>JARVLU010000624.1:23113338-23127267 GCA_031762415.1 Simpsonichthys santanae | reverse complement strand
GTCTGTCTCACCCTCTGTGTGTCTGTCTGTCTCACCCTCTGTGTGTCTGTGTGTCTGTGTGTCTCACCTCAGCCAGTCTGGACTGCTTGTGGCTGACCTCATGTTTGCCCATGGGGGCCAGCTGCTGCATGGTGTTGCGGTTGTTGGTGAGCGCTCGAGTGAGTCGAGCCAACTTGGTCCATCCTGACAAAAAACAAACAATAATTTAATATTTTTAAATAAAAGACTCAATAAAGACATTAATCGTTGCTGAAGTCCTCGTCCTCATCGGTTCTACTGAACACGCTGACGTCTCTGGGGACGAATAAATCCACGGAGATGTCGCCGAGTCCGTGTTGAGGATGACTCTCAGCTACTACCACACCAACAACCAGCACAGTGCGTGTAAAAAACTACAGTCCTGTTTGGGTTTGACAATGCTGGTTGGCTGTGGCGGCCATCTTGAATCAGCTTGACCCCTAACGTTAACCAGACGAACATTCAGTGAATATTTTCAATAAAATTATTTGAAGGGTCCAGGAGTTATTTCGCTAACAGACAGACGAATAAATGGGAACTATGGACTCCGGGATCCAGTCTTGGGACTGTGTCCTTTAGACTATGGCCTGTGGACTCCAGACTCAGGACTCTGGACTTTGGTCTATGAAAAACTGAGAGGCTGATACAAACTGATGAGAACGTTTCTGTGGCCTCACAGCTGGACTGGGGTCCGACCCCCAGTTCTACAACAATGATGAATCATTGAGCTGAGTGGACTTCAGAACCCCATCAGAACCAGTTGGACCAGTAGACCAACTGGTTTATTTGAACTGCAGCGTTTTTTCTGCTTCACGTCTTCTCGCCTGTTTTTAATCCTTAAAGATCCTGAATCTGTCGCCTCAACCCAGACTGGGTCTCAGAGGGAGTTCTCCTCACGTCTGGTTCTGGTTTTATTCGTTCTACAAGAATTAACCAAGACAGAAGACAGAAGACTTTACTGTCTGTCTCTCAGCCCGTCTGTCTGAAATCATGCTGCAGCGGGGGACTGTCTACCTTTGGTGGTTTCATCGTCGATGGGCTGCTTGAAGAGCGTGATGTCCTTAAAGGTGCAGAGGAACAGAACCACCTTATCGTTCTCGTTCCGGATCGGAGCCACCTGCATGTAGAACCACACCGGACTTCCTGCAGCGAAACATCAGAACCTTTCAGTCAAGTCCAAACTCTACACACGGAGAAAATCTACTCGACCACAGCTGATGCTCAACTTTAAATACCATGAAGAGACACAGAGACATGGACATGAGATACAGAGACATGGACATGAGACACAAAGACATGGACATAAGATACAAAGACATGGACATGAGACACAAAGACATGGACATGAGACACAAAGACATGGACATGAGATACAAAGACATGGACATGAGACACAAAGACATGGACATGAGACACAAAGACATGGAGACACAGAGACGTGGATATTAGACACAAAGACATGGACATGAGACACAAAGACATGGAGACACAGAGACATGGACATGAGACACAAAGACATGGAGACACAGAGACATGGACATGAGACACAAAGACGTAGAGACAAAGACACAGAGACATGGACATGAGACACAAGACACAAAGACATAGATATGAGACACAAAGACATGGAGACACAAGACACAGAGACATGGACATGAGACACAAGACACAAAGACATGGACATGAGACACAAAGACATGGAGACACAAGACACAGAGACATGGACATGAGACACAAAGACATGGAGACAAAGACACAGAGACATGGACATGAGACACAAGACACAAAGACATGGACAAGAGACACAAAGACATGGAGACACAAGACACGGACATGAGACACAAGACACAAAGACATGGACATGAGACACAAAGACATGGAGACACAAGACACAAAGACATGGACAAGAGACACAAAGACATGGAGACAAGACAGAAAGACATGGAGACAAGATACAACGACATGAACATGAGACACAAGACACAAAGACATGGAGACAAAAGACACAAGGACATGGAGACAAAAGACAAAAAGACATGGACATGAGACACAAGACACAAAGACATGGACATGAAACACAAGACACAACGACATGGAGACAAGACACAAAAACATGGAGACAAGACACAAAGACATGGAGACAAGATACAAAGACATGAATATGAGACACAAGACACAAAGACATGGGGACAAAAGACACAAAGACATGGAGACCAAAGACATGGACATGAGACACAAGACACAAAGACATGGAGACAAGGCACAAAGACATGGACATGAGACAAAACACACAAAGACATGGACACAAAAGACACAGATATGAATATGAGACAAGACAAGGACATGAAGACAATATACAGAAAAGCATGAAGATGAGACACAAGACAACAACATGGAGATAAGACACAAAGAGACAGATACAAAAGACAAAGATGTGGAGACAAAACATGCAAAAACACATCGACAAAAATCACAAAGACATGAACATTGGACATGAAACACAAGGACATGGGGACAAAATACCTAATGACATGGAGACAAGACACAAAGAAGGACATTCACAGGAGACAGTATCAAGCAGAAACTGACTGTTCTTTCTGTACAGCAGGATTTCGAAGCACTTGGACTCATAGTTGTCAAACGTCTGTCGGACGTTATCGATAGTCTTCTTGTCTGTCCGCTCTCCGTACATAAAACTAAACAAACAAACAAACAAACAAACAAACAAACAAAACTGTTAGAAAAATACTGGAGCTCCTCAAAATGGAATTTTATTGAACATCAATGGTGTAACGACCGTTACTAAAGTCAACTGTTGGACCATTAACCAGGTTAACTGTTGGATCATTAACCAGGTCAACTGTTGGACCATTAACCAGGTTAACAGAAGGATTATTTTAATTAATCCACATGTAATCTGATTTTCCTCGGTCGTTGCGGCCGCTGAAAGGAACAATGGTTTTGGTGGTTTACCTGCAGGTGCTGCTCTTCTGCATGACCTCAGCTCTGTGGAAGCCCGACAGCTTGCAGAAGCCGTCATTGCTGTAGACCACAGGCCACTCCACGATCTGAGCGTTCCCCAGGAGGAAGCTGGTCTCTGATGATGGACAGGACAAACAAGATGTCAGCCCACAGAACCAGAGAGACATCAGATACCAGGCTGAGAACCTTCAACACTATCAGAGACTGAACCGTGGAGGTACACAGACCTCCATCTTTGTTTATTCACATCTTATTTATCTCCACTGGATGTTTGAGCCTTTCAGGTCCAGTCTACTAAACAGGATCTTCTCAGTCCACATCATTCCAAGAGAAACAGTGAATCTCACCGCAGGTGGTGAGAACATCCACATCGCAACATATCCAAGAAAAACACATTGAGTTTGGTTTGAATTCAACTAAAATGTGTTTTTTTCTTTGATGTGGGTTCAGTTGGATCTCAAACAGGATCAAATGAAACCGGAGGAACACAAACTGATAAAACGTCTCCATTGTTTGGTTTCTGGAGGGTGAAGGTTCAGAAACCAGGCTGCTGCGTCATCGTTACTGAAACCCCATAAAGCTGGGAAAGATCTGCGTTTTACCAACGACTGGGAGAAGGGACCACCAGAAGTGGTCACCAGAAGTCCAAAGAGACGAGTGGGAGGACGTCACGGAGCTGATGGAGGCCATGTTCTCACTCCTTTCTGCAAATCAAAGCTTTTCCTCCAAACGAGCTTAAATCTGTCGAAACAGAACCGCGTGAGAAAAATGAACAATCCAAGAAAGAGTTTCCTGCTTCAGGAACATGAAAGCAGCACGGACGGGTCGGACGGGTCCTCCTGAACCTTCATGCAGCTCAGAATAACGCAGGAGTCAAAAGAGACTTCAAGGCAGAAGATGGAACGTCCAAACGTGGTCCAACGGCACTTTTCTGTCCCAACAACGTCCATTTAAAAACTCTGACTGGCAAACAACATCTGGAGGAATCTGGTCCAGATGTAGACCACGGACGCCTGGGCCCAGACCTGGGTCGGTCCAGACCTGGGTCCAGCAGTGAGGGTCTCTGTTGTCCTTCAGTGGAACCTTTGGATGGAGCAGGTGGAGCAGGTCCATTTCCACCCTCGGTCCACTTGTTGGTCCAACAGGAGACAGAGGACATACTTTGACCTCTGATGATCTCAGTCCACAGGGACAGACCTGCGTCCACTCAGGTCCAGATGTCCTGACTTCTGCTTCAGGAGGAAGACTGAAAAAACTGAAACATTTGATTTTAGACACCAGAGCTGAAATAAACTGCATAAACAAAAACTGCATAAACAAACAATAAACAAACAATAAACAAACTGCTCTGAAAATCTTTTCAAGTCAAATAAAAACGAGACATTTTCATGTTTTCATGTCAGAAATGATTTCACAGAAACATTCACTGAGATGATTTATGAAGGTGCTGTCTCCTGAACACCTCCAGGAGGAAACCTCCAGAACCGCTGCTGGACCGAGCCCAGCCCGAGCCCCGGTTCTGCCGCCGGGTTCGGACCCACTCACCGCTGGACCTCCGGACGATGTTCTCCAGGAAGGTGTTCTGCGGCGCCACCAGCCCCCTCTTCCCGCCGGGCATCCTGCTGCGGTACCGCTGCTCCAGTCCGGCTCCGGGTTCGGTTCGGATTCTGCCTTTCGGTCCGACCCGCGGAGAAACGCATCGTAGCTGCGCGCTCGCGCTGCTCGGTACGCGCTGAACCGCGGCGGCGCGCAGCAGCTCGGCTCCTGGCAGCAGCGTTGCGGCGCATGCGCGTCAGGGAGCTCCTCAGGACAGGTCAGGACGAGGAAAACGGCGCGCGCTCAGTTTAATTAGTTAAATTTTTAAAAAGGGTTCAGTTTGCTTCTACTTCACTGAAGAGGTTCTGTTGGAGAGAAAAATCTGAAATACATAAAAATCTGTGGCAAATTCAAGATCTTCACTGCAGTCTCCCATCCTGAGCAAGCACAAAGGAGACAGTGGAAAGAAAAAACTCCCTTTAAACAGGAAGAAACCTCCAGAAGGACCAGGCTCAGGATGAGCGGTCATCTGCTTCCACCAGCTGCGGTTTGAGAGGACAGGAAGTAGAAACAGACACAGAATGGCAAGTCCAGATGTGCTTTGAGGACACACACACACACACACACACACACACACAAAAAAAACAGGACAGATATACAAATACAAATACAAAAATCAGCTCTGAAATCGTTTTAATCATATTTCATATTCCAGTTTGTAAATGTAAATGAATCTTCATACATCAAAGTCAGTCGTGGTGTTCCTCAGGATTCAGTGCTTGGACCAGTACTCTTACTTTATATATGTTTTCATTAGGTAAAGTTATTAAACAGCATGGTATCACAATGAGGCAAAATGGATTTGAGCTATTAATAAATAAAATGTATCCTGCACTACAATAAACACTTTAATGTTTCTGTCTGCACCTGACCTGCTTTAGACCTTAATTGTTGGTATTTTTTGTGCATGTTCCTTTGTACTGAAACTCTGGCCCAACAATTTCCTGCAGGATCAAAAAAGTTCTATCTTCTCTCTTATCTTGAATAATTAAAGTGATTTTATTTACAGTGAAGAGTGTCAAGATATGGCTTTTGGAAGGGAATGGTTAGGTTATGAACAGGTTCTCTATTTCTAGAAGGTTTCACATCGTTGAGGAGAGCAGAGGATTCCAGGTATGGTCCACGGTCGAGAAGTTAGCAGAAATACGCATAGTGGTTAGCAGATGGGCAAATGGTGAAATGGTGCACAGGAGCAGCTGATGGTAGGCCAAGGTCAGAGGTCACAAGGTAAGGACTGGTCTCAGAGGCACGAGGGAGTAAACAGGTTTAGGAGGCTGCTTCTAAGAAACATGGAGGAGAAATTGAGGTAAGTACAATTCTGTAGTTCAAGTAATTACAAGGAGGCTGAGAGCAAATTTGGAATCCATACATATTCCATTATCATGGGATAAATTTTAATTATTATGTTGATGATAGTTATATTTATCCATGAAACCTGATTAATCCAAACAGCTACTCAGACTACAAGCATGTCTTAAAGACATAAAAACCTGTCTGACCCTTAATTTTCTGACTTTAAACTCAGACAAGACTGAGGTTTGAGTTTTTGGACCTGAGCATCTTAGAAATAAACTTTGCAGCATTTCACTTCCTCTGGATGTCATCAATCTGACCTCCAGCGCTAAAGCTGAACATCTTGGTGTTATTTTTGATCAGGACACGTCTCTTATCCCCCACATTTAAAAAAAAAGTTACCACGACCGCACTTGTTAGGGAACATAAACGTGTTTGTTTATTTTTGTAGGGAACAAATTTGTCAATAACGTTAAATTATATTTAAAAAAAAGTTACATTCACAGAAAGTCCCGGCCTGGATCTCCTGAACGAGCTGAAAGTTTTGATCAATAAAAAGGCTAATATTACAAAGACTGATCAGAACGTCTGACCCTGAACGAACAAAAGACTCAAGTTCTCGTATTTGAAAACCAGACTCGTGTCTTTGGGCTGAGATTCTGGATCTTCTTGCTCCTCATTGTTCCTCCGAGGTCAAGAATCGACTGATTTTAGACAGTTCTTTAAAACTTTATCCGCTACGTCAAATAACCACAACAAAATCTCAAAACTCTCATCCAGGCTTTCATCCACCAGACGGGACGACTTCAACTGTTGGATCAGAACAATCGTCTCCATCGTCTGCAGTTAGTCCAGAACGCTGCTGCGCGTCTCTGAACAGGAACCAGAACACAAGGCCACATCAGACTGGTTTTAGCTGATTAACACTGGCTCTTCCTTTTTGTATTGATTTCAAGATTCTTTTACTGACTTTTAAAGTTTTAAAAGGTTTGACACCAGTTACTTAATGGATCTTGTGCATTTTATGATCCAAACAGCACGAGATCCTCCAGTCGGATGCTTTTAGTGCAGCCAAGGGCAAAATTAAAATGCAGAGGGGACTGGGCTTTTGCTGTGGCAGCCCCCAGACTCTAGAACAGCCCCCCCACAACCCACCCCCGCCCAGACTCTGGACCAATCTGCCCATTGATATTTGTTCTGCAGAGTCCGTACCATCCATTATTTTCTTGTTTTAGTTTGTTCTTAGCCCATTTTATTACTTGTGAGCTAATATCTGATCTTTCACTTATTTTATGGATTATTTCCTGTTTGTGAAGCACTTTGGTCAACAGTGTTGTTTTAAATGTGCTTTATCAATAAAGTTGATGTTACACAAAGCCTGCTGGAATAAACTGGATAACACAGAGTCAGGGCTCCGGTAGTTTGGTGGTCTGTGCTGCCGTCTTGCAATCCTGAGGTTGCAGGTTCGAGCCCAGATTGTGTCACGAAGGGCGTCCGGTGAAAAACAATTGTCAAATCTTTCATGTGAGTCAGAGGTTCAGGTGACTTTAATCAGGCTCTGTCCAATCAGAGAAGGTCAAAGGTCATGTGATCCTCACTCCACATTTTCTGTTTTGCTCTGTTTTTCCATCCATCATCCTTTATCGTTATCTACTTCATGAGAGGCAGGGGACACCTCCAGCCCATCACATGCACAAGCATGTTCCCAATATTATTAAAACTATTAAACCAGATCCAAAATGTTGGTTCTTCAGGTAAAAAAATAAAAACAGTAAATAACTGATATATTTATAAGGTCTGTGAGGTTTCAGGTTAATCAGTGTAACATTTAATTTTAAAAAATAGTTCACTGAAAGGGACATGCTGACCTCTGGTGGCAGGTTGAAGAACTGCACAGAAGTTTTAGGTTTAAAAATATTTTGTTTTAAATTTGATTTTATCCCAAGATTGGATGTAAAAGTCTAAAAATACACACATTCAGCTGGTTTAGACACATTGATGGACCACCACTAACACGAGACCTGACATGGGCTCATCAAAAGCAGGAATAGCTGCAGCAACAACCTGCTGTGTCCAACAGTGGAGATATTTTGTTTAAATCCATTTGAACACTTCCTGCTTGTGTTTTGTTGGACTATTTTCACTTTCCTTTAGTGTTTTGATGGGCTCATTGACTTCCTGTTGTGTTTTGTTGGAGTAATTTTACTTCCGTTTTTTTTTTTTTCAGCAGCCGTTTCCTGCAACACAACTCAGATTTGTAGTGTCTCTGTAATAGGATATTTTTTTAATGATTTTGTCAAAATGCACTTTTGTTATATTTTACTTGTTTTGCAGAAAAGTTAATCTAGTAGTTATTTAAAATCTTATCTTGGGAAATATATATACAGTACAGTACAGGTATATATTTTTCCCCATTTTACATGTAATCAATGTTACTTGTTATTAAACCAACCACTAGGGGGCACTCACCACATCTCTGGTTCTGGTCCCAAGTCCAGGTAAATGCTGAGGGTTGTGTCAGGAAGGGCATTCACCATAAACCACTTTTGCCAAAACTAACATGCAAGTTCATCTAAGCGACAACATACCAGATCGGCCAAGGCCCGGGTTAACGACGACCGCCACCGGTGCTGTTGACAGACAAGATGCTGGCGGAAATTATGCTGTTAGTCGAAGACCCTGAGGAGGGAAACGTGTCAGGAGACAGAGGAGAAGAGGAAAGTGAAGAATGTAGGACTGAGGGTTGCAACTCTAAATGTGGGGACAACAGGCAAAGGTAGAGCTGACTGACATGATGCTGAGAAGGAAGGTAGAGCTGACTGACATCATGCAGAAAAGGAACTTCGAAGTTCATCATCCAACGTTGACAGCCGTCAGTCAGTCATTGAGGGACGCACCCCTAATCTAGAAGCGGGCACTCTGATTGGTCAGCTTGTGGACCAGTGAGCTGACGTGGGTCACTTTCAATCTGGATCGATCAGCGGCTACATGCATGCATCTGAAGTGACTGACAGAAAGCCCGACAAGTTCCAAAACTGTTAAGCTTATCATGACCTCAGGATAGTACCCCACCCCCCGCCCACCCAGTGCTGCAGGCCTCTGAGCTTCAGCCGTGCATTAAGGCGGCCCAAGATAAGGATGTCAAATGGAGCCAAAATTTAAAACTTGGGTCCAACAAATGACCGATTTCAGGAACTACATCAACTCAAGTCCGACACCTGACAGCAGGACTTAATTTGAGCCGGATCATGCCAGAACTGGATCCAGGAACTCTCTTACTTTGACAGGGTGCGTTCGGGACCGGGAACTCTTTGCTCGAATCCAGTAACTCTCAGGCTTACTAATGATAAGTTAACAAATATGACTGCCTTGAACAAACAAAACTTATATTGGATATACAAACTGAAAATAATTACATAAACACTAGTTTTAAACATAACAGCCACTTACAACTTCTTATCAGCTGCTCTTCAAGAAGCATTTCCACCTCTACCCTTAAAAAAAAAACCTCTGCCACTAAATGTGGTGGGGACGAGTGCTGAGCTAACCAGGCAGTCGTATGCGAGCAGGAGCCCAGACGGAGGAGGCGTCTGGAGGTTTCACATGTAGAGTTGGACAAAGACGAGCAGGACAGTAAATTCAGCGGAGACGAGTCGGTTCAGAACCGTTGGGGGTGGTGGCTTTTTGACAGAAGAGTTTACAAATCCAGACATTTAACCTGTTAAATACATAAAAATGCAGGAAATCACATCTACCCACAGAAAAGGTGAATTATGGGATTTGATCCTCGTCCTTTCAGAACATCAGCAGCCAGCTGGGTTGATACGTCTCTCCTCTGGACCAGCCAGACCGTCTTCAGTCTCTGTTGATGGGGTTCGGTTCTGGTCGGATCCAGCCGACCCGCTGAAGTTTACAGCATCACTCAAACGAGGGTCGGAGTCACAGGAAGTGTCTCCTGCAGACCTGGAGGCAGACGGCAGGTGGACAGACACTCTGCAGGTTTGTCCATTTGTCCAAAAGAACAGAACAAACAGACCGAACTCTTCAGACCCGACGAGTCTTCAGAACTCTAATCAGAACTTTTCTGAGCTCATGTGAATTATGTCCCAACATGGAAGACATCCGAGTCTGTCCAACTGGACTTCATGAGTTCAGCTGACTTGCTGGGGGTTGGTGTACCCCGTGGAGGCCAGAACTTGGACTCAGTGTTGGACCACACCAAGGTCAGTCTTTGTCCCTGGTTCACAGGGGACCTGAGGATGGACCCAGAACCCACTAGGACATCTTTCAAATCCACCTGTGGGTCTTCCTCTGGTTCTGAAGTCAGAACCGCACCGAGCTGCAACTGTCGGACTCGCAAAGTTCAACAAGAACTTTCAGTCTGGACCTGAACCGACCCGTCCCAACAGTCCGAGTCTGGACCACAAAAACCTGAACTCCGAGTATAGTCGGACCGGAGTCCTGCGACAGAAGAACAAGGTTCTGACTGAGACCCAGGAGAAGGCCAGCGGGCCAGTCAGAACTGGGTCCAAACGTCCAGAAACAAACAAACAAACAAACACTTTGTTGACTTTAAAAAAAAAAAATTCACGTTCAGCATCTGGACTTTATGACAAACAGGTTTAATTTAATATCTCTTTATTTTTTAAAATAATTAAACTTTTGTATTTTCAACCCTTTTTTTAAATCATTGTATATTTGGGCCATTCTACAGCACACGTTAATTCGGGGGGGGGGGTCAGTGTCAAAAACAAATAAACTCCCAACAGGACGATGGAATAATCTGCTCCCCCCCACCTCAGGTATATTTCCCCCACCGCCCCTTCCTCCTCAACATCCCCCCCACCCCACTTTTCCTCCACAACTAAAAATAAATGTACAGATCAAAAGCAACTTCATGAAAATGTCCAAAAAAATTGAAAATAAAATAAAAGGAGTGAGAGACAGAAACCAGACTAAAAGATGGTGGTGGGGGGGGATGTTGTGATTTGTAATCCCTCTGGATTTACTGGGTTCTCCTGCAGGGATTATTGGAGTGCTGCAGTTAATAATATACATCACAGCGCCCCATGGTGGACAAACGGGGGGTGGGGGGGGGTCCTCTTTGTTTACCCCAACAGGAGGGGGCAGGTTTTACTCTGAGGTACCAGTGCCAGACTGTTACCCACAATGCCTCAGGGTGTTCAGGGCGGGGCTAATCACGGGGAAACTGAAGTGGAGTTCAGAGCTGGAGGAAACGGTGTGTTTACATGTGGTCACATGTTCGATTCCGACTCCATATCGACCAGAACTGAATTAACGAGTTCAGAAAACAACAAGATCTGAAATCAACAGGAAGTGAAATCAGGTTGAATCGGATCAGCGCTACGCCAAAAGATAAAAACAATTTTTAAAATTATAATTTTTACTCTGAATGAAGTCTGGACCTCTCTGACCATGGACCCTTAAAATAGTCAATGTTCTAAGCTCCGCCCCCTCCCTGTAAACACAGGTCATTGTTCTCATCACAAAATCAAAACACTTAGATGTTTTTCAGGTGGGACTTGTGGAAGTACTTGCATCTTTTTTTTTATTTATTTTTAACACATTGCATGGGACACGATTGTAGGCGGAGCTTAAGGCCTCCCATCATTAGTGCACACACACTGGTTCCAAAAAGACAGTATGATGTGGCCACAGGAAATTTACAGAAGCTGCCACGTCATTCTTTTAGAACCAGAGTGTGCAGTGATGATGTGAGGCTTTAAGCCCCGCCTACAATCATGGTGTCACATGACCTTTTGTTACAGCTAAACGTGTCAGAAACAGCAGCAAGAGAACAAACTGAGGTAGGTTTTAATTTTCTAACAACGACCACTTTGTTCACATGGAGGGGGCGGGGCTTAGAAACATGTACTAGGACCATCCTGTGTCCAGGTTCCTGAATAAATGTGTTTCTTGTACATAAAAACGTGTCTTAAAGAACAAGTTGTGGACGAACATTTAAAGACTTTAATGGTTCAGTGCCTGGCGGTGTCGCTCCGCTGACATTCAGACTTCAGAGAAGTTCTGAACAGATTTTAAAGCTTTAACTGAACCACAGGCTGCCCAAGTTTTCAGTTTGTTCAATAAGTTAAAGCTCTGACAGGAAGTGGTGTTCCCTCCTCTGAGGGGTTTCCTCTTTTAGGTTAATAAACGGTGCAGAAAAACTCAAACTTCATTATTTCTGTTGTTTGAGAAGCAGCTCAAAGAAACAACCGAAATCCAACTGGACTGTGAGAATAAAGAATTGAGCAAACTGAACATTTCTCATGCGCGCGCATGTAAACACACCCAATGACTTCCTGTTGGAACAGGAAGTAGATCCGGCAGACTTGAAAAGGACGAGAGGAAACCAACGTGGAGGCGAGCAGAAGTTCGGGGCGGTTCTGAAGAGGAGTGAGATGAAGAGTTCATTCAGTCCGTCCTCTCTTTGTTTTTCTCTTCGTGTCCAACGGCTCAAAAAGGCTTGTTTTGTCTTTTGTTTAAATCCCCGTCCCAAACAAGTCATTTTCTCATTTTCTATTTTTTCTTCTTTTTTATTATTATTATTGTTTCATTTATCTGTTTGCAATAATATCAGTTTAAGGGAAAGAAAGAAACAAGTATTTACAGTGCTGTTGAAATAATGGAAACAGACGTGATGAATCTACTGAAAAGTAAAATGCACAAACACAGAAAACAAAACAAAAAGAGCATAAAACAAAAAGGTTTAAGAAACCAGCGGACTTTCTGCGTCGACCCGGAGGCGATGGCCTGGTTCAGGAGCTCTGGGCAGACATGGCTGATGTGAGGGGGAGGAAAGGGGCGGGGTCAGAGGGGAGCGCAGTGCTGTCTTCGTTAAGTTGGTATGATCCCGTCGCTCCTAAGGCCCCGCTTCAGCTCCAGGTCCTCCAGCTTCTTCCACAGCTCCTCCCGCTCCTTCTCCTTCTTCTTCTCACTGAAACGACAGGAAGAGGTCAGATCTCTGGGGGCAGGGCCACGCAGACAGCCATCTTGAGAGGAGCTACGTGTGTCACTCTGTACCGTGTCTTCAGAAACAACCTCATTTCACTGAAATCAAGTTTCATGTTTGATTTGAAACCAGGAGAAAGTCTGAAACTTAGGCTCTGTTCAAATCAAATGTTTTGTCCGTATGTGCCCCATAACTTAGATTCACGGCAGTGGGAACGGGACAAATCAGATGTTTTCAGTTCAGATCCAGGTCTTATTCATGTGTGGTCCTGACTCAGATCCACAGCACACGTTTTTCAGAGTGACCTCTCATGTCTTTTAATGTTTTTATTTTGAAAACAATGTGTTTTCTTTGTTCCAACATGCAGAAATACCAACTGTCCTGCTTTAAACGTTAAGGCAGACTAGTTCAGAGAGCAACAACCCCTGGTAGAAAATGAAAATAGGACCAAACTAATAATTATAACTTATGAAGCTTCAAACCATTGATCCCTTTGTCAGAGTTCAGTTCATTTTATAAGATATTAAGGATCTGATGATGCCTGTGGCTCCTACCAAGATGGCGGAACAAGTTTGCTCCTTATTAGCATAAAGAGCTCTGCTGTTGGTCATGTCAGCGTTTGAATGAACGACGTGTCGGTGCTGTCGACAGGTGACCGTCTTACCGCTGGCGGTCCGACTTGTAGGTGGCTGTAAGTTCATCAAATAAGGTACTGTTCATCTCCATGAAGGCCTTCAGGACGTTGTAGACCAGCGCCACGATGGCCCTGAGACAGGAGAGACAGACAGATGAGTCAGACCACTGACAGACTGAGATAGACAGACAGGCAGGCAGGCAGACAGCTGAGTCAAAGTTCAGACAGACAGCTGAGTCAGAGTTCAGACAGACAGCTGAGTCAGAGTTCAGACAACTGAGTCAGGGGTCAGACAGCTGAGTCAGAGGTTAGACAGACAGCTGAGTCAGAGTTCAGACAGCTGAGTCAGGGGTCAAACAGCTGAGTCAGAGGTTAGACAGACAGCTGAGTCAGAGTTCAGACAGCTGAGTCAGGGGTCAAACAGCTGAGTCAG
>JARVLU010000624.1:23086336-23113238 GCA_031762415.1 Simpsonichthys santanae | reverse complement strand
TTGAGACCACTGACAGACAGACAGCTGAGACATAGGTCAAACAGCTGAGTCAGAGGTCAGACAGACAGCTGAGTCAGAGGTCAGACAGACAGCTGAGACATAGGTCAAACAGCTGAGTCAGAGGTTAGACAGACAGCTGAGTCAGAGGTCAGACAGACAGCTGAGTCAGGGGTCAGACAGCTGAGTCAGGGGTCAGACAGCTGATTGAGACCACTGACAGACAGACAGCTGAGACATAGGTCAAACAGCTGAGTCAGAGGTCAGACAGACAGCTGAGTCAGGGGTCAGACAGCTGAGTCAGGGGTCAGACAGCTGAGTCAGAAGTCAGACAGCTGAGTCAGAAGTCAGACAGACAGCTGAGTCAGACCACTGAGACAGACAGGCAGGTGAGTCAGAATTGATATACAGACAGAAAGCTGAGTGAGACCACAGACAGACAGACAGTCTCATCTCCTGTCTTTATTCGTAAACATGTTTGACCTTTATAAAACAGCACGCTGAGTCGAAGTCACTCAACAAAAACCTGCTGCTGCTTGCTCACATCAGCACTTAGCTGTGGTGCGTTCACAGACCAGGCAGAAAACAGGAAAACGGAACGTTGGAAACAGACTCACGGGTTCCAGTGCTCTTTGGAGATCCTGTAGAGGCTGGCGAACATGATGGGCAGGACGACGCTGGAGTTCTCCTCGATCAGACTCATGATGTACTCGTTGTTCCAGTAGTACAGAGCTCGCTCCGCCACCTGACAGAGGACACACGGGCCCTTCAGAACCAGCTGGGCTGAGACAAACAGAACCTGACCCAGGCTTGGTACTGACCTGGAAATGTGGGCTGGAAACACATCTGGAGATCTGTTTGAAAAGTGGCTCCTGGATCTTAACGAACTGTGTGGGTTCAATAACGTCCAGGATCTCCTCCAGCTCTCCTAAAAACATCACCTGAAGAGAGACAGGGGGGTGTTAGTGCACACACATGCAGACACGCATGTGCACACGCATAAAACAAAATTAGCCCTACCTCTTTTTGACTGCAGGTTTTAGGCCAGAACTTCAGTAAGCCTCTGATGACCTGAGGAGCAAAAACACGACTCTTGTTTCAGTTTCCCTCTCAGTCGTGGAGAAAATCTTTAAACGGGTTAAAGTTGGACTGACAGCGTGTCTAAAACTCAGCACAGGATCTTTGCAGGACAGGGAGAAGAACCTGCATCTATCCCTGCAGTGTGGTGGCAGATGGAGCAACCAACATCTGGTTTCTATCCAGAGACAGGAAGGAAAACCGCAGAGCCTCCGAAGATACGAGCTTCGACTTAGGTGAATCGCTTTCTGATATTTGTTGGTACGTTTTGTTGAATACGGTGAAACAGCTGGAATTGTGTCAGGAAAATTAATTTTAAAAATGGTTCTGATGGAAAGAGCTGGAATATGTTGAACCTTCTGAAGATCAAACATGAACAGTTTGGAGTTTTCTTTAGGGATAAATAAATACGAGCATTGAAGCATCAGTGTGTCTGAGCGAGGAGAAGCTGTGGCCTCCATCAGAGTCGTGACAGGAAGTTGACAAACTGAACATTCATCAGGAAAAGGAGAGGGACAACACGCCTGTCCAGGGTTCTGACGGCATTAGAAACACCGTGTGTTCTGATACTTACTGGTTCTGTTAATGTTGGGTCTTTCTCTAAGAACTGTACAATGCAATACGCCAACTGCAGACAAAAAGCAAATACATCATTTCCACTGGGTTTCATTAAGAAGAACAGCTTGCAGCAAACGCAAACAGAACTGGTCCATGAGTTTCTGCAGAAATCAGCCAATCAAATGTGATACTTTTTAATGCCGTGCAGAAACCTGCTGGTAAAGTGTGCCCCATAGCTTAGCTTCTTTTCCAAGCCCTCCCACTGATTAATAAACTTGTCTGTAACAATGTGGCTAAGAGCCATTAAACAGTTAGCATTCAGCTAAAGCCAGGTTCACAGAGACAGAGGAGAGGTCAGAGGCCAGAGGAGGTTCTTACCTGTGCATGGAAGAGGGACAGACTCCTGACAGTATGGAGGGGGATCAACACTTTGACCAGAAACTGTTTATGTTCTGCCTTCAGCGGCAGAGCAAAACCATTGATTATACTGAGAGGGAGGGGGGACGAGAGAGGGAAGAGGAGAAAATATAAAGTTGATTATTACAACAAACCATCAGAAGCTTTAAATACTGAAACATCTGAAGAAAGAAATGAAGAAAGATGAACAAAGGAGTCAAAGTTCAGTTTCACAGATTCTTCACAAGACAGTTCATCCTGAAGGTCAGACTGTGCAATACTCAGAGAAATGAGCTTCATCTTAGAAACTACAGGCCACAGTTATCAGGTCAAAGGTCAGACTCTACAGGCCAGTTAGCAAGTCAAAGGTCAAGGCTCTACAGGCCTCAGTAAGCAGGTCAAAGGTCAGACTTTACTGGCCTCAGTAAGCAGGTCAAAGGTCAGACTCCACAGGCCTCAGTTAGCAGGTCAATGAGGTCAAGTTTCTACAAGCCATAAAATTAGCAGGTCAAATGTCAAACTACAGTCCTCAGTAAGCAGGTCAAAGGTCAAATTACAATCCTCAGTAAACAGGCCAAAGATTAAACTATAGCCCTCAGTAAGCAGGTCAAAGGTCAAACTATAGCCCTCAGTAAGCAAGTCAAAGGTCAAACTATAGTCCCCAGTAAGCAGGTCAAAGGTCAGACTCTAAAGGCCTCAGTTAGTAGGTCAAAGGTTTTGCTTTTACAGTTAACAGGATAAAGGTCAAAGCTCATGGTTATTCTCTCAGTTTCACCAATTAAAGGTTTTGGACCTGGACCTGGACAGGACCAACAGGTTTGGGAGGTCACAATCCAATCAAAAGATCGGGGGTTAGAGCCCCTGCAGCATGTAGACGTGTCCTCGTATGAATTCTAACTTTGGGAAAATTACTAAAAGTCTTAGTTTAAATGTTTAAAACTTTCAAATCACTTGTTTATATTAAAATAGAAGCACCCACAAATCTCCTGGAACAAATCCAAACCGTAACGATTGATTTAATGCTGTAAATTAAAGAAATCCACATCAAAAAGGCTCATTTAAAGCTGTAAATTTATGTTCCCTGAAGGACTAAATTAGGAGCGGAGCTCTGCTGGAGCATCAGCTGGAACAGGACAGTGTGTGTCGGAGGCTCGCAAGGTTCAACATACCTCCCCAAGATCTCCAGCAACTCCGCCACCCCGTTGAAGTGCTCCGTCTCATAAACAAAACTGTGAGGACAGAAAAAGAGATGTGAGACAGAGGACAAAAAAGGGACCAGACTATTTACTGGAACTGACACAAAGAAGCTGGTGGGATTACCAGAAGTGTGTGAGACTCTACAAACACACAGCTGAATCTATAACTAAACTTTTTATTGATCAAAGTCTCAGCAGGATCTGATTCATCTACCAAAACAATAAAACAAACTCACCGTAGAAAAATATTATTGATCTGTTTTCGTATAAAAGCCCTCAGCCCCAGGAATTTGCCATAGATTCTATGTAGGACCGTCTTCAGGTAGTCCCTCTCTCTGGGATCTTCGCTGTCAAACAGCTCCAGGAGCTGGACCCAGAAAACCAGAAGAACAAAGGAGAAACAAACAAACAAAACATCAGCGAGGGACAATCGGCAGAGGAAAACCGTGCGAGTCGATTCGAGTCGTCACCTGTAGGACAAACTTCTGGTCTATGTACTTTTTGGCAATGCTGGGCTGGAACTCCTGACTCTCCAAGAACCGAATGAAGAACTCGTATATCAACTGAAAACAGAGAGAAACCGGGTCAGAGCTTGTTCTTTCTGACCCAAACCCTCAGAGTAAGAGTCAATAAAACACTACATTCAGAACTCTGAGCAACAAAAAGGTTTCATGAACTGCCTTTGAAGTGGATTTGTCCTTGTTCTCTTCAAGTTTTATGTAAAATGAACTTGTTAATCAAATGAAAACTACATTTTATAACAAATACAATTAGCATCAAGTGTGTTCTGTTATATTGTAGAGCTTAAAGTAATCTCAAATTCCCTCAATTTATTAAAATTTTATTTTATGATGAATCCACTTTTTTCACCAACAAAATGTCTTGTTTGGTGAAAATAAAATTTTTTACAACTGAAACCATGAATACTGACAAATGTAAACAAAAATCAGTGAAACCAGTTTCAGTTGGACAGAACCTCTAAAGAGCTTAAATCATTTTAATGAAACGGTCCTCATAGAAACTCTTTATATTTAATTACTGTTACAGTAAAAAACTTTAAAAGTTTAGTGGTAAAACTCTAACCCTCCCTGATGAAGATGAAGCAGCCTTCGTCTCTGCTGACAGCAGCTTCCAACTTCTCCTCCAAACTGAGGTTGCTCAGAGAGCTGTCTACAGCAGGTAAGATACTACCAGTTATTTTACTCCACGTGACAATATCTGAAATACCCCCTTGATCTCTTTTCTCCCACACTTTAAAGAACTGCAGCAGGTCTTATGGCTGCCACTGAAACACCTCAGATTATTAAAAATTAAAACAATTAAAATATTCTTGGACCTGTAGGTGAGGCCAGGACGCCTCGAGCGTGGGCTCGTCCTCCTCAGGGTCAAACTCGTTACTGTCGCTGGGCGGAAGAGTCCGGAAAATGTTGTGAGACACCTGAAAGAAAACCAAAGACATTAAAAACACAAGAACCGGTCCAGTCCAGGAGGATTTGAACAGAACTCTCACCAGAGAAAGCTGAGAAAAGAGCTTAAGTGAGCACTTTTTAACCAGTAAGTGTTTTTTTAATCTATAAATTAGCCATGGCATTGTGTCTACGGTCGTCATCACTCACTGTTAAAAACATGTCTCTGTTTAAATGAGTCCCCAATGCTCAACAAGACTAACCTGCATTAATAAAGTTTGAATGAATAAGCTGCTGTGTTCAAAGCGTGTGGGGAAAAAATTAGTGGCTTATACACAGGAAATTACGGCAATTGGTTTTTCTAATGTTCTCTCTAATGTTTTGGTACACTGCCCTGAGACAACTTTGTTGGGACTATAGAACTACATTGAACAGAAAAATAATTCAAATCTATATGTTATTAGCAAATACGGTGACTTTTATTAAATAAATAAAATGTTTCTTTTATCACAAAAAGTCAATAAGTCGCAAATAAATATAAAAAAAAAACTGATTTAATTGTTCACTTAAGTAATTTATTAAAAATACAAGTGTATGCTTTAACATTTTAAAGTCCAATACTTTGATAATTAGTCATAAATAAAGACAAATTGTTTAGTTCAACTTTTCTAAATGGGAGTTTACGAAACGATTCAATGGTGTTTGAGTTGTTATTGGTCCCAACATTAAGAAATACCAATAAATGTTTATTTTTAATCTTAATTATTTGAAGAACAGGTTGTAGTGTTTATGTAACACGTAAAGAGCAGTGCCAGCTTTATTTTGAACCCCACGGCGCCGGCGTTCGTCTCCGCTCACCATTTTGACGACCTCGGGGTAAGCCTGCTCCGTCAGGTAGCCCCGGCTGACGGTCACGTAGTCCACCAGCTCGTTGAGCGTGGAACGCTTGTACTCCTTCATCTTCAGGTCCGACAGCGTGTCCATGAAGTCAAAGACGGTGCAGCACTGCTGCAGCTTCTTCAGGAACAGCTCCGGCTGCTCCGGCGCCGGCACGTCTGTCGACACAAACAGGGCAAAGTCAGAGGCGAGTCAAGGTTTCAGCTGACCCACAGCTCGGGTCAAAATGTCCGTTTCCTGTCCTGTGACGAAGAACAGGGAGCGATAACCTGAGGAATCACAGTGAGGAGAAGAAGCTGAGCTCCATCTAACTGACACAAACCAAGAAGGACCACAGAGACCTGCAGCCTGGACCTGATGTTCTGGCCCAGAAGAACTGGGCTTTGATACATAAGAGAAGATGCAGCAGACGAATATCACAGCCTTTGCTCGAGTTCCAACTACAAACTGCTGCTGTCGGTCGAGTTCTGACTTAACACAGAACCTATTCTGTAAGAGATGACTCTCAGCTACTACCACACCAAGGCCTAGCTCAGTGTCTGTAAAAGTGACTAATGTTTCTCCATTTATGTACTAACATTTCACAGCTTCTCTTCACACAAGTGGCCTGGTTTAGGAGAAGAATGAGGTTTAAAATGCCGACGATAAGCTGTACTTTATTATTCTGACTTCACTGGACCTCATGATTCTGAGGTTCTACTGCTTAAGACCAAATTAAAAGTCTTTAAAAGAAATATAATTAGAAAACACAAAACAGTTCTTTTCTGCATCACCATTAACGGAGCAAACAGAAAGATGCATCAAAGTTTAACAGATGAGTATAAACTGTACAGAAAGAGTAATTATACAAGTATAAATAATTTTAGTTAATATGCAAGAGAAAACTTACAGTTTCATTTGTCTTATTATCAGTGTTATGGTATAAAGGTGTAAATATGTTCCGAGTTCTCCTGCAGTGAGTAATAAACACCACCTCAGGATGCTTGAACTAAAACGTTACATTATTTTGTAGTTCGTCCTGTAAATGTGCCTCAGGGCCCTCGGATGAAACAACTGAAACAAACCCGAACGGGTTCACTTCCTCTGGATAAAGTCTTCAAAATGTAATTTCAACATTTACATTTTAAAGACTGAAACAAACAAAACCAAGGAAACTCAGTTACTTTTCTTCTGAGTGGCCCAGATCCGTCCCCGGTCTACGAAAACACTGGAGCTCTGTCCTGGTTTGAGCTCGGCGCCGATCTTATTCTGCTTCACAGCTTCGGAGCGGCAGAGACTCATGTGGGCTCCTTGGCAGGAGAAGAGAGGATCCACTGCTGCTTAATTACTGCTGTGAGCAAAGCCTAATGAGGCCCGGCATGAGCGAGAGAGCAGGCAGACCGCAGGAACTCCTCTAACTCCGTTTAATTACACAACAGAGCCCAAACGAGCAGCTAACCACCAGAACCAGCAGCTGTCCATCACGTTTCTTCACCAACACAGAGAGCTGACACGAGACTGCATCTGTTCAGAAACTAAGACGTTTGATGACATTTATATCAACTTTAATGGTTTTTATAATACGGCTGCAGAGACGATCCCTGTGGAGTGCTGCGACACAAACATGGAGGTTCTTCCTGCTCCACACTGGATCCTAGAGTCCTCAGGAGTCTCGGACGGTACAAACATGCCGAGCCCTGGTTCCGTGAGGTCCAGCAGAACCTCAGAGGAAACACAGGTCAGTTCAGAGTCTGTTTGAGCTGGATCACAAAAAGCCGGGACTGCAGAGACACGAGCGCTCGGGCAGTATTACAGGACACACGTTTTTACCAATATTTTAACTAAAAATATACATTTATCATGTTTTTTTTTTTAGATTTCTGTTAAAATATTCATACAAATAAAATTACCTCTTCAATAGGATTAATTTTTAGAACAAAATAAAGACTACTGCTATGTTTTACAGTAATTAAGACTTTTGTTTCACATGCCCATCCATCCATCCATCCATCCATCCATCCATCCATCCATCCATCCATCCATCCATCCATCCATTGATCTGATTCCCTTCTCCAGTAGCCCTGAACAGACCTTACCAGGGAGGCTAAGGAGAGTGATTCCCCCCATTATTGGAGCACACCCTCCGGTCCCCCTTTTTGAAGAGGAGAACAACGGCCCCAGTCTGTCGGTCCAGTGGCACTGCCCCTGATGTCCACGCGATGTTGCAAAGACATGTCAACCAAAACAGCACCTCAACATCCAGAGCCTTAAGGAAATCAGGGCGGATCCCGTCCACCCCCAGAGCCCTGCACCATGGAGCTTTTATTGTTTTTTAATTAAACCATTTTTATCAAAGCTGCTAACATTTCACCCTAAAATTAAAGGAGAGAAAAAAAACGAAACAATCCAGATAAAACACATCCGGGCAGGCTGCAGTTGTGAAAAGTTTCAGAGTCGGTCATGATGTCAACATACTGCGATTACAATCAGAACAGTCAACATCAGTTAAATCCAGTCCTGATCATTCTGATAGGAACGTTATTTGGGTTAAGGTAATCAGGAAACGCTTCCAGGACAGCCTTCTGCCGTCAGGTCTTATCAGGTTAGTATCTGAATATTACCGTGAGTGTAAACAGAACCGCAGATACATTCCAGGAGAGAAGAGGGAGTTCACAGAAGCCCTCAAGCTGGAACATGACAGCAGGATGAAGAAGTTAGGACATCATAAAAGACCTGAAGTTTATTAGCATCACCTTCAGTTTATGTGTAAACGCCACGTGCCACGTCCTTCCAACAGGTAGGCCCACATGACTAACCCAAAGTCAGTACCGCTGTAGAACAATGTGTGCAATGGATTCAGTAACAGGACAAATGGTTTGTAAATGATTAAATAGGAGCAGAAACAAACTTAAAGTGCAACAAAAAGTAGATTTTTAATTTTCCGTGGTGATAACTATTGTTTATTTGGGAAAAAAAGGGGACTATTTTTAGCTGATCATCAGCAAACATCTCTGCAGAGCTCTGCACGCATGCACGCACGCAGTCAACGGGAAAGCCCCGGTGTCTAAAAGCAGTAACCATGTGAGTGGCTTTGAGTTACAGGATGAGAGCGGGCAGCGGCAGCAGATGAACTCAGCAGGTCCTTGCTTTGGTGTGAACGTCATTTCTTGGAGCGGTCAGTCCAAGATGAAGGTTTTACTTCAGCATCTACCTTCTGCCTTCAGAAAACATTAAACAGGACTGATGGAGGGATGTGAGTGTGACCTTCGCTCTGCTCTTCACTGCTGCTCGCTCTAATAAAGGTTAATGATTCTGGACACAGGTGATTCCTTCAAGACACACCTTCACGAGCAGTTACAGAAAATTAAGCCAGGTATGAGTCCTTAACAGCTGATGGGCTGGAAAATGATCTCTTCCTCATTTATACTCGGGATGTCTGTTCAGATACGGTCTAAAAACAACGTCTGATCGCACGACAACACCTGCAGCAGCAAACAAAGAGAACGGTGACACACACGGTGCAACTTGTCATGTTTCCTGTTGGTGTCCCAGCAGCCCCCGCTGTCAATAATCAGCCTGTACGCCACAGAGGAGAACGTTACGTAAAGGATTACTGAGAACAGACACGTCAGAACATCTGTCCGCCCTGCCTTTAGGAACATCCAGGAGAACGAGCTGACAACAGCCACAACAAAGAACGAGTCGACAAGATCCAGAACATGGAGAACAAGCCAAACACAAACATCTAGAACACGGAGAACAAGCTAAACACAAACATCCAGAACATAAAGAAGGAGCTGACAAGATCCAGAACATGTAGAACAAAACAACATCTAGAAGATGGAGAACAAGCCAAACACAAACATGTAGATTCCATGAATGAAAACTGTGTGTGCAGTAGCACATCTTTAAGGACCCCAGCTGACCAGCAGCCTGGGATTAGATGCTTCACTGTGAAAACACCAGGAGCTAACAGAAAGTACGGTATGTTTAGAGCTAACAGTATTAGCATCTTGGAAACTTATCCACAACTCCAACGTTTCAGAGGTTTTACTAACTTCTTCTGATGACCTCAGTTATTCCTGACAGACTCTCTTCAGGGTTTAGTGAAGATTTCAAAACACACAACTTTACTGCAACATGTTTCTACAACAGGAAGCTACGGGAACTCGACTGGGACAAACAGCACCATGGAGCGCAGCAATGACTGCTGACTCAGCACAGATGAACAACATCTATATTTAACCAAGACCACTTTCAAGAAGCTTCAACCAAGTTTTTTTTCTTGGATACTTTAACAAATATTTTACTTTTTGTGGAAGTCGAACTGGATCGTGTTCTAATAAATGAAATAAGCTCGAAACGAATGGTGAACCACACATTCAGTGTTTCTTGCAGACAGGAAACAGCAGAAAGGTAATCATCAGTAACGTTAGGAAGCTAAAGTATGGACGTGTTGCACGGTTCTGTTGGGTCAAAGTGGCGCTGCGGGAGGAAAACGTGAGGAGTCCTGATACAAGCTGCACTTTGAGCTAAAAATAAAAACAAAGTGAACCACGTCTGACAAAAGTCATATTGTCACAACTCGGTCAGAGGAAGGAACGTTGCACAATAACAGCTAAACAATGCAGACGAAACAAAACACGCTCACAGCGCACAAACATTTTAGTTTCCAAACTGTAAAACATTAAAATCCACATTAATTTGACTTTCAGGTTTAATAAAAACTAAAAATATGTGATACAGACACACACCGGCTGTGCACAGGAAACAGCTCGCATGTCGTGGAACAACTGGAACATATAAATATATGTAATGACCCAGATAGAACCTCCATGTAACGCCATGTTCTCAGGTGTTCCTGCGAGGCAACAGGCTGCTGTCAGTCATCAACTCGTGGAGCGGTTCTGCTGCAGCAGCCGACAAACTGCAGAGCCGAGGAGGTTCTGGTCCGTCCAGGTACCAGAGGGTCATTAAACCAAGTGGATCTTTAAATGCTATAAATCCCTTTGGTCAAAGAGCGTTTTTATGTCTGAATGAGTCACGGGTCAGAGTTCTGGAGCTTTAAATTAAAGGCAGGTACCTGTCGCCTGTTTGCACTCAGAGCCTGTGCTGGGGATGACTCTCAGCTACTACCACACCAGATTTTAGCTCAGTATCTGTAAAACTGACGGAGTCACAGCTGTTTCTGTTTGCTGCGGTCCTCTAACCATTTCAGAGTTCAATAGCTGATCTGAGATAGTTATTTTTATGAAAGATTCAGTGAAAGAGCCATGGAGGTGAATTACAGGCGATAACAGAGTTACACAGAACACCGGGGTGTAGGAAGAAACGTGTTCTGAATAAGACTTTAAATCTGCTGCAAATTTAAATCTGCCATTGGTCAAACAAACTGAAACTTTGTAGTCCTGCTTGTGTCTGAAGACTACTTCCTGTAAACTCTTCTTCTCCTGTTATTCCTGCAGCGCAGCTGAACATTTCTTCTGTAGAGACACCTCCTGTTTTTTTTAAAGGTCCACAACAAAACGTAATCACTTGTTCACAAATGCACCGCCTGTTCATTAATGACAGAACTCTAATTAAATAGAATAATTTATTAAAACATGCTACTTTTTATTCCTCCTGCTGTCAGAGACAGTGTGAGCTACAACATAAAAGCTGAACTTCAGGCTGGATGTAAGACCCAGCAGAACCAGAACTTGAATCTACAAAGAATGAAGATGTAACATCTGCACCTTCGGACATCGGACAGACATGAGAGGTTCTTCATTTCATTTGATGAGGGTCTCTCTGTTCTGATGGGATGCCGTCGTGTCCTGGCTCTGAGTGGACTTATGTCCTGTGTTGGCTCTGATGAGATGTGATCGCATCATGGCTCTGACAGGACGCCATCATGTCCCAGTTCTGAAAAGACTCATTCGTGTCCCAGCTCTGAAGGGAGTCCCATGTCCCAGGTCTGACAGGATGGACCTGATCACGTCAAGATGATTATTTTCTCCATCACTTTGTTCAAGTCACTTCCTAAAAATCTGTATCCTCTCTCAACCGAAGATTATTTTCTGCACATCTTTACAGAAACATATAAATTATTATTGAACAAGGCAGGAGAACCTGTAAAGGTGCGTCTACGTTTCCTAGCGTGGATGTTTTAGGACCATCGGCCGACGTTTGATGTGTAAAATCTGCTCTTGGAAAAAAACACAAAGGCAGCCTTCAGCTGAAAGGTCCCGTCTCACATAGCAGGAATTCCTTCTGCAGCCAACACCACAGGAGTCCAGTGAAGACTGAGCAACACGGGCCGTACCTGTCCTTCACCTCACACACACACAGCTCGCTCTGCTGCACAGGGTCCAAACACAACAAGCGGGCCACACATCAAACACCTGCGTCCATCACGCCACAAAGGTGAGCTGGACTCAGAGCCGGGATAGAAACTTTTACCTGCTGCCCGTTATGTTGCCTTTATGTTTACGAAATTTAACAGCTGACAGGTTTGTAAAATTTATATTTATAATAAAACCAACAAAAAAAATTAGACAATGTCAGGTTTCAACATTTGAGTTATAACCAGCTAATTCAATTTAGTGATATGAGAGTATTATTTCAGACTTAATAATGATTAGCTCAACATAGTTACATTAATAGGATAAAACTGCAGTTTTTCTGCAGCAAACTAAAACATCCCTGCACATGAAACCATGAAGCACCAGTTTCTCCATTAAAGCCGTAAAATACACAACTTGCCTTTTGGTAAAGCTTCCCATCATTAGACAGACTGGGTCAGCTGGAAGAAAGCAGCTCCTTAAAGCAGAGGCTAACTTTAACATGCCACGCTACTATGCTAGTGTCCACCCCCCCGCAGCCGTCGGTAATAAAAACTCACTTGATTTCCTCCCCCCAGCAGAAACGAACAGCAGCAGACGGTCATGAAAGTTGTAGTGGGAGAAATTTTGAGCCAAAAGTGGAAAACGGGGGGTTTATTGAATCCACACCGCTCCCGTTAGTTGTTTGTAGCAAGTCTGGATGGAAAAATGTAAAGAGACACCTCGAGGGTCGAGTTTCTCCTGAGGGGAGGATGGGAAGAGTTAAAAAAAAAAAAACACGAGTGTGTCTGTGGGCTTCAGTGGCTAAACGCAGTCTGCAGGGAGCATGGTGGGCTGGGCGGCATTGTCCATCTCCACCGTTATTTTTTTACTTCTGTCTTTTTTAAAGCACATGGAAGTCAGAGACTGATCAGTCCTCCGACACGAGACGAAGCTAATTCTGGTTGAAAATGCTGACGGTACCGTCAGCCGTTGAGATGCGACCCTACATGAGTCAGGGGCTGCTGCTGATACCCGATACGTGCTCCTAGAGGTGGCGTCCGCCATCTTTCTTACCATTTATAACAAAGCATCTGGAGCAGGATGATGGGGCCGATTGTCAGATTTTATGTCAGTACCACAGCAAGATGTTCATCCCAGGTTAAAATAATTGATCTATAACATAGAATGAAGCAACTGCAGAAACAGTTGTTCTCCAGGAGACCCAGCCCTAAACTCTATGGACTCTGAGGACGTTCTAACAGATCGTACCTGCTCATTGGACGTCTCTTCTCAAACTGCCTGACAGAAGCACGCTGCATTCAAGCTGCACCAGGAAATCCAGCTACTTCCTGGACATTTTTTCTGCCTGTCACCTGTGCCAAACTCGTAGACGGTTTCTACGAGTCCAACTTTCTCTGCCTCTGTTGAGAGGAGTCGTCCAGAGTGACAAGCGCTCATCAGAACATGAGCAGACAGCACATCATGGACCTTAACGCTGCCAGAGTTTTACTTTAAATCACATATTTGTCAGCGCTGTGATTTGCAGGAAATCTGCTCGCGCAATTCACCCCAAGCTCCGAGGTGTGGGTCGTGAGATCCCTGAACAAAAGACTTCTGGAGACCAGCTCCGATCACACGAGGTCAGAAACGGGACGGATTGATGAAGCAGAACCGAGCCTTCTGCTCTGGGCTGATATTGCTTGTGTGGGCGTGTCTATTGTGAACATTCCTGAGAAAAGGCGTCAACGTCCCTCCCTGGTATTCCCTTCAGGAAGCTGCACCTTCCTGGTCTTCCTCCTGACACGTAAATGTGTCAGCGCTCTGAGATCTGTGACTAACTGATAAAGAGGAGGTGCTAACGGAGAGCAGCGTGAGAAAGAAATTAAGTTTCTCAGAGCGCTGAGACAAGTGTATTAAAGCAAACCTTAAACACCTTAGGAAGAGAGGAAGATACTGAACAACCATTGGACTTTGTCTTCAGAGTGGCAGAGCAGAACGCTCCTACAGGGTCCAAATCAATGTGAGGGACCATCAGACAGGTACTAAAACAGAACCTGGAGATCCAAGAGAGGACAGCCTGTTGATTCAAGACAAAAGGCAGTCCCTGCGGTGTACCTGAAATCAAACCAGGTCCTCCGAGGTCAGGTCTGTTGGCAGATTTGATGAAATGACTGCATTTACTGCTCCGTGGTTTTAAAAGGAGGCCGCTGGCATCCATCACACAGAGCCTGCTGTTAATCTCTGGCTCCAAGCTCAAAGCAAACCAATGAATCACAAATTAATCCTTGTTCTTCCACTTGGTTTATGTGGACGTTTATGGCGGCGCAGGGAGACTCGAAGGGAAGAGGATAGGTCTTATAACCAGAAGGGAGCTGCACCGACGGCAGACCTGGGATCAGAAACTGTGCCGTCACATTTTACAAACTCCAGGACAAAATACGCCCCAGTTTCAACAGGAAAAATATCATTTTCTTTCATCTTTACGACTGAATCTTTAAACATATGGTCTAATGCAGGGCAGCAAGAAAAGTGACTGTCCACACATCACCTGGGTTTCAAACCTTCACTCGTCCAACGTTCACACCTGGTCTCAGGTTCTCTTACCCTTGAGCAGCGGCAGCGGCGTGAGCTCGATGGGTTTGCCCTGAGAGCGGAACTGGGACGAACTCTGCGACCGCTTCTGCTTCGCCTTCCTGACAGACTTCCGGGAAAATCCGTCCACTTTGTCCACGGATGGGGACGTTGTAGGTGCTGAGGACATAGCCCTGTTGGGAGAGACACAGAGAGGGGGGGTAAAGCAGGCCCAACAGACATGAGTTCAAAGGTCACTGATGAAAGATCACACATCAAATCTCTAAATTTATGAAATTTATATTTTAGTAAAGATGTTTGCCCCAAAGACTCAGTTTAAAGTAAAACATACTTAAGAAAATAAATTTGTCAGCATCCATTTTTTTTTAAATAAAAGTACGTCTTGCAAGACGTCTGAATTATTCAACAAAAGGACTCTAAATTTAAAAAAAGTCTGGAGGAAACAGCAATCCTCTCCAACTACAGTATTCAGTTTACATCAAATAAAAGTATTTGCTTTCAAAATTAAAATAAAAAACTTTCATGATTTAACTTTGAGTTGTTTCTATTGTGTTGTTTCTCATCGTGATGCGGATGTTCTTTTAATAATCAAGAGTTTCATTTTATAATGTTGTTCCGTTCATTTCCTTTATGTACAGAAGACTGATGAGTTTCTGGACTCGACAAGAATAAATCAAAGTGTGAAGGAGACAAACGCACTGACATCAAAACAACACGACCCAACCAGCAGCATCATCATAAACAGTAAAACAAATAAAAAAAAACTACCAGAGTTTCATTAATACTTCAGGGAGAAGTCACATCAAGCATGTTAAAACATACATTAAAACAAAAAACTGTTAACAAAGGTTATTTTATTTATAAACATTAACATTAAAACTTTATAAAAATGATTAAAAAATAGAGTTCATGTTTTAATATTTTGTCTGAAGCTCAACAAACTCCAAAATAAACTTTATTTCAAACATCAAAACTTTTTTTTTACAAAAGGGCTTTAACGCTCCAAAGGGATTATGGGTAGTATCATTTGACTTTGCATTAAAGCAAATAAAACCCTCCAAGAGATTTACAGAAATATTAAATAAAAAAATAAAACAAAAAATAAGACACCAGTCAAAAAAAAATAAAGTACGGTATATAAATAAAACGAGTTTGTGAACGGGACAAAGAAGTTGATAAATGTTGGAGAAATGATGAAGCAGAGCATCATGGGAAGGTTTGGTGGAAACCCTGCAGAGTAGGAGGACTCTGACAGAGGACGGTGAAAATCTGAGGTGGTTCTGTGCACGTGAGGACAACGAATCACCCGCCGACATGAAGCCCCAACGCTTCATCAGTCAAATCACAAATACAACACTGATTAGGTTGTCCATTTTGGATCAGAACCTGGAGTCTAGACTAGAGGGGGGACATAGTCCCTGCTCAGAACCAAACTGAGTTAGCTGGACTGCACGAGGGCCTGAGAGGAAACGGACAGGAGCTGCTGAACACTGTTATGTAATGAAAGACGCTGCAGGCTGAGCTGCTTCTGTCAAAGTCAACCAGGGTCCAGAACGTCCACAATGTGAGACAGAGTGGACAAACGGAGACAGCACAGCACATTGGTCGGTCGAAAAGGTTCTAATGACGCCGAGAGATAAACAAAATAAAAATCAAGTTCCACCTGTTTTACTTCATTTTTTTTTTCTACCAAAGGCCAAAATTCTGAACCACAACCAGGTGTGATCTTTCAAAGCGCAGGTACTTCTTAAATCAGAACCTCACATGACCCACTCTGTTTTTTTAAATTCAGACAAAACTTTATTTAAAAACTCAAGGAAGGTGAAGGAGTTTGACACTAAACTGCTTTAACAGCTAAACACTTTGTAAAACATACCACACTAATTGAAACATGTATATTTACAAGTTTCGTTTTTACTTCCGTAGAGTTGAAAATGTGCAATAACTGTGAGAGGTGATGAAATCAAGTTGTAACTTGCACTATTCCAAACAGCATGCCCACACTTCTAAAGTGTTTCAGAAATGTTTTACCAGAACCCCGACAGGAAAGCTGTCGTCTGAAACAATGGAAATTATTCTACAACATTCAGCGTACAGGAAAACACGCCGGCTAAGTCTACAACCTGGAGCAAGAACAAATTCAAAAGGCTGCGAAGAGACCAGTGTATATCTATAAACAGTGTTTAATCTGCAGGATTCTGATGGGGCGGTCTGCAGGTGCAGAAACCTCAAGGAGGTCTCACATTAGGCTGGGACAGGTCGGTGTCATGAGGGCGTCTCCAGAATGTCTCCTAACGGTCCCAGGGATGATCAGACACACACTCAGCTCTCAAACCAAGGAGGCTCACGGTCCGTGTTTAAAAAAAAGAGTTCAGCAACAACGTCTCTCCCCAAAGTCAAAGTCATCGCAGACATCTCCAACCCGTCTCCAGAGCTGGACTCTGACAGAACAGAACACATCCAAGACAAACGTGCAGGTGTGAAAACAACGATTAAAAACTGGTCATAATCCTTATTTCTATACGATTAAATCATAAACACGGACCAGCTGCTGAGCTGAGTAAAGAATGAGACGACGCAGACACAGTGTGTGAAATAATGTGCACGACCTAGAGTACAGCTTTACAAGCCTGGCACATAAAGATAGACAAAACAAATGTCTGTTTGAACAGAGTCTGCTCAGCTGGTCCCAAACACTCGAGGTCTGGGCTTTGAGGCGTCAGAGCTCGCTGGTGTGATTTGGGTCTTTTTAACATGGAAACTGCAGGAAGAAGTCCTGATAATATGATATTTCTGGGTTTTGGTCTACAGAGCCGTAGGAAGTCCAAACAACAACCTTAAATCAGCTGATTTCAAAACAAAACAAAAAAGTCCATGTCATTTAAGGATTAACCTCAGCTGACGTAAGGTAAAACAACTGATGTTCACACCTTTCAGAAAAAACAGGTGTTTCTTAGCAAATAACAGAAACACCTGGAGAAAAAAAATCACATGTCAGACTAAATCTTTGTTCACTTTAGTTCAGTCCAAATAGTTTTAATCTTAAAGTATTTTATTAACTACTTAAAAAAATCAGATGTTGCAGGGTGGCCATTTTTTCCCCCTCATAATTTCATTTTCATATTTTCTCATGATCCAAACAAGAGATTTAAAGATGTAATCTTGCATTCAAATACTGTACAGCTAAACATTTGCCTTAAAGCAAAGGTCATCAGACCTATAACTATTAATAATAGTTCTAATATGTGGTGATTATAAGATAATTTATTTGTTTTGGGAGAAAAAATAATTAATTTGATTTGTAAACAAGGAAATAGTTATTTGAGCTTGATCAACATGAAACGCTACAGTAGAGTTCCCTACAAGGATGACAGTACCTCTCAGATAAATCCAGAAACGATAAGAAAGATCTCAGAGAAGCCAACGTCTGCTGCATTAAACGGGCATCAGGTCCAGTGTCAGTCTGGTCACATCAGTAGACTGTAAACTCTTACCTGTCCAGAAAACCTCTGGAGTCCACTGAACAACCATGAGTCCCCTGAACAACCATAAGTCTCAACTTCCACCCTCTGGGTTTAGACTGTCAGCGGCAGCAATGCTCAGGGTCGCTTAAACACAGCAGAGCAGAAACACGCCGGCAGGTTGGGCATACGGCACCGATCCGATCCTGTGTCTCCTTATGTAAGAGGCCAGATGACATCGAAACAGGCGAGGGGAGGAGGGATTAAAGAACAAGGAAGAGCAACAGTGGGGAGAGGACGATGAGCATCAAGTTGAGGAAGATGAGGGACAAAGCCTCTGTTTGACAGGAAACCAACATCTAGGCAGCAGCAAGAAAGATCTGCAGTAACTTCCAAGGGAGGATAAAAACTACCACAACCACAGGGGTCTAACGGACACAAACACGGTCCACATCTGCAGGTAAACAGACCAATACACAGTCCACATCTGCAGGTAAAATGGTAAACACAGTCCACATCATCTGCAGGTTAACAGATCCAGACACGGCCCACATCTGCAGGTAAACAGATAAACACAGTCCACATCTGCAAGTAAACAGACCAAAACACAGTCCACATCTGCAGGTAAACAGACCAAAACACGGTCCACATCTGCAGGTAAACAGACCAAAACACGGTCCACATCTGCAGGTAAACAGACACCAAACACAGTCCACATCTGCAGGTAAACAGACCAAAACACAATCCACATCTGCAGGTAAACAGACCAAAACACGGTCCACATCTGCATGTAAACAGATCCAGACACGGTCCACATCTGCATGTAAACAGATCCAGACACAGTCCACATCTGCATGTAAACAGACCAAAACACGGTCCACATCTGCATGTAACCAGATCCAGACACGGTCCACATCTGCATGTAAACAGATCCAGACAGTCCACATCTGCAGGTAAACAGACCAAAACACGGTCCACATCTGTAGGTAAACAGATAAACAGTCCACATTTCTGCAGGTAAACAGATAAACACGGTCCACATCTGCAGGTAAACAGACCAAAACACGGTCCACATCCGCATGTAACCAGATCCAGACACGGTCCACATCTGCATGTAAACAGATCCAGACACAGTCCACATCTGCAGGTAAACAGACCAAAACATGGTCCACATCTGCATGTAACCAGATCCAGACACGGTCCACATCTGCATGTAAACAGATCCAGACATGGTCCACAGCTGCAGGTAAACAGATCCAGACATGGTTCACAGCTGCAGGTAAACAGATCCAGACATGGTCCACAGCTGCAGATAAACAGATCCAGACACAGTACACATCATCTGCAAGTAAATGGACACCAAACACAGTCCACATCTGCAGTTAAACAAACCAAAACACAGTCCACATCTGCAGGTAAACGGTCGGACACCAAACACGGTCCACATCTGCAGGTAAACAGACCTGTACACGTATGAGCTGATTGAAGTTGAGAAGAACAACTAATTTAATTGACATGTTTATTGTTAAACACAGACCACGTGTCCAGTGTAAAAATATAAAAATCTGGCATCATCATATCTTCTGTTTGTTGCTATATGTTTTTATGTATTTATTAGAAATTATAAATGATTATAAATGATTTTTTGGCAGAACAGCAAAGTTAGTTTGTTTTAATTTCTTCATGTTAATAACACAGATTTTATTAAAATAAAAATAATCCAACTGAACACTGAATTGAGTTTATTTTTCTATTTAGAAAAAAAAATCTTATGAAAGCTTCTGTTTGCAGCAAAGACATTTTTTATTAGGAAAAAAAGAAAAAAATGTGTTATTTCTAAGTCTTTTTTTCAACAAAGATGCACAAATTTAGGAAATTAGGAATGTTTCCAGCGACTAGACAGTGAGAAGGGATGCGTCTAACTCCTGGATTGTTCTCGTTGCACAAAAGAAAGCACTGATGGCCTCCACGTTTTTAGGCATGAATAAGAACTCCATCAACTGTTAGGTTACTGTCTGCTCCCAGACACAATTTCAGCATTCTTCTATTTCCTCATGTCTTTCACAGGGAACACAGTTGCAGCTCCTCACTCAGAGAAACTCACTCTGGATTATAAAATCCCAATTAATCCACAGAAAGTCCTGAAGACTGACTAAATCCACTTCATCAGATGGCCCACAGTGTTAATCTTTAATGTTATATTCTACACTGTAGAATATAACATTAAAGCTACAGAATGATGAGTTTAAAGTGTTTGCTTTAAAACTGAAACAACATCACCAGTCAGCTGTTTAGTCGAATAAACCAACAGTCAACACTCATTTACGCATCCTGATGTTTTTACATCCAAAGCGAAATTGAAACACCCAGCTTTGTTTCATACAGAATATAATGTTGTTCTAAATGTCTGACACATGGATAAACTGTATTTAATTTAGCTGGAATCCAAGATCTGCAGTTTGAAACCTTTGGACCGACCGTATGTCAACCTGCCATAAGTGAATGAAGGGATAATTGCACTACAACAGGTACAAATGAGCTCAGCAACTTTAAAACTCACGATCACATCCACGCAGAGCCGATAAGGACGAGGCAGTTACTGTCTCTGCTCACCATAAACACAGCAGACTTTGGATGGTGGGTTATCTCTGGCTGGGCTGGACGGATCTCCCAGCAACACCAAAACTTCCCAAACACACACTGACATGTTACTGCATGTAATTAATTTCACACATCGGACAGAACCAAGAGAGAGGAGGGAAGTAACGTAAACATCTGCACCCAGCAAACTCTAGCCATTCCATCACTTGACATCAGTCTGTGACACTGTCAATACTAAGGACGAGTGTGTGTGGCTACACAACACGTGCTGGAGGCAGAAGAAGTTCAAAGATTGTGGTAATGTCATGTAGATAGATCCTGCAGAACAATTCAAAAATCTGATTATCCAAATACTGTATTTTAAATCAACGCTAACGTTTGACTGGACTTGAGATCTTCAGGACCAAACGTCTGCATAAGTGACCAGGACAGAATATTTCTGAACAAAAATCAGCTCTGTTCAAAGTACCAAATAACACACAGCTGACTGCATGTTGATGGTGCATGTTGACTGTCATCGTGAGTAGTGGGTCACTACCTGCAGGAGGTCAAACATGAAGCCGTTAGTTAGAGCGCTGCATCTCGGGCCTAGCAGCACCTTAGCATCCTAACGTTAGCTAGCAACGTTAGCTTCCCGCACTAAGCATCACATGGTCGGCTGTTATCCGTCTCCACGGGATGCACAAAAACACTAAATATTTAATTTGTGGAGATGAAACAGTATTTTTACTCAAGTTAGAGGGTTCACATCAGAAAACGGGATTCTGGAGTGTGGCTAGCTAACGTTAGCGGTGCGGCTAACGCGGGTTAGCTTAGGTGGAGCTTTGTGTGCAGCCTGCAGAGGCAGAGCTAGAAGCTGCTCGGTGACAGAAAATATCTTCCCAGTGTTCAAATGTGTGGGACATTGAATGCGTCACATCCAAAGTGAAGTGTGTGCCGTTAAGGTAACATTACCTGGGCGGGCTCGGGCGATCACCCATCATCCCAGATGTAAATACAGGGACGGCGCTAATGCTAACGTTAGCTCGCAGACTGACAGAGCCACTGGGCTGGGAGACGCACACCGTCCCGAGTCCCGGTCCAGACGAGAAGGTGCAGCCAAGAGGGTGGCTGTGAGCTGTCCAGCCGTTGTATTCTACCTTGAGCCCGTGTGGTTCGGAGAGAGCGGTGAAAGGTTCTCCTGTGTTCGGACAGTTCTGTTCGGCGTGAACAGCTTCAGCAGCAAAATGGGCCTCAAACAGCCAAACCCACAGGAACCTTTTCCTCCAAGCGAATAATCCTCAAACTCCCGGTAAGAACCGAACGCGTCTCTGTAACACCGCAGGATTCGCGCCTTTACATTCCTGTTTCCGGTTGATCTCTCCGTCCTCGTCCGACCCCTGGATGCTGCTGTTGTCCGTAGCTCGGGTTGGTAATTCGGGGCTGTTTCTTTTCAGCCTTTTGTCAACACTGCTGGGTCGAGACCATGGCTGGCACACATAACACAAAACGCACTGTAGCGTGCTGGACTGGGCCCGGGGCGAAGAACGACGCTGATTGGCTGTCGGGAGCTCAAAAGAAGGCTTTGATTGGACGGGGCGGCCTGTCAATCAGCGCGGAGGAAAACGAGGCTCTGAGCTCGTTAGGTGGAGGAGAAGGGGAGCGACCGGGCAGAAAACAGAGCGAGTCCCGGGAATGAGGTCCGACCTGTCCGAGGCCCGGCCCAGCGCGACCGAACTCCGTCTGCTCCTGTCACCGAGGGTTTTAACGTAAATCCAGGAAAAGCTGGCCCGACTGCTGCAGAAGTTACATAACGGCTCGTACCTTTTCTGCCATTAATGCTCAGGCTCTTTACATTATTCCCCGCCATGACACAACCTGCACCACTGCCTTCACTTTACTTGAATTATATTACCATGTAGGTCAGTGCCCTAATATAAAGATAAAACAATGCAAGTGTTGACTGATAAATATTTAAAATGTTTGTTTACAGCACATAAGATTAAAAAAATGATCACACAAGTGAAGTGAAGTATATTTTTTATTCTCCAAATAGAATTTAAAAACCTGACATTCCTTGAATGCATATCACCCACCAAACCTTCAAACCTGTTCTAAACCGTCTTCATCCAGTCTGTGCAGTTTAGCATTTTATTTATTATTTAGCCTTGAAACAGCCCAGCTCAGCCCCAGAATCAACGTAAAACGACTAAACTGTAGAAAACATTGTTCCAACTGGTCGTGAAACGATGACGTCAGAGCCAAATTTTATCTGTTAGTGCTCAGAGGACGTGTTGGGATGACTCTAAGCTACTACCACAGCAGAGCTCAGACCAACATCTGTCAAACTGTCTGAGCTGATGCCATGTTTGTGTTGCTATTGATTAGCCTCAGCAGCCATTGTCAGCTGCACACAGACATCTGATGATTACACTTTGAAATCTGTCAGGTTGTTCACAAGATATTTTGCTAACAAAATTATGCATGTACACACCCACAGGTAAAAACATGATCACCTGCCTTTTCCCCTGTCAGTGGTGGTGATGATCCTATGACACCTGTTAAATCATGAGTCACTGTGTATTGTCTGAATGCTGAGTCAGCATTCACACGCTGTTCTTCTGGACTCTACAGAAATCGAAGAAGTTCAGCTGACGCTGTTATTTTAGCATCCATCGTTCAGCTCGTTCGGGAGGTGGCTGCTTCAGCTCGTGTGGGTTGGCTCCCTCTAATCTTCAACGTTCTCATTTCAGGAGAGCCAAACGGTCCAAAATGTTCTGAAGTCAAAAGGAGTAGACGGTTTGAAGGGGCGTGAAGGAAGATGTTTACATCAAACAACAAAAAAAGAATAAAAAGAGGTCGTCTCAGACTTTAGCTTTCTAAATCCTACAGAGCAGCATGAAAATTGATCCCAGGTCAAGAAAGTTCATGCGCAATAATCCAGGTACCAAATCCAATAATTCTCAGTCGGGTCATCTGGACAGTTTCTTTTTTATAGAAATGTTTCACCCTCTTTCCGGAGGGCCACATCAGTCAGAGGAGTTCCAGCAAACTGTTTCCCCTCCAAGCAGTAAACACCTTAAATGGACCAACCAGTTACTTAAGGTGTTTATTGTTTGGAGGGGAAACAGTTTGCTGGAACTCCTCTGACTGATTAGGCCCTCCGGATGGAGGGTGAAACGTTTCTATAAAAAAGAAACTGTCCAGACGACCTGACTGAGAATTATTGGATTCTCAGTTCATCTTACTTACAAAAAAGAACCACACTCGACTGCAGAAGATTTAACTGTATTTACTTGAACAGGTCAGTTTTCCAGGACAGGTCACACAGATACACGGGAAGTGCACGCATGAAGAGCAGTCATGAGAATCTGTCACGAGCCATGTGTGCAGCTTGTTTTTGTACTCTTTTCAGTTCAGACGAGCTCACAGACTCGGAGGTGTCCTTGAAGTGACTGCACATTGCAGCCCCACCCAGCTCCTCATCCATCTAACCCCAAACAGATGGTTCATGGGCAGAGTTAGCAAACATCCATAACCTTTGAACAAAATTCCCCAACACTTTTCTTTCAGCTGCATTAATTTAACTTTTTTAATAATGGCCCCTTCATCGCTCCATCGCTGCCCCCACCCTCTAGAACTCAGTGCCCCAACAGCTTCGTGTCTGCTCCGATCTCTCCACTTTTGAGAAAGAACTCAAAACCCACCTGTTTAAAATCGCTTTTAATGTTTAAATTTGCCCCTTTTAAATGTTTCATTGTATTTTTTTGTGTTGTGATGCATTGTTGATTTTATATTTAATTTGCATAAAGCGTCTTTGAGTATTTAGAAAAGCGCAATACAAATAAAACGTATTATTAATATTATTACTATTCATTCACTTTTTTTGTTTCCATTTACAATCAACAGAACATCTGCAGTGTTTGAATATAATTCTTTATTTGAAAATACAATATAAAATAATAAAAACAGAGCATTAATTATAAATAGGGGAAAATGGGAGTAAACTTCAAAGAAATGAGCTGATAACTGAATGCAGTAAATATAATTATTTACATGAATAAAAATAAATTAACAAAATATTTGTCATTTCACAGAATATTAATAGAACCTAAACGGTGTCAGCTGAGTGCAAAAGAAAGAAAAAGTGCACATTAAATACAATTTTGATTAAACTGACAAACCACCTGGATGTATTTTGTTGTATGGGCATTAAATTTACATGTATACTTAAATTTAAATATACTTTTATTGTATTTTTGCCATTTACATTTGTTTAAAAGTAAATGAATTAATTGATTTGTTTATCTCAATTTAGGCCATTCCATAAAACTTGAACATTTTGTGTTGTAATTTATTCGTTGACATTCAGTTCAAAGATAAATATTTCATCCTGCTGTGACATGAAGTGAGATTCTTCAAAAGTTAACAAAATAAAGTTGAGCTGCTGTGAAATAACATCTGCAGTTGTTTATCTTGTGCCATCAGTCCGGCTGCGTGTCCCACATTTGACTGATCAAATTTCCCTATCTGTTTATTGATCAGACATTTTGGTGACACACGTGTACAGCGCGCGCACACACACACTCACACACACACATATGGACATGGTGTTGTTTCACAGGGACAGTAGATGGAGGAGGAGTGCTGAACATTGATTTGATGAGGGTAATGGAAAGAATTCCTGACTCTGCTCAACCCAGTGACACACACACACACACACGCACACACACGCACACACACAGATTGATGTGTAAACATCCCCTCAGTGAGAGGAGGACCAGAGTCAAAGCTGTGAGTTCAGCTCCCTCCTGAATTTGTTAAGAATAGAAACATCTGTAAACGGTTCATCGTCACAGTTTCTTCTGACTTTAAGGTGTAAAATTAGTCCAGATCAATCGTATTTTTAAACAATTAATAGACTTTCAGGCTTTTCGTGGTCTTGTTTCAATTAGATGGGGATCAAACTGAGCCAAGTGCAAGTTTAAATAGAAGTAATTGAACGTTTTATTTTAAGATTCTTATAGTTTTTCAGCTTCATTTAGTTAAACCCTGTTTTTGTTTTTTAGGCTGAATCCTGTTTTTTTTTTTTTTAACCTCATACACGTAATGCACAGGTAACGTTAGGGCTAATGACGTGTTTGTTGATGTATTTTGTCTTTACAAGAGTAAAAGTTTGTCTCTGGTCAACCATCATGCACTCAGTCAACTGCCATCGTCAATGTGCAGCATCATTTTCTCGTTTGTTCGTTATTCTCACCAAGTGATCATATCTGCACAGAAACAAGTTTTACATAAACACATGAATACTTTTCAGTCCGTTTGTTTTTATGTTTGTCGTTCTTGGCTTGAATTCAAGAACCCAGCGTGAACTCGAGCCGGACGACGTTCATCCTCTGCATGGCCCAAACGAGATGACTTGGGAACGCACGAGACTTTAAACCTTCCTACACAGCCGTTGCTTTAAATCTTCACACGAAAGGGGCCGACATTTTCCACCATGTTGCTTGTTGAGACTGACCGAAGGCAGTTTCCTGACTTATACAGTTTCCACAGGAAGTCCGGAGCAAAAGTTCATTTCTGCAACTAAGAAATGAACCGTTTGCATTCTCCGACAGACCTTCTTTGGAAAAGTTTTATTCTGCTGTGATTCCTCCAGTCTCTTAATGTGGAATCATCTCACAGGTTTGTGCATCATTTTATTCCAGGAGCCTAATTTTCCTGAAACCTGTGTGTTAAGGTGCCAAATGGCAGAATTTAGTGCCCTGCAAAACAAATGAGCCTTTACTGGCTTAGCCGTTGCACCTAAAACTTTAGCCTTTATAGATAGTGTGGTCTTCCTTGTGCCTTAAAGGAATAGTCTGGTCATTTTTCAAATGACAGTCTGGCTAATAGTAATCTATTACTGGTACCTTGTCAACCGTGACGGCAGTCATTTAATACAAAGAAAAAAAACAAGTTTTCATCCAGGCTAATAGCTCGCCCGTTTCATTGTTTTTCAATCTTATGAAATAATTTTTCTCAAAAATTTCAAATGGGTGTGAAAGATCAGTTCCTCAAATGTGAGGCCATGGTCTTGAGCCAGAAAAGGGTAGAATACCCTCTCCGGGTCCGGGAGGAGGTCCTGCCCCAAGTGGAGGAGTTTAAATATCTCGGGGTCTTGTTCATGAATGAGGGAAAACTGGAGCGTGAGCTCGATAGGTGCAGCGTCAGCAGTGAAGCGGACGCTGCACCGGTCTGTCGTGGTGAAGAGAGAGCTGAGTCAAAAGGCGAAGCTCTCAATTTACCGGTCGATCTACACCCTCATCTATGGTCATGAGCTTTGGGTTGTGACCGAAAGAACGAGATCACGGATACAAGCGGCCGAGATGAGTTTCCTCTGCAGGGTGTCTGGACTCTCCCTTAGAGATAGGGTGAGAAGCTCGGTCATCCGGGAGGGACTCAGAGTAGAGCCGCTG
>JARVLU010000624.1:23074568-23086236 GCA_031762415.1 Simpsonichthys santanae | reverse complement strand
TGGATAAGAAGATGTCATTAAAAACCTTCAGTAGGGCAGTTTCAGTGCTGTGGAGAGGTTTGAAGCCAGACTGGAATGTATGATCCTCCAGGAAGCACTTCAACTGGGACTCAACTATTTTTCAAATTTAGCAGCTAAACGGAACCGACGTTAATTTTTGCAGATAATCCAGACTGGGCCAAACCTCAAATTACTCATCAGATTTAATCTAGTAATAAATACATAGAAGTGGTTCCTGAGGCAACAGTCGGAACTCTGAAGGTTCTGAAACCTGCAGGAAGTTCGGATTCTGGTTCACATTCAGCCACATGAACACAAAATGACCACACGTTTTAAACCGAGTCCGGTCCGGTTCTGCTTTCGTGTCGTGCGTGAACACACCTGTTGGTTTCCACAGCGGGCAGACTTGGAGAAACGTGGAAATGTTCCGGACGGACGTCAAACCAGCATGGAGTGTCGGTGTAACAGTGTTTACAGTCTGGAGGGAACGTTCTCTCCGTCTTTAGTTCCGCCTGCGGCTGTGAAGGATCAGTGAGACCTAAAAGAATGCATATCACCCGCCGTCTTTCATTCCAAATAAAATCATTTGATGTAAAAAAATAAGTCAAACCCGTTTAAAGTAATTTAAAATCAGCTGAAGCTCGATTTAAAAAGAACATAAAAGGCAAAAACCTGAGAAAGAGTATTTATCACAGACTAAATACTTATTTATAATAAAAAAAAACCATAAATTTTCATTAATATTTAATAAAATAAATTTCATTGAGCAGGCTGAAGGTGAGAATCCACAAGTGCCCACCAGGTGGCAGCGGCTGCAAGAACTTCCATTCAACCTTTTTTTTTTTTACAGGTCAGTCTCAATGAGCCATGAAGTGAGTTCTTTAAGTCCATGATGTGGGTTCTTTAAGTCCATGATGTGAGTTCTTTAAGTCCATGAAGTGAGTTCAAGTCCATGAAGTGGGTTCTTTAAGTCCATGAAGTGAGTTCTTTAAGTCCATGAAGTGGGTTCTTTAAGTCCATGAAGTGAGTTCAAGTCCATGAAGTGGGTTCTTTAAGTCCATGAAGTGGGTTCTTTAAGTCCATGAAGTGGGTTCTTTAAGTCCATGAAGTGGGTTCTTTAAGTGGGTTCTTTAAGTCCATGAAGTGGGTTCTTTAAGTCCATGATGTGAGTTCAAGTCCATGAAGTGGGTTCTGCAGTAGTTGCTGGAGGACCAGAATTTTTCTGATTTCATTTTTAACAGGAAGTGAATCGGAAGGTGTTGTATTTCTCCGTCAGCGACTGTTTCAGTTGTTTTTATTTTAGTTTTGTTTTTTTTTACAACTCACACTGATCTGAATTGCAATCAGATCTGCTGAATCTGAAATCTCCATGTTTTAGTCAAAAATATACAAATACTGTATAGTCAAATTAAAACCAAAGCAGGTGACCCAGCCACAGCTCACTGATGCATCATGGGAAGAAGCCTCTGGTTCTGATTCTTAGATTGAAAAGATTTATAAAACCACAGTTGGATGATGTTTGAAAGGAAAACACAAGCTGCTGGTGAGAGCTTTTTTATTTCAGTTAATTACAGAAATAAACATTTTGAATGACAGCTGTCATTTTACAGAGAAACCCTGCAAAGACTCCAGACTCAAAGTGAACTCGAGGAGCTCGGAAGTTTTGGTTTGATGCTGAAGCAGACGTCCGTCAGAGCTCGTCTGATGGCAGCCGAAAACTGTTCAAACGTCTCTGCAGAGGTCAAAGTGCAAAAAGCTGAAACAAGACAAGGCACCGAGAGCAAACCTCCAATCCCAACAGACACAGGCCACTACATTATCGCCCGCCTGTCAACAAACAGGCAGAGTTCAACTAAAATTAAAAACTGAACAAATGGATTGTTACACAAGAAAAATCCTGAATTCTAAAATACTGCATTACATTCAGATGTTTTTTATATTTTTTTTTTAATAAATTTATGACTGAACTGAAGACAATTGCTTTAAATCCTTACAAAGCTTAAAAACCAGGCACAACAACAACAATCATCACAAACAGAGTTCTTTAAACTCAAAAAATGAAATGTTTGGACTCGTTTCTATCAAAGCTCCAACACAGGATTAACCATTTTTATTGATGCAGAGGAACCTGAAAATACAAAAATAAAATGTTTCTGTGCACAAGGTGAGGCCACAGGAAGTGAGCCGAGCCAACAGGAAGTGAAACGAGCCAACAGGAAGTGAAACGAGCCGACAGGAAGCTGAGAAGCTAATCATGACATCACTGAAGAGTTCTTCTCAGGTGTGTCAGTTTTTAAAATGAATCAAATCAGCATTTCAGACAAACTTCTTGTTTCTGTTGGGTTTTAGGAAGAAGCAGTGCATTCTGGGAGCTCAATCAGGACCATCTACAATGAAAACAATGTTTTCATTTTCCTTTCAGTTCAGAGATAAAAATGTGACCCACAGCACCTGAACGCAGCACAAGCTGGGACAACAATTGGCCTTGAAACACCTGGACCACCTAAAAACACCTGATCCACCTAGACCACCTGCAACACCTGGATCAAGGACTCTTCAGGGGTGGGGTGATTTCTGGAAAAGTGAAGTCGACAAAGACCAGCTGCTCCTCATTTCTACAGTTTTCAGTGTCAGAAGTAAAACAAATCGTTTCAATCAAAGTTAAAAACAAAAAAAAGTTTCTGAGCTAATCTGGATTAATGACATCCACAGATTAAGCTCCTCCTGATGGATCTAAACATTCAAACACACAAAAATTTTTATTACTAATAAAATCTGTGAACGTTTCATCGTCTGAAAAACTGAAAACAAATCCTGAAGATTCAAACAGAGAAGACCTCCTGGGGATCAATCAGGCTGGTCCCAGACCTGGACCACAACATGTGGTTTTTCTTCAAACTTCAACCAGCGGTCGGTTCGGCTGCTGGATTCCTGAGTTCTACAGGCTGAAGGTTTTAATTTAATCTACAGTACGTGTGAACACGGTTAACGTGTAGTTTTTACACTGAGGTCCAAAAGTCTGGTTCTGTTTGATAGATCAATTAAACAGACTGAACCTCGATCAAGTCAATGTTTTTACTTTGATGTAGGATTATTACAACTGGACATATTCCTAACTTAATAAAAGTGCCTGAAGTTTTTCACACAACTGATTCTTTTATACAAGTGATGGATCCAAAAACACAAACAGAACCATAAAACTGAACATTTGCAGCCGATCACTTCCTGTTTTTATAGCCGGTGACTTTCTGTCCTTACGGCTAATTACTTCCTGTTTTTACAGCCGGTCACTTCCTGTTTCTAAAGCCGGTCACTTCCTGTTTTTACAGCCGATCACTTCTTGTTTTTAAAGCCGGTGACTTTCTGTCCATAGGCTAATTACTTCCTGTTTTTACAGCCAGTCACTTCCTGTTTTTACAGCCGGTCACTTCCTGTTTTTACAGCCGGTCACTTCCTGTTTTTACAGTCACTTACTTCCTGTATCCTTTTCTTGCTCCAGTTCAGGGAACAAATATGTAAAGTTCAGTTTTCACTCTTGTTGTGCAAAGAGCTGAAACTTTAAGGCATGATGTGATTCTTCGCACTGTGACACCAGCAGTGGGTTTTTTTGAGGGCGGGGCCAAATGAAGGAAGAGGAAGTGATGTAGCCACACCGAGTAACTCGTTAGCATGTCCTCTTCCAGAGCTTACAGGAAACAAAGCTGAACGGGACTTCAAACTTGCAGAGGCTGAATCGTAACAGAGCCACGGGTCATCAGAACCTCCTCAGTCCAAATGTTCCTCATCGATCCACCAGAACCATAGTTTACAGTGTTTAAAAGAAAACAAAAACGTTATGTGCCAGTTTTCCTTTTTGCCCATAAGTCCAACGTCAGAGCGGAAAACAAACAGACCTCTGTCTGAATAAAGACAGAATCAGTGGAGGAGCCCTTTAAAACCACTGAACATGTGCAACCAGAAACATGGTTCTGATTTAACCATCCAGAACCATGGAACAGTGTGGGGTCAAAGGTCAAATCTAAAACCCAAAGGGTTTCTGCTCACAGAGCAAAGAACGTTTAAAGAACCAGCAGCTCAGAAACAAACGGGTCCGTGTTCTCCAAATATCCGAGTTCTACAGGGTGAGAAAGTTCTGGTTCTGTTTGGTCTAGATCAGGTTTATCTGCAGGAATCAGAAAAGTCTGAGTCGAGAAAAAAAAAACCATTAATAAAAGTGTAAAAAAATACCTTTACAGATTAATGTCATCAACTGTGGTCTACAGGAGTCCATCAGAGACCAGGAGTCCAACAGAGACCAAGGGACAATCAAAGACCAGAGGTCCAACAGAGACCAGATATCCATCAGAGACCTGGGGTCCAACAGAGACCAGGGTTTGAGGAGAAATATGCAAACTCAAACTTTAATTATTGCCACAAGCTGGGCTGAGAACAGGTGGAGTCTCATGTCTTCAGACTCCCTGAGGGGTCTGGTCCTGATCCATCAGTCCTGTAAAATTAACTTGAGCTTGAGGACAAATAAAGTCTGGATCCAGACAAGTCTTAAGGCTAGCTCTGATCTCCCATGTGTCTGCAGGAAAAACAGAACAAAGTTTCTGACTGGACCCTGAGGGGACCCTCTGGACCCTGAGGGGACCCTCTGGACACTGACGGGACCTGATCATACGAGATGCAGGAAGCTGAAGAACAGCGGGACCAGGAAGAGGACGTTGAAGCCCACGGTTCCGTACACGATGTAGCGGTAGGGCAGCTCCACCTCCATGTGCTGCCGGGCCCTCCTCACGTCCCCGGACGGAATGCCGAACAGCCGGCACACCAGTGGGATGGTGACGGCCTTCATGAGTGCCCGCGTGCCCACCAGAACCAGCACTCCCAGAACGAGCCGCAGCATGGCCACGCCCACCAGGCCCAGGCTGAAGGCGGACAGGGCGAGGGGCAGCTGATCTGGCATGGGGTCCGGCATCAAACCAAAGCGGTAGTTGACGTGGGAGGCCAAGGCCACGCCGGCACCGGTGCCCAGGATCTGTGCGGTGTCACCGCGAGACGTGCTCCAGGTGTCCAGGGTGAAGGACAGGAGGCCCAGGCCCAGGTGGAGGGACACGATGACGAGCGGGGCGTAATGGCAGGTCAGGTTGAAGCCGTCGATAAAGTCCAAGACCGGCAGGAAAAAGACCAGGATCAGGATGCTGTACAGGAAGCCAACGATCACATCCTGTAGGAAACAAACAAACAAGTAAACAAACAATTTAAAACCACCCGGGCTGGAAAAGCATCGGATCAACCAGAATCTGGATCCAACTAAAACTTTGTCAACAAACCACCTCACGATCCAGATGTTGTTTGTTCCAGACGGACCTCAGTCTGAGTCGGAACAAACCCCATCTGGACCTGGTTCAGATGCGTTTTATTGTGAAAGAACACAGGAAATAGATGAGTGCTAACAGGAAGCAGTTCTCCAGAACTCAGCAGTAAACTCTGGACTCCGGTTTCAAAACTCAACAACTTTTTGAACTTGAAATTAGAAACTGAACTGGGTCAGCACAGAACCAGCAGCCGAACTCATCATAAAGCAGGAAGTTGGAGCTGCGGAGATCCAGAACCATCAAAAAGCCCGTCTAAAGAACCAGAACCATCTGGTTTTACATCAAACAAACATGAAGAGCAGCTGAACCCAACCGGGTCGGTACTGCTTCAGTCTCAGCTTCAGCACTTGTTCAGGTAAACCAGCATGAAACAGAACCAGAACACAGCTGTTCCTCAGAACCGACCCGTGTTGCCCTCAGAGCATATCAGGGATGACTCTCAGCTACTACCACTCAGTCTGAGCTCGTCTGTCCAGCTGTCTGAGACATTTGATGACGGCTGACGTACATTAGCTGTGGCGGCCATCTTGAACTGGATTGAGGTCCATTAGTTATTATTAGAACCTGCCAGTGTGTGTGTGTGTGTGTGTGGACCCACCAGAACCGAGTGCATCCCCATGTAGACCCGACTCGTGCAGACCAGCAGACACCAGCAGAGAGCCAGGCTGAAGCCCAGGGAGGACGGATACTGTAAGGGGGACAGGAAGTCCAGTTAACATTCAGAACCGGGTCAGGGTTTCTAAACTCAGCAAAGCACAATGAATGCATATCGCCCACCGAACAGAACTTGAACCTGAGGGAGTCAAGATGTTTTGGGTCAAAGGTTCAGTGTGTTCTGTTGGATCTCCACAGAACCAGAGCCAGGAATGCTGTTTGATTTAAAAATCTGGGGTGAAGGAAATCATGTTCTGACAAGGTTCTGGACTAAAGGAATGAGGACTTCCGGACCAGAACAATCCAACTGTTTATTGATCCTCTGACCCACAATCGTCTGAACTGGTTCTGTCTGTTTTCAGGAAACCCAAACCAAAGCAGAAGTGAAAAAAAAGTGTTAAAGTTGAAGAGCTGCAGAGTTCCTGCCTGAAGTTCCTGTTTTGAGAAGGTTTATATACAGACGGGTTCTGGTTCTGATCCAAAATGACAGGAGAATTCAAACCCTTCAGGAACTTTTGTAACATCAACTTTTATCCCTCCCATCCAACTGTCTCCTCGCTGGATCAGCCTCTGCTCCTTGGCTCTGAAGGATTCTGGGTTCTGACTTGTTTTCTGGCACCAGGAAGGTCCACAGAGACAGGTCTGGTTCTGGGAGCAGAACTGGGAGGAGGACCGTCTGTCTGCAGTGGGTTTAATCCAAACATTCCTACTTTGCTCCGACATGTCGTCGCACGGTGAGCCGGCAGGAGGCGGGGCTTGTTCCTTGCCTCCTGCTCCTCTGAACAAGTCCAGAACCCTTTCAGAACCCTCCAGAACCACAGGAACACTAACCCCCTTACCATTTGTTCTGCACACACAAATCCTCCACTGTTTCATCAGATATTTTACTAACAGACATGATCGCCTACCCGTCATAACAGTGCATCAGAGAAAGAAAAAACTGAAAACAGAAATAAAGTTGGCTCCGTTTTAATCTTCATAAATGTTTCACAGACTTGTAAATTAATTAAATATTCCATAAACTGATCTGTGCTCACTGCAGAACGTCTTAGACTATGACTTAGACCTGACTGGACCAGAACACGTGTTAAAGACTTTGAACCAGAGCAGGTCTAGGGTCCAAATAACTTCTAGACTCAGACAGTTTATGGATAAAACTGTCCAGACTGCTGATGTCTCAAACAGGAAGTGATGTCAAACCTTTTGCAAAATGACAGGAAGTAGCATCTGTGCACTTCTGTTTCTGCAGAAAAACTAAATAATATAGAGAAGGGACAGGTTGTCCAATGTCCCGCCACAAGGGGACCGGTGGTGTGTCCGATCATGTGACTGGTATTGTGTTGTATTGGGGGAGTGGTGGCGCAGAGGTTAGAGAAGATGGGCCTGTGATCGAAAAGTCACAGGTTCAACTCCCTGGACTGAAAACATCAAAATGTGGGCAGGAAAGGTGAAACATCCACACCTGCCTCCACCCTCATTTGCTCTGGGCCCTTGAGCAAGGCTCTTACCCCACCATCTGCTCCCCAACAGGTCTCTGTTGAAAATGAGTTCTCGTGACTCAATGAGACTACCTGGATAAATAAAAGGTAAATTAAAAAGAAATTGTGTCAGATTATGTGACTGATGAGTCAGAAAATGGGACAGGTGTTGTATCATATTGACTTGTTTTATCAGATTATGTGACTGATGTATGAGATTATGCAACTGGTGTATCAGATTATTCGACTGGTGTTGTATCAGATTATCAGACATGTGTATCAGATTATATGACTGCTGTTGTATCAGATTATATGACTGGTGTTGTATCAGATTATATGACTGGTGTATCAGATTATTCGACTAGTGTTGTATCAGATTATCAGATTTGTGTATCTGCTTGACTGGTGTACAAATTATGTAACTAGTGTTGTATCAGATTATGTGACTCGTGTTGTATCAGATTATGTGACCACACCATACCAGGCATGTGATAAGGGTCAGAACATGTGACCGGTGTTGTATCAGAACATGTAATCGGTGTTGTGGCGGACTTTACCTCCCAGCGGTTGTAGGTCATGAAGAACAGGGAGAAGGGGATGGCGGTTCCAGACATGGCGTGTGTGGACGGCATGCTGTACTCTGAGTTGTAGAACATCTCCACTTTGACCACAGGTGGGGAAGCGGGTCGGGACCACCGGACCACATCCTTGGTGCACTGACCCAGGTACATGACCCAAACCCAGACCATGATGAGCCGCCTGCTTATAAAGGCGTCCAGGTTCCACATGATGAAGGGGAAGAAGGTGATGTAGAAGAACTCGTTGCCCAGTTCGGTTCCGAATGTGAACAAGTAGAACAAGAACCTGTTCTGGATCACGAACTCCTGTCCCGTGTCCTCCGTTAGGGAGTTTTTCCGGAGGGGTTTCACCGTGCTGCCCCGGGAGGACCCCGGGTCCTTGCTCCCGTTCTGGGCTGCCCTCCGGTACTCTGACCCGGTGAGCCCTGACCGGAGAGCCCCGACCTGAAGCCCGGTAGCCTCTCCTCCCGCTGACCCATTTTCACAGGCTCCTTTTGGGTCATGTTTCAGATCCGGAGTCCTCCTCCGATGTCCCAGCGCTGCTGTTGGGACATTTTCTCCCTCTCCGGCTCCGATAATGGCCGAACTTTCGCTCCCAGTTTCCGCGGAGACCGGATGATAAAACGCCCCGTTGTTGTGCAGGTGAGCCCGGTCCGCTGCCTTCAAACCGGTCCCCCGAACCCCGCACACGTGCTGGAAGCGGGCGACAAGGTTCGGGTCTCGGAGATACCGGAACCGCTCCCTGATGTTCTCCATGTTGAGCCGGAGCTTCTCTCAATCCTGAACCCGCCGGAAAAGACTCAGAATCGGCTTCTGTCCCGGAGCGGCGGCCGTTAGCTTCTTGCTAACGGTTCTTGCTAAAAGCATCCATTTTTAGCTGAGCGGTGCGTGACCCCCGAACCGGTCCGAAAACAAACAGAACAATAAGTAAGACTTAAATAAATAAATAAATAAGTCCTGTTTTCATAAATGCGGTGTGGGTTGCACTTCCTGGCTCACCAAAAGATGGAAGTAACTGTCACGGGAACGCGCTTAACTGGTGAGTGTTCTTCTTCTACGGTATATCTGCCTACAGGTGACGTCACTTCTTCCCCCTCCTGGTTGGTTCAGAACACTGCAATTAATTTAATTAATTCTGTTAAATTTAAAGGAATACAGTACTGTAATGTTATTTTATCTTAACTTATTTGTTGTTGTTTTTTTTTGTTGTTGTTTTTTACTGTTTAGGGGTTTTACTCATTTTTAGAATCCATGCTTTTAGTTTTTGTGTTTTGTTATATTTTTAAAAATAACTTCTGGTTATTCTTGTTAATTAAATCGTAATCTCAACTCCACCACGGTTTATAAAAATTAGTTGGTCATTTTTTACATTTATTTTAATTTGCGGTGCTTCTAAAGCCTTTAAATGAGTCCCAATAAATCAATAAAGTTTGACTCCTGGCCTGTTTTCTGCACACTCTTCTTTCTGATTGTGGGTCATGAATAAGCTCATGCATGCGGCTCCAACAGAATCAGACCAGAAAAGTTTGGCCCCTTCTGCAAGCTAACATTTTGAGCACACAGTTTATTATGTGTTTATTATCCATAAACCCCTAATGACTCTCAGCACACCTGTCCTGAACAGAACCAGGACCATCTGATAACTCAGAACCAAAGGGTCAAAGCTTACTTTTGGACCTTTGCTCAGTACAGCCCTCAGCCGCTCAATGCTCCTGTTTGGTTTATCTTTTTTCAGCTCAGCTGTAGAAAAACAAATACCGTACTTAACACTTTTTACAGATTTTATTTTCATATAAAGAAACAAAACATTTGCTCTGATAATGACCCTTAATGAAAAGTTTCCCCTTAAAAAATTCATTCAAACATGAACATAAATTCAAGCTGTTTTATTTAGTAAAGATCAGCTGTTTGCATTAAAAAAACTCACTTTATTAAATTAGGTTTAACAAACAGCAGAAAAATACAAAATATACCTTTGAAATTATTCACTCTTCACAAACATTTGGTCAAATGTAATTTAAATATCTTAAATATTGTCTCTTTATTCTGTTTTAGGAGCAAACCATTGAATTTTACATGTTTTATCATTTTTACCTCCAGCTTTGAGGAATCCACTGAAGATTTTCAACAAATCTGTCTCTGAAGCTACGATGAAATTTATTTATGGGAATATTTAGACAGGAAACTCTGTGAGGTCAAACTAATTTATGTCTGAAAGTTAAATCTTAACTTCGTCAACGGCTGAAACTGTTTCCAAGCCAACAGAATCAAAAAAAGGCCTCAGAGGAATGCTTGTCGCCCGCCACCCTCTATGTCACAGTCGTGTCACCCAGAATCTAAAATAAATTACATTTTATTTTTAGTTAATTATATATTTAATCTTCTAGTTATTGTTATAATTGATATGTTGATTTAGGATAAAATTATTTGATTTAATTACTGTATATATTTAATAATTTAGTAATTATATAATCAATACATTAGGTTATCATAGGCCTATAATTAATATGTTGATTTATGATATAATTATTTATTTGATTTAATTATGTATTTAATAATTTAGTTATTGATATAATTAATATTTTACTTAAATATTTACCTGACGTCTTTACAAAATAAATTCTGTGACCAGCAGAGGGAGGCAGAGACACAAAAATGTGAGTGAAACTACAACAAATTCCATCTGAAGAACAACAAAAACAACAACAAAAGAAACAACAACAACACAAAATAAGAAGAGCAAAAGCTTCAAATCATCACAAACTACAAGTTTCCTTCAAGGAGGAAACATCAGTCTGTTCTGCTCAAACAGAGAATCTTCATCATCTTCATCGTCCTCCACCTCACCTGGGAGTTTTTGGGGTGAACAAACTGGAAACAGCTGATCCTCAGAGTGAGAACAGATGTTGTCAGGAGGTCAGAGGTCAGGGATCAGTCGTCGTCATCCAGGCTGTAGAAGAGGACCTAACGTTTGAAGGTGAGGCGGTACAGGCGCTCCGGCACCGACCCGTATGGCTGCAGCTCCTTCAGACTGAACGCAGCTGAGCGGCAGTCCGTCACCAGAACCTTCAGCCATTTCTTGTTGGGGCACAAGAGCCTCTGCTGCTCCTCCATGATCTCCTCCTCGTGCTTCTCCTCCTCATGGTGGATCTTTCTCAGCAGGTTGTTGATGAGGACTGAGCGCCTCAGGTAGACCTCAGGGTCCTCCAGGAACCTCAGCTTCTCCAGGGACAGCTTCAGGATGCAGCTGCGGTCCTCCTGCAACATCAGGTGCTGCAGAAAGACAAAGAAACCTTCAAAGAGCTGCGTGTGTGCTACTGAGACCCAACTTAACAGAACCAACCTTCACCTGCAGAGTAAAGAAGAGGTTCTGTCATCAGTGTTCAACAGAATTGTATGGACACCAAAACAAACATGGAGCTCAGTGTGCTGTGCCCGGACAAGAGGGCCCCACCCTGAAGTCAGGTCTGGGGGAGGGGCTTGTCAGGGAGCGCCTGGTGACCAGGTCTCTACCCATGGGGCTATAGACTGTTCCTCGAGGTACACTGTGTGTGTGTGGGGGGGGGGGGGGGGGGTGCTGTGAGTATGGGCGTGGGGG
>JARVLU010000624.1:23054434-23066189 GCA_031762415.1 Simpsonichthys santanae | reverse complement strand
ATTGCCTGCAAAAGAAAACAAAGATACTGAACATGCTGTAGATCTGTGTAAGTGCTGTTTAGCCCTTTCCATAATTCAGCTATCACCTGTTTTGCCACTGACATCTTTTCCTCTCTAATGCAGAGTATCATCGCTCGTAAGATATCATGGTTGTTAAGACATTCTGTGACGGCTTCTGGGTGCTCCACGATCCTCCCAATCTGAAACATAAATAAAATCAGGAAGATTCAATTTAGCTAATGTTTTGGTAGTAGTTTTCTGCTATGCATGTATACAAACATCCTACCTGTGTCAAGGCCAGAATCTTAACGGTGTCATCAGGATGGTTCAAACCACTCTGCAGCTCAGCTCTATAGTTCTGGACCAGATGGACTGGGCTGAGAGCAAACAGGATGCATTTAAGGATGTCCACACACAGCTCAACCTGCTCCCTGTAAACATTGCTCACATTAAATTAGGACATCTATACATATTCATGCTCTTCATTCATACTCTTCTGCTCACACACTCATGTTCATGCTGCTGATTGTTTTTGTACTGCTAGTGCTTAGCATATTCTTAGTTTAGCGTGTTTAGCATATTTCTTAGTTCGTATCTTAGATCTTATTGCTGTCTTTTCTTTTACAATTTATACTTTTTATCTGGATGTAACTGGGACCATGTGTGCATAATTTTGTTCCACCACATGTACCACACATGATGCAAATGATAATAAAGAAACCTTGACCTTGACATTAAACATTTATTTGCAGCTGCTGTTGAAGTTTCAGATGTTCTCTTTTCACCCATCACACATTACGTAACCTCATGTACAGATTTATGTGGAGATTACATGATTCTACAAATAACATCATCCTGATACTAACGGATATTGCACAGAGCTCAGTCAGGTTTAAATCCAGAATGTGGACCCACTGGCGTTTCAGCCTTTTTTAAAAATCTGTGACTTACATTTGTGATCTTTTATTTTTATTGTTTTATCTTTTTAATGGTCTATTTACATTTTTTATATGGATCTAATTGTGTCTTTAATAAAGGTGATGATGACATTGACTCAGATGACTTGAATCACATTGTCTTGACAAAACTCAGGCTGGACTGACATCTTTACATTTTGATCAACAAAAACATCATATAATCGCTTCATCATATGTAGCTGCTCGGCAATTACTTCATTTTACAAAAACATTTTAAAGCCATTATTACTATTATTATTATAGACATTTTAAAGCCATTACCTAAAGCCATTATTATTATATTAAATTATCCCCTTTGTGATTAATGAATACCAAAAATGCATAAGCATTCACATACGGGACACAGTCTGAAGTACAGGGAAAAACGATGATAATTACACCTCAGTTACAAAAATAAACACTCATAGTTTAAAAATTAAAATGTTCAATTTTAAAACCACGGAGAGAAAGAAGAGAGCTAGCTGCTCATTGAACTTAGCTAATGTAGCCACTAAGCTAGCACGCTAACAATTAGCATATGGCGATTTGAACTGTTTTAGCTCGAAAACACTCATTAGCACTGTTCCAATCTGTTGTTCATGTATCTACATGTTGGCAACAAAACCAAAGCACACCATCTAACTCAATAATCAATATTTATGGTGCAGCAGTTTCCAGCTGAGTCAGGTAAACAAGTTGGAATGAGTCAAACCGAACCTGTTGTTGGAGTCCAGCAGAGAGAAAATCACGTCCAGACGTTGACCGCTCACTGACTCTCTCAAAGCGCTCACAGGGATTGCCAACAGAGCGGTTTTTAAGCTCTGAAGCTCTTCAACTGGGTCTTCTACACCCGAGATTTCCTCCAATAAACATTGAATAGTAGCTGCCATGTTTGTGAATGTTTGTTACTTCTTCTTCTTTTTGTTTCAACATCAGCATCAGAGCAGATGAAGCTTTAGCGCCACCTGCTGGTCAGCGTGGGAGGAGCAGCTTGACGCCTGTTCACGTTAATAGTAGTTTTATATAATATTCATTCATTCAACCTTTATTTAGGCATAATAAATAATTAAATACTGTATTAAAATAATATTATAAAATATGTTATTAATTACATTCTATATATTATATATTAATATAATATATAAATAGATCATATATATATATATACTATGGATTGTGCCTTCGGGGTGGCAGCATGTTGGAGTAGCTCTTTTAAATACGTTCAACTTGAGTTATAGCGTTTCAAAATGTTAACTCCTCTATTTTCTGGATGCAAATTGCTTTTTTCAGATTATTATTTCCTCTGGTGTCGGATGTTGTGCAGCTGGAAGGATTTTTACTAAAACCTTTTTATTTTTGGGCCACTTGTTATGATGCATAACCATGGCAACAAGGTGTTTTTTTTAACAACCAGGAGCAGCAGATTAAGATCTCAAAAGCTCAAATTATATCTCAGCTACAGCCCCAAAACTCAAATGAGTTGAAAACGAGGTGCCGCGGACCATTTCCCGTCAACCTGGAGGCGGTGCTTGAGTAACCGCCAAAATCCTGGAGCTGATGGAAAACTCGGCTTGTAACAATGGGAGGACCTGGATCATCCCCCGGCACCTTCAGCTGTCTGTCTGTGGTGACGAGGAGCTCGGCACACTGCTGGGAGGAGTGACCATCGCTCAGGGAGGAATTCTGCCCGGCACTGGGTCAGTCCTGCTGCCCAGGAGAACTGAGAGGCCCGCTGGATCTGACAGCAAGCTGGATCAGAGTGGATGGATCTGTATCTGTGGCCAGATGTTTCAGATTTGCTGCAGGAGATCCTTCCTGCCCACAACATCTATAACTCTTGAATGGAACCAGGATGACGAGCTATGACAACATTTCATTTCACTTTGAGGTTAATAAAGTATTTTTGAATTGAATTTAATGTTATATGAAATTATTAAATATGTATGTATATGAATAATATGTTAAATTGCCTAACTTCATTTAACCTAACTTTCTTCTAGAACAGTGCTCTGCAACCTTTACGATTGGAAGAGCCATTATTGTTATCTCATTTACTAAATACCATTTGCCACAACTTGACTGTTAGAAAGAAAATAATACAATTTATAATTTTAGTGAAAACTCAATCCACATTCAGCTCATTTCACCTTCCATACATTCCGGTACTGAATTCTATAAATGTACTTTTATATTGACCAAGAGACTGAAGAAGTCTGCTGGAAAAAAGATGAAGCGTTTCTACAAAGAAGAATTTGTCCAGAGGACCTGATTTAACCTTGTTAGGTAACTTTATATTATTTGATGTATGTACCAGGTTTTTTGTAAAATAAACATTGCAAAAAAATCTGGACAGGAATCTGCTAAAATTGTCATTACTGTATTTAAATTGAGACTTTAGTTTAAAGTCCAAAGTAAAGTCAAATACAACTGAGTTTCACTTTACTCAGGTGTGTTTTTGTTCACTGTTACAAGAAGAAAGGAGCTATGTGGCACAACAAGGTGACCTTATCTGACAGGTTGGAAACAGGATTTAAAAGTTCTGCTTCCATTTACTTCCAGTATCCTTTTCATAGCTTTGTAACTTTATCTTAATCAGAAGAAGAGCTGCAGTATTTGGGGGTTATTTGAGCAGCCTGTGGGTGATGGGCAGGGTTTGTCCTGACAGATCACCAGTCCATCACATGTGACATTAACAACACAGAGACACACAAAATAAATCACCACACACACTCAGAGTCACTCCTTGGGTCAGTTTAAACCACTAAACGTGCATATGTGTGGAGATCTCAAGGACTCGGGGTTAACATTAAAATAAAAACATTTCACGGATGAGATTGTGCTGTGAGACAAAAGAGATCATGCCACGCTGACTAAACACATTTGACTCTTATATGCACAGATGTTCTACTATGAGTGATCCTTGCTCCATCACACCTCAGCCTCTCCTCAAGATGTGTGTTTTTTTTTGTTTTTTTTACTGGAACAACTGACGTCATTTTAATTAAAATCAAGAATAGATGGTGCCATCAACAATAAATTCTTCATCCAGTTTTATATATTTTTTTATCTGAGGTTGGGGGAAAAGTAAATATCAGATAATTGCACTATGATAAAAATTAACACTTACATTTGCATTTTGATATCTGTGGGTTATATACACTGACATTAGACTTTGTACATGGCTCAGTTATAATAAAACAGGAAGTTAATGACGTTTGGACTTTTGTTTAGGACTGAAGAACACAACTAACTTCCTTTGGCTTGATTCGGCTGCTCTTTATTAAAGTTGCATGCATTCTGCAGGACAACCAGGACCTGTCTTCGGTGTCAGGTGCAGGGTTACATGCTCTTAGTGTTTCATGGAAATGGAAACCCTGTGTGTAACTGCTGGAGAGCCTGTGGGTCTACTCATCACCTGGGGTTCATGAAACAGAACAAAAGAGCAGCTGCTGTGCAGGCACAGAGCAGAGTTTAAGCTTGACTCAAGGATTTTAAATAATATTTAATCGGCTACCATTTTTGGAACTCGTACTCTCTTCATCTTCTCTTAAAATGATCTTCCAGTGCTTCTTGTGCAAGTTGCGCACTCATCAGTGGTGCTTCCTCCTCTTCAACGTGATGCTCTTCCACGCCTTGTTGTTCGGGGCAGATTTTGTTGAGGAGTACCTCCTGCAGCCCACGCCTGTGGTTTACACCGATGGCACGGTCATCAGGGTGCGAGAAAAAGCAAGGAAACTGGACCTGAGCACCTCAAAGGAGAACGTGTCCAAGTCCTACGCTGTTTCCAACCCTGATGCCTGCAGAAGCTCGGACATCTTCCTCCTCACTCTGGTCTTCAGCTCTTCAGCTAATCTCACCCAAAGAAACGCTATCAGGAAGACCTGGGCAAACCAAACGCTAATCCAAGGCTTTCCAGTAAAGACGCTGTTCTTTGTGGGATCAATTCAGACCTCTGATACGCAAGAGGACATCACGGGGGAGTATGAACGTTATGGAGACCTAATCCTGGCAGATGAATCAACTCATGGTCTAAAAGAGAGGACACTGTTGGCTCTTCGTTGGATTATTGCCTTTTGTCCTCTTGCACGCTTTGTTCTGCTGACTGAAGAGTCTGTGTTTGTCAACCTGCCTGCAATTGGGAGTTACCTGCTGGGTCTTCACAGGCACCCTGAAGATCTGTATCTGGGCAAAGTGATCCAGAAAGACTCTCCTGACAGGAACCCCAACAGTCCCAGCTTCCTGCCTCCTGCTCTCTATCCAAACAAGTTCCTCCCTGAATACTGTGATGGAGCTGCCTACGTTCTGTCGCAGGATGTGGTCCGAAAAGTGTATGTGGCGTCTGCGGCAGTCCTGGCGCCTGTGCCCGTCGATGTTTTTGTTGGTCTCTGCGCTCAGAAAGCAGGTGTTGCACCGACGCACAGTGCCAGGTTCTCAGGCGAGAGACACATCCACTACAACGTTTGCTGCTACCGGCATCTGTTCAGCTCAGCAGGAGTGGAGAGCCATGAGTTAGAAAGAGTGTGGAAAGATCTGGAGCAGAGAGGTGGACGATGCTCTCTGCTGAAGACATATTATGGTCTGGTGAAATGCAAAATTCACACATATTTGGACAAACTGGCTCTGTTCAACTAAGAGGGGGATCGTGTGATGTTCTAACAAGTGAGGAGACCATGATGACATAGTGAAAGGAGTATTTTTAGGAGCTAATGAATGAAGATAATGAAATGGATTGTCTAATTTGTCTCTGTGTGACCCTGTGATGGACTGAAGACCTGTCCACGTGTCCCATGCCTCTCTCACAGTGACTGCTTTATGATGGATGGTTGGATGAATGATGATGGATGTATGGATGAATGATGGATGGATTTGAGAAAAGACTCACTTTAGAAACATAATTTATAAAATTAAAGAATTGTGAAAGATGAAAATGAATTGTTTAAAGATTTTTTTTTAAAGCTGGATCCTTTAAAGATAAACAAAACATAAAAATGTGTGTAAAGTAAAATTCCATCAAATTATCTGTGTTAATCAGTTTATCTACTGTATATGTGCAGAGAAATTCAACGTGTTGATTCAAATTCAGCTGCTCTGTCAGAACCAGTCAGGATGTTCTGGGTCAAAATGTTTTTAATTCTTAAAAACGAGTTGAAACGTCTGAAATGAAGCCGATCAGCTCAGGAAGGACGACTCCGAGGAAACAGCAGCAAACTTTATTGACAACAAGACTTTGGTACAAAAAGGTGCTTTAACTGAGCTGCAGGTGGTCAGCATGCAGAGTGGACCAGGTACAGCAGGTGTTGTAGTAGCTGAGAGTCATCCCAACAAACCCTCAGAGCTCCAACAGGTCAGGCCTCTTCTCTGCTTTAACTTCAGCATGCAGGGCGGCGGGCGACAGGCATTCCTCCACCCACATTATTCAAGACTCTTAACCCAGAACTGTTTGTTTTCAAACAGGGGCCGGGGTTTAGGAGACCTGATCTGGAGCAGAATCAGGTCTCAGGTCAGCCCTGGACCAATATCCTTCCACACATGCAGCAGCACTCACAACAAGGTCTCATGCAGGTCTTTGTGTCTCTCAGCTTTGAGAGACATGTCTCATCTCAAGGTGGGAACCTCATCTGCAGGACAACATACGGAGGATAACATCTGTAGGACATCATGTGCAGGACAACATCTGCAGGATATCATCTGTAGGACATCGTCTGCAGGACAACATCTGTAGGATATCATCTGTAGGACATCGTCTGCAGGACAACATCTGGATATCATCTGTAGGACATCGTCTGCAGGACAACATCTGTAGGACAACCTGAACACTTCATCAGAGCATGCAGATGTGTCCACACCGTGCCTGCATGCCTGGTACTTTTGTATCAACAATGAAGACGTCCTACTTAAAAATATCAGAGATCCAGCTGTGCAGGGACCAGAACTTTAAAAATCAGAAGCTGTTCTGGGACACAGAACCGTCTCGTTTCAGTAAACCTCAGAACGGGTCCTGGATGTTGGACTCACACTGACTCAGCTGAACTCTTAGCACACAGTCACAGGTCAACATGGAGGATTGTACCACAAGTTGTTGAGCTGTCACCATGGAAACAGGTTCTTCAACAGGTTAATCCAACATGGCCGTCCGCACAGATCCATTTGTTCTGACAGGAACCTCAAACTTCTGGAGGATTTAATCTAAACCTTTTTAAGGTTTAGATTAAATCTTTAAGTGGTAACAGGAAAGTAAAACCTGCAAAATAAGAGTCTGGTTCTGTCATAGCTCATCAAAATAAAATAAAAACCTTTCAAGCATTAAAGTCACGTGTGTGTTTCTGTCAGCTTCTATAAAACATTTTGGGGGACATTTGGAGACAATTTGGACACTCCCTACCTGTGAGACACCGCCTTCGGTTTATATTCATCAGATCGATCCATAAGATTATTATAAATCAGCCATTTTTGTATGAATGCTTATTAAGCATTTGTGCTTTTTGGTTTTGGTGCAACTTTAGCTTTTTGAAATATTTAGCATTTTCTGCCACTTTTTCCTCATAGAAAATTAATTGAGTTCATTTTCCATCCTTCAGATCTTAGATCTGTTTCTTTACAACCTTTTACTGCTTCTTTCACATTTTGTTCTGCTTCAGCTTCTTTGTGTAAATTTTAATTTTTCCACTTCCAGCTCATTTCAGCTGTTTTGTGCTCTTTTCAGATTCTTTTTCTAACATAATTTTTGTGCTTCTTCTAACTTTTCTGCTAATTTCAGCTTATGTTCCTTTCAGCTTATTTATGCACATTTCTGTTTTTCTGTTATTTCAGCTACTATTTTAGCTTGTTCAGCTAATTCCACTTTTTTTTTTTTTTGCACTTGTTTGAACTTTTTCAGCCTAATTCAGCAAAAATATGCTCTCTCTACTTCCTTCTGGTAACTTCAGCTTCTTTTTGCTTTTTAGTTACTTTTCAGCATTTTTTTTTCCTGGTTGATAATTTCAACTTTTTTCAGCTAATTCCCTTTTTTTTTGGTGCACATTTTTGCTTCTTTCAGCCTAATTAGGCAAACATGTTCTTTCTACTTTCTTTTGCTAATTGAAGCTTGCTCTACATTTTCAGCTACTTTTTTTTAGCATTTTGTAGCTAATTTTAGCTGTTTTCTGATCTATTCAAAAATGTCCATGGTAATTTCTGCTATTTTCAGCCTAATTAACTTCTTTATGCTAATTTCAGCTTCTTGTGCTCCTTTCAGCATATTTCTGCAAGTTTCACCCTTTTCAACTATTTCAGCTACTATTTAGGTGTATTTTTTGCCAAATTTAGCTTTTTTCTGCTAAATCCTCATCTTTAAGCTAATTTTAGCTCATTCCACTTCCTTCTACTAGCTTAAGCTCCTTTCTGCCTTTTCAGCTATTTTTTGTTGCTAATTTCAGAATTTTCAGCTAATTTCCAAATTTCTGAGCCCATTTCTGCTTATTTAATCCTAATTCAGCAAATATGTGTTCTTTCTGCTTTTTTCTGCTAACTTAGGCTTGTTCTTCCATTTCAGCTTCATTTCAGTATGATTTTAGCTCATTTCAGCTGTTTTTCAGCAGGTTCTGCAAAAAGCATTTGCACTGCATTTTTATAGGAAATGCAGTTTCTCTAGTTATGACTGAAACAGTGACACTTGAACCTAAAATAACTTTAAGATCAGCATTATTTAGTGTTTGATGAGTGCAGGTTTGCCGGAGGTTTGATTCCCTAACATTTGGAGTGTGTGTGTGCTGATGTGCTCTTCTGTGTGTGTACATGTACAATAATAAGAAGGACTGTGAGTCTGACCAATCAACGCTCAGCAGATGTTTGACAGGAAACGATCGTCAGCTCCTCTCTCAGGAAGACCTGAATCAGTTTTTGCTCTCAGCTCATCATGAATGTAAACGTGTCAGCCACTAAAGGTGGACCCAACCCAACCCGACCCCAGCAGTCATTTCTGCACTTGTTAACCTGCAGAACAAGCTGCAGGTGGAGTCATCTGTATAAAACATGGCGTCCGGCCCGGCGAGCGGCGTTACGCCTCCAGCAGGACATGCCAGCGGCAGACCTGCTGTCCTCGACCCTCCTTCATGTCCTGCCAGTGGAGCTGCTCCTCCTCGCCACTGCTGTTCTGACCCAGCGCCACCCAGCCCACCATCTCTTTGCGCTTCATGCTGCGGCGGTTGTAGATGGAGAGCAGCAGCGTGACGTCCGACAGCTGAAAGAGCGCCACCTGGAACACGAAGGTCTCCTTGTAGACCGGGTTGGGCTGGCCGCGGCGCATCGACGTCTTACACCGGGAGATCTCCTGACCCATGGAGTTCAGCAGGGTCAGCCGCCCGTAGGTGTCTGCAAGGAGGAGGAGGAGTTTGTTAATGAACACAATAAGAAACTGCATTTCCTGTGAAAATGCAGTGCAAATGTTTATTACAGGAAAAACTTGCTGAAGAACGGCTGAAATTAGCTTAAAAACATTATGAAATGTAGCAGAAATGGAAGAACAAGCCTAAATTAGCAGAAGCAGAAATAACACATATTTTCTGAATTAGGTTTAAATAAGCAGAAATGAGCAGAAAAAAAACTAGCTTTAAAAAAAGCTGAAATTTGAAAAAAAAATTGCTGAAAAGGAGCTGAAAAAAGAGAAAAAAGCTCCAGAAGGAAGCAGAAAGAGGTGAAATGACCTAAAACATGTGGAATTACCTGCAAAAGCTAAAAAATGGCATCAAAAGAGCTAAATAGTAGCTGAAAGAGCAAAAAAAGCTGAAGCTAGCAGAAAAAAAGCTGAAAGAAGCACAACAAGCTGAAATTAACATAAGAAATAAATTGGGGTGAAATTAGCAGAAATTACCATAACATTTTTGAATGTATCTAACAACAGCTGAAATTAGCCAAATTAGGCTGAAAGAAGCAAAACTGAGCACCGAAAGTGGAAAATATCTGAAAAAAGATGAAATGTGCAAAAAAAACAGCTGAAAAATAGCTAAAAATGCAGAAAGAAGCTGAAATTACAAGAGAGTTGCCGCATTAGGCTGAAAAAAGTTTAAATGAATGCAAAAAATGGGGACTTAGCTGAAAAAGCTTAAATTTGCATAAAACAGCCAAATAGTAGCTGAAATAGCAGAAAAGGCTGAAACTTGTGGAAATAAGCTGAAAGGAGCATAACAAGCTTGAATTGGCAGCAATAAATTAGAATAAGCGCAAAAATGTTGTAGTTAGCTGAAAGAATCTAAAAGGAGCAGAAAACAGTTGGGAAAAAACAGCTGAAATTAGATGAAAAAAGCTTAAAAAAGTTTAAATTTGCACAAGGAAGTTGAAAGAAGCTGAAGTAGAACAAACTGTGAAAAGAGCAGTAAAATGTTGTAAACACATCTAAAGATCTGAAAGATGTAAAATGAGCTCATTTCATTTTCTATGAGAAAAAAAATAGCAGAAAAGGCTAAATATTTCAAAAAGCTAAAGATGTATCAAAACCAAAAGTCATAGCTGGATTGTCCTGAAAGAGCTGAACGTTTTGATTCATGATTTGTCGAAACAGATTGACAACCGTGGGATGAGAATGCTTCATAAATGTTCACACAATAATAAACAACTCAAAAAGTCAAACTCGTCTCTGCGTTTTCTGGACCATCAAAATATTTGGTTTCTTTAAAAAAACTCCGTTCAGAGCGGCAGCAGCAGGACGGAGGACTTCAGGGCTGAAGAGGCGAACGTGTCGGTGTGGTGCTACAGCTGTTTGTTCACTGATGGATCAGGAAATGTGTGAAACTTCAAGGTTTCTTCATGGAAATAATGGGTGCAGGTCTTTCTCTGACTAAACAGGGTCCAGAAACCCTCAGAACCAAGCCTGGTTCCCAGGAAAGAAGCTGCTGCACGGCTGAGCTGCAGGAACACTTGGACCTCCAATAAAACCAAAGAATCTGCGTTTGTGTTTTTATCTGAATAAAGTTTTAAACTGACTCGGAACTAGAAACATTACAACCGTTGTCTCTGTGGGGATTCAAATGGACCGGTTCCGTCCACAGACTGAACAGGTCCACGCTAAGGTTCTGAGGGTTGAGGAGTTCTGTGTCGGTGTCTGTGGGTGTGAGCGCCCCCTGCAGACCTGGAGGCCGGTTGGTTGCCAGGTTCCTGAAGTGGCTTCCTTTGATGAGCTCCACAGACATGCGTCCCGTGGTGGCGTTGTAGGACAGGCCGACCAGCAGCTCGGGGACGCCGCCGTGGGTCAGGGACTGAGTAGACGAGGCGCTGTCGCTCTGAGACACGGCGGACAAACTCAGCTGGGAGTCCAGACTCTGCAGAGACACACACAGATTGAAGAAGGTGCACAAGTCTTGTCTCAGGGTCCACCTGAGTCCGCCGGTCCCACCTTCAGGTTGCTGCGAGGTTCAAGAACCAGCGTGGTCTCCATCGTCCTCCCGTCTGGGTCCAGCCCGGCTAGACGCAGCACCTTCTCCCCCATCATCCTCTCGCGGGACATCCGTCCTCCGAGCGCATACAGCCGGAACCGGACGGCGGACGTCTGCAGATCGGAGGGCTCCAGGCGCGAGAAGCGGACCGTCTCGGTGAAGCGCGGCTCCGAGCCTCTTTGCACCGACGTCTTGTGGCGCTGCTTCTTGGACGGCAGCAGGACCGTGTGCACCTGCCAGGAGTCCATGCCGCTGCGAGCCTTGTCGGGAATGTTCCTAGCGGCGATCACCGTGACCAGCAGCCTCTCCGAGTCGGAATGCAAACCCAACATTTAGAGTTCTTTAAAGAAATGGACAAAGATAGATGTAGGAACAAAGTCTAAGATTGGTTTG
>JARVLU010000624.1:23026353-23039088 GCA_031762415.1 Simpsonichthys santanae | reverse complement strand
AAACACAAACAGGAAGTTAATGAACCCATCAAAACACAAACAGGAAGTTAATGAACCCATCAAAACACAAACAGGAAGTTAATGAACCCATCAAAACACAAACAGGAAATTAATGAACCCATCAAAACACAAACAGGAAGTTAATGAACCCATCAAAACACAAACAGGAAGTTAACGAACCCATCAAAACACAAACAGGAAGTTAATGAACCCATCAAAACACAAACAGGAAGTGAAATTAGTCCGGACACTTGATCAGGACCATTTAGATATAAACTTATTTTAATATAAACTATAAATATTTGATTCAGTTTATTTTCAGTCAACGTGTAAATGTTTCGTGTGTTGAATTAAAAACCTGGGATTTGTTGTTTCAGCGATTTTAAAATCCAGTAAAGTTTTTTTATTTGAATCTTTTCGGATCAAGCTGTTGACTTCTGCCTGTGGAGCTTTATTTTGAAAAGGAATTTACCGGACACGTGGAGTGTCTCGTTGGTTCTGGTTCTGAGGGTCGGTTTGGTGGTCATGTTGGATTTAGGGACGTGTCCGGTTTCCTCAGTGGAGGAGAACATCTCCACCTGGCGATGACGCCTCGACTTGGAGACCTCAAAAACAAACACACACACACTGACATCATTTCATCCCGTTTTAATCACGAGAACTCAGTATTCTTATCCCCCGCTGCCATGAAAGGTGGGCGATCAAGTAACAGCCTCCTGTGTGTGTATGTGCATCTGTTAGCAAAATAACTCATGAACCTCTGAGCAGATTTTAATGAAACTGTCAGAAAGAAATGATTGGCTGAGCATCAAAAACTGAGTCAACCTAATTCAAGATGGCCGCCGCAGCTACTCAACCTTAGCCAACAAGTTCAAAAACAAAGTTTTTCAAACAATAAAAGACTTTTAGATCCCTGAAACGAAGAAAACATAAAAACCCAGCTTCCCCCCTCAGAGTGTGTTTGGGAGGACTCTCAGCTACTTCCACCCCAACATAAAAACATTTATGGCTTCTATGAAGTTGATTAGCTGTGGCGGCCATCTTGAACCAGACTGACTCCAAATATTAACCAGTTGTAGACGAACATCCAATCGTCTCTTTGAGTTTCATTAAACTCCACCCACCTATTCATCAGATATTATGCTAACAGAACACTGAACTGACAAATAACTTCGAGGCAGCAGGAGATAAAAATATGTAAAAAGAAATTAATTATTGTTTTAAATAAACAGTTTTATTTTGAATTAAACACAAAGAAGTGAAGAAGAAACCACCCAAACCTCGGCTGCTTCTCCGTAAGCCTTGGACTTGATGGAAGCTATGAGCTCGGCTCTTCTGGAGCTCTGCGGACACAAACAGGAAGTGCTTTGAAAACAACAGTAAATAAAAACAACAGCTCAGTGTTTCTAAACCTGACGTTTCTCCGCCTGCACTGATACTTTAGGATTTTTAGCCACAAGTCGTTCAGAAATTTAAATTTGTTTTTGTTCTTCAGGAAACAAACAGGAACTCCAACCATTGCACGGTGGTTCGGTGGTTAGCTCTGTTCACAGCAAGAAAGTCCAGAGATCAAGCCCCGAGTTGGACCTGTGGTCTTTCTGTGTGGAGATTATATGTTCTCCCAGTGGGTTTCCTCCCACAGACCAGAATCTGCATGATCCGGCTGCCTTCAGGTCCAGGAGGACCAGAACCAGAGGTCTGTGACCTCAGTGGGTTGGCACGGCTAAAGTATTGTTTGGTCTGGCTCCAAGAGAATCTGTCCTGCAGATTTGTGTCTCCAAGCTGTCCCTGGGTGAGACACTGATCTGTGGCTGTTGGAGACTTAACCCGGACTGTGGACCACGTGGAACCCCTCTCTAAAGCCGACCCGTTTAGGTTTTTAGACACGGAGTCGCGGACCTTTGGGGCTGCAGCCTCAGCTGTGTTCTGTCACAGCAGAGCTCCTGCAGGAGACAGAACGCACATCTGGAATTACACAATCTAAATCCAAACGGGCTCAGAGAAAATCTGCTGCAAAATCTTACTGAACGAGTTCAAACTTCAAGCGACGAGCCGGAGAACGTCTGAGACTCACACAAGGACACTTAGAACCCCCTGAAAGGTGTGGAGACATTTTAAAGACTCCTCATGAACGCCGTCCACAGACGAGTCTCCCAGAGAGACACTGGCTTCACGTGTCTCTGAAGACCTCACCTGGACCCTGCAAAGACCTCCAGGTTCTCGCTGCTTGTTTTTTAATAACAGCCAGTGTTGCAGGGTCTCAATCAGAGTGAAGGGGACCAAGAGAAGACTGCTGCTGTTTATACAGACGGTTCAAACCACCCGAGGACCCTGTAGAACCGACAGCTGCCCCTCGGCTCACCGTCGAGTGTTTTCATGTTGATCTTCGTTGGAAAACTAATAAAAATTGGGCTCAAATATGATTTACCTCGTGCTGAGAAGACGTTCCCTCCAGGCTGTTTTTATTATCATCAGCAGTTTCCTGTCAGAACAACAAAAAACAGGTTTAGGATTAAATCAACGCCACTCATTACATTTTTACACGTCTTTTGTTTTAATCTCATATTTTAACATATTTTATACTTTTGTTTGCATATTATTATATTTCTTAACAAAAGACAGCTGAGTGCAATGCTTTCTGCGATGTCCCACCTGTCTCTGCTGCCAGGTGTAGAAGTCCAGCACCGTGCTGTGAAGCTGAGAGACCAGGTCTTTCTGGATCATATTAATGGACGAGTCAGCTGACTCCATCATCTGAGAGACAACGGACGTCTTCATCTTTGTGTAGAGGTTGTTGATGTTGGACATTTCCTGCAGGAGGACAAAACGAACTCTTTCAAAACTCAAACTCTGAAGAGTCACAGTCCAGCAGCGAGGCGATGCTCACCTCCAGCAGCTCGGCGTGAATCAGTTCCTGCGGACGAGACGTTTGCTCCACAAAGGACTCACACAACTCCAACCTGTTCTCAGTCCGCTTCCTGTTGTAGAAAAGCTGCATGGAGAAGAGGAGAGAAGACAAAATGCAGGTTTTAGAGCTTCTTCTCAACATTTGATGCTGTCTCAGATCAGTCCAGGTTATAAAACCTTCAAACTGAAACCTGAAGTTTGACTCTTGAAGCTCACCAGAACCGGCATTGCAGTGAAGTAGAACGCTTTGCACGACATCAGCTGTCGAAGGACATAGACGACGTCCAGGTGCTGAGCATACACTGCGTCCTTCTCAAACTTCATCACGTCCTCCCAGTCCTTCAGAGCCAGACGGATCTGCAGACAGAGACAGGAAGGACTTGGACCAGTGTGACAGACAGACCTGTCAATCGTAGAGTCCACAGAGAGCTGCGGTTCTGACCTGCTCACGAGGACAGGCCGTCTGACTGTGATACAAACTGTACAGCAGGTAAAGTCCTCCGACGCGGATCTGAAAGCTGAACGGAGGCAGGAAGTAGCAGTAAGCTGCGTCCAGGACCAGACGACTGAACACCCTCCTCTTGTGGTTTCTGGTGCCCCTGAGTCATGAAAAACAAACACTAAACACTTTACTGAACACAGAACACTTTACTCCTTATTGTTTTATTTAAGGCGTACAATTTTACTTTATATTTTTCGTGCAGAATTTCACACATTCACAGTTTAAAAGTTGTAAGTGTGTAGTTTTCTAGGGATCCTGAAATAGCGGACCGTGGTCAAACCTGGACCAAATAAAAGTTAAATCTTGACAAAGATTGTTGTTGAATTTCAAATTTTCTTTTTGCGCGTTTTATCGTAATTACTTTTCTAACTTCTATAAATCACATATTTATTTGTAAATTTACCAGAATATCTGGGCGAACTTCATCTCCCTCCAGATGTTGACGAACACCTCGAACCGAACCGACTGTGTTGTCTGGAAGCGGCCCAGCAGCTCCTCGCAGTCTGATTTGACATTCTTCTGGCAGGACGTTATCTCAGATCTGCTGGATGACATGATTCAAACACAAAAACAACCTGAATCCACTAAAAAAATTGAGGCTACGGAGCATTTTTCATCAAAACGGAACTGGACGTAAACACTGTCGAAGACTTATTGCGTCATCAGCATCCGACGGCAATGATACCTTCACGACCCTCTGAACTAACAGTTAAACTTTAAACGAGAAAACATGAGCTTCTACCAGCTTGCTGATGATACAAAACTTTTTTTATGTAAAATAAGTAAGAAGAATTTGTAAAATACTGCATAAACATAAATATAATTTATCAGTGTATTTTATAAGTTAAGAATTATCATTTTATGTTGCTGTATACTTCATTAAATTTAATTAAATCTATTTTAAATGCAATGATAAATTAATTCCTGGTTGGAAAAAAACATATTTAAAAACTAGATAGTGGTTAAAACAGTCTTCTTAGTAAGATCTAAACTGTTACCTTTTAAAAACATTTTGTTTGTCAGGGAAAGGTTTAGTCATTCTGAATTGTGTTTTTAACATTTTTGGACAGGTTTCTTGTTTTTTTAAAGGGCCATAAGATGACTTGCTGTGAAGTGATGCTATGTAAACAAACTAATTTAAATTACATCCATCCATTATCTTGCCTGTTTCTTCCTGTTTGGGTTGCAGGGGTCAATGGTGCCCACTGTGCGAGCAGCGGGGGACACCCTGGACTGGTCGCATGTCCATCACAGGAACACATAGAGATAAACGAGACAAACAACCATTCAAACTATATAAAGTTGTTATTATTTTAACCTCAGTGTTCAGTTGGTAGAGTTGTTGCCTCGCAGCAAAAAGGTTGCCAGTTCAAAACCCGGCCCGGGACCATTCTTCCTAATGTGCCCGGTTTCATTACTTTTTTGTCTGTCTGAGCAGATCTCACTTGTAAATGAGTCTTCTAGCCTCAGTGTGACTTATCTGTCTAAATAAAGGTTGAATGAAAAATTCTGGGTGGATGTGCATGTTCTCTCTGTGCATGTGAGGGCTTTCTCTGGGTACTTTGGTTTCCTCCCACAGACCAAAAACATGCATGTTAGGCTGATTGGTAACTCTAAATTGTCCCTAGGTGAGAGAGAGAGTGGATGGTTGTTTGTCTCGATTGTGGCCCTGTGATGGACTGGAGACCTGTCCAGGGTGTCCCCTGCTTCTCGCATTGATTGCTGGACATGGACACCAGTGACCCCCCGTGACCCAAAAATCGAAGAAGCCGGTTAAATATAATGGATGGATGGTACAGTTGTTTGAGGTTTATTTTCGTTAAATATAAATGTATAAATTATATATACTGTATAAATAGTAAATAAAATAAAAAATAAACATTAAAATCTCGGAGTGTCCTTAAATGCAGCACCAGGATGTACGTCGATTACGTAAGTTACGTCTTTGCGGAAGTAAACAATCCTCGGCTGACGTGGAGCAGAATCGTCTTAGCTGCTAAATCGTAGTTTTCTTGTATTAGCGGCTGTTTAGGTCGCTCGTCGGGGATTTTAGAGGTTTTGTGGACTCTGCTGGTTCCGTTTGGACTCCAGGATTAAAGTGTGAGGGTAAAGCAGGATGGCTTCAGCGGAGGAGGCCAGCAGGCCGTTCGCCGGATTCTCGGACGTGTCCATCCCTGAGGACATTCCGGTGGAAGGGGACATCTCCATCCCCGTCACTCCCTCCAGTAGAGACGACGAGATGTCCACGCTAGACGAGCCGGTGAAGGAGACCGTCCTGCGGGACCTGCGGGCCGTGGGCAAGAAGTTCGTCCATGTGCTGTACCCGAAGAGAAGCTCGGTTCTGCTGCGGGACTGGGACCTGTGGGGCCCGCTGCTGCTGTGCGTCACCCTGGCTCTGCTGCTGCAGGGCGGCGCGGCGGACAGCAACGAGCAGGGAGGCCCGCAGTTCGCCGAGGTGTTGTTTTTGTTTGTTTGTTTACATGCTTCATCACTGACGGGGTGAACGGCAGGAGCGGAGCTAGAGTTTTACAGGGTGGGGGGCAGGGTTAAACAGAATGTTACTTCTGTCCTGATGTGCGTTGAAAAAGTGTCATTCTGATCATTTTGAAGTGAGTTTCAATTTGAGTCCAACTGTCAGAACCTGAGACCAGGAACCAGAGAGTGGAACGGGACACGCAGTCCAGGGGGTGGGGGATTTTATAGTATTTAGACATGGGACACTGTGTCTACCAAGAGACGTCATCAAGAAAAACACAATAATTGAACATTTTACAGAGAAACACAAACAGGTTGGGTTTTAGAAGAGTAAAAAATACTATCAGTCAGTCACACCCTGATGCATGCTCAATAATACAGGTAGAAATTAAAAAAAAAAACTAAGTCTGGTCCTCTGGACATTCAAATACAGATTTCTTTCGGACGAAAGACAAAACGTTTCTACTTTTTTCTTTTTTTTTTTTTTTTTTGAATGCCCAGAGGCCCAGACTTAGCTTTTTTAGACAACAGTCAGTCAATTTGGCTACTTTTAGCTAGGGGTGCACCGATTGCAGTTTTCTGGCCGACCACTGATTTCTAAAAAAATCTGACCTGCCAATTCCGATTTTGTTTTATAAGTGACACTATCAGGTATTATAAGTTCACAACGCACCTTCAATTTTCAAAAATTATTTTACTGAAAAACATACCCTTGAACAATATCCTAGAAACAATACAAACTTGTTTTAACTGGCCGTGAGGTAGTGCTCTGAAATATAAATGAAGTTCAGACAATTGTTAAAACAAAAAATCAGTGAAATCAGTTTCTCATGAAAGTATCGGCCGATTTTTGATTCCCCAAAATTAAGAAAATCAGGGCACACAAATCGGCCGGATGATTTATCGATGCTCCCCTACCTTTAGCTAGTGTTTTGCTAAAACTCCAGCTAAATATTGGTGTTTTTATTTTTATTTTATTCAATTAAAAAATACTTTATTAGTCCCAAAGAGAAATTAAATGTTGTAACTCATTGTCCTGGTTTCTGTAGAGTCGTTATAGATGCAGATGGCTACGGGCAGGCAGGATCTTTTGTAGCGAGCAGTGTGTGCCGGCTGCACGTGCCAGGGATGATTCTGGTCTTCTTGCAGTCACGAGCCGTGCTAACAGTTCAGTATCTGGACTCCTTTGTTTTTGCCGCTCTTTAAATCTGCTTGTATGATCAGAAAGTCTGGCAGAAAAACACTGGAGTCAGGGATCTGATCCTGCAGCCATGTTTCAGTGAAACACTGCATACGTTTCCTGATACTCTGGATGGGTCCTTGTTGGGGCTTGGAGTTCATCCAACTTGTTTTCCCGCTGTAGTTGAGTTATTATTTGAGATGTTACTCAGCTGCTCCCATTAAAAATAAGCACCTTGTTGTTATGCATCATAAATGTCCCAAAGTAAAAAAATCCTTCCAGCTGCACAGCGTCCGACACCAGAGGGAATCGTCATCCAAAAAAGGGATTTGCATTAAAAAGAGGAGTACAGAGCTACTCCACCTTGAGCAGCACAATCCTGGAACCCTATAACTGTAATTTCACTTACTGAAAGTTGCCCTTCCGATTAATAGAACTTCAAAGACCTAAGAGTGTTTTAGCTGATAAAGTAGCTGAAGTTTCCTGTTAGGAGACCTCCGTGCAGGAGGTAAATTCAGCTCTCGTGCTCTTCAGACTCTTGAGGATTATTTCAGGAACAAATGTTTTGCACAAACGTGTTGGAAGTTGAAGCATCGGGGCTGCGAGCCGCTCCTCACGCCAGCAAACCGGGTCCCCGCGGTTCTGTTGGGCTCAGCAGGAGAAGGTTTAACAAGTTTCTGTCAGGAGCCGTTTTGTATCTTCGGCGTTTCTTGTGTTGGAATTTTTCTGACGTCTGCCTCGTTTGGTCGCAGGTCTTCGTCGTGGTCTGGTTCGGCTCCATCGTCATCACGCTGAACTCCAAGCTGCTGGGCGGGACGCTGTCCTTCTTCCAGAGCCTGTGCGTGTTGGGGTACTGCATCATGCCTCTGACCGTGGCCATGGCCGTGTGCCGGGTCGTCCTGCTCACCACCTCGGGGACGGTGGGCTTCATCGTGCGGCTGCTGGTGGTGACGGCGTCTTTCGGCTGGTCCACCTTTGCGTCCACGGCGTTCCTCGCCGACAGCCAGCCGGCCAAACGCAAGGCTCTGGTGGTGTACCCCGTGTTTCTCTTCTACTTTGTGATCGGGTGGATGATCCTGACGTTCTCCCCGTGACGAGCGGAGGAACCGGACGGGTGGAGTGAAGGAACTCAAACGGAGACCAGAATCTGCCTTTGGATTAACGTGGCCGACTACTGAGCTGCTGGAGAAGAACTCCAACTCGCACGTGATTCCAGACTTTTTCTGGTTCTGGATGAGACTGCAGCAGCTGATGGATGGGATTCTGGTGTCTGCTGGTTCTGTTCTGACCGTGTGAACAGAACCTCTGAATACAGTCGGGGCTGCCTTGTGTTTCCTTTCTGTGGTTAAAAATCTATCAAACATTTTCAGAACACTTTTAGTTTGTAAATCTCTGACTTTAACTCCGATTGTAAAATCTGAATATTTGTTTTTCTTTCAACTCTTAAGACATTTTTGTTTTCATGACACTAAAGACAGCTGAGATGATTCCGCTCACGAAGTTCTGTTATTAAAATAAATTAAATGTGAAATCCTCAAAGAGTTTCAGTTCTTCTCAACACAAACGGGTTTAGTCTCGAATGAGAAAGACGGTTAAATGATGCACAGTTTAGCTAACAAACAAAAGGCCTTTCCACACTTCTGAGGACTCAGGAGAAAGAGACTTAGGCTTGTTTGTGTTGTGAATGTGTTTATTTAATTTGCAGCTGGTAACTTTAATTTAGATTAACAGCATCTGGTTAATGTGTTGACAGGACTGAAGAGCAGGTGCTCTGCGCTTCCTACAGTCAAGTCCAAACCCGTCACCTCTGGGGCTGAGGCTCATTAGTGAGGTAAACTGAACTTTTATTTTGAAGTTTGGACTTTTATTCTGGTGCCATTTCCTACACTTCTCGAACTCCACCATTCAAACACTTTTAGTGTCCCCCCACAACCCAAATTTATTATTCTCCTGTTCTTGAAGTGCAAGAAAAGAGAAGAATGTGTTAATATTTTGTTTCTGAACAAAAAGTCAAGAAGAATGTAAGCTGTAAAACATTCGTCGTCCACTTTAGACTGATTTTAATTTTTGTAAACGCACAATTTTTTCTAGATGCTCTAAAATCCATCTTAGGTTTTCCATCCATCCATTACCGTTTACACGCTTCTTCCATTTTGGGTCACGGGGTTCACCGGTGCCCATGTCCAGCAATCACTGTGTGAGGGGCAGGGTACACCCTGGATGGGTCACAAGTCCATCACAGGGACACGGAGACAAACAAGACAACCATTCACTCACACACAGGGAGCAGAGAGCTGCTATCTAGGGTGCCTGGGGCGCAGATGGAGGGAGTTAAGGGCCTTGCTCAAGGGCCCAGAGTAGGACAAATGAGGGTGGAGGCAGCTGGCTTCACCTTTCCTATCCACATTTTGATGTTGTCGGTCCGGGGGTGACCTTCAGATTACAGGCTCGCCCACTCTAACCCCTGTGCCTCCCCATTCATTTGACATTGGATCAGTACCAGAATTTGCCGTAAGGCGTGTCACTAACACGTGGTTCTAAGTATGACCGATATAAAAGGCTAGAAAGAAGGAAAACTTTAAATCCAAACCTTTAGGAATATATTTTTATCACCTCTGAAGGTAAAACTGTAGTACAATCAAGACCCGTAGGGTGCAGCAGAACGCTGCAGTGTTCACTAACAGGAATTGATGCGTAGAAGAAGAAATCTCTGACGTAATCAAGCCCAGACGGCTCGCAGTAGTAGCTAGCTCCCCTTTGGGCTGTAAACAAGCTGAACGTCTGTATAAAAGACGTCCTGCTTTACTTAAAAATAATAATAATAAAGTGTTATGCGTTTGTAAGGCTGCGTTGAGAGGCCGTGCAGGTCCCCGCTGTCTGCGAGGCTCCTCGGTGGAAGATGGAGGGTCCTCCGCAGCTCCCTCCAGAGCTCTGGGTCTACGTGTTCAGCTACCTGAGCACCGAGGAGAAACACACGGTCCGGTCCGCGTGCAGGCACCTCAACAAGCTGGTCGAACACCCGTCCCTGTGGAGGCACTACACCGTGGTTCTGTCCGAACTCCGCCGGTACACCTACGGCTTCTGGCACACCTTGAACCACCGAAAGCTGACCCGGGTGGCGGTGCGACACTTGCGGCGTAAAGAGTGGCGGCGCCTCGTGAAGTTCCTGCCGTCTCTCACGGCCATCGTCTTCATGGACGGCGGGCGACAGTACAAGGAGAAATACCTGGACAACCTGGCCTGGTTCCCCGACCTGCGGGAGTTTGCGGTACGGAACGCCACCTGGGACGAAGCCCTGCTGGGTCCGAGCCTCACGGAGCACCTCAGGGAGCGGCTGACCCACCTGAGCGTGTGCAACGTCCGGCTGCCCAGCACCGTGGAGTTCATCAACACCGTGTCCGAACTGGCCAACCTCCGGTCCCTGCTGTTCCACGAGCAGGGGGAGGGCTTCGGGCTGGACACGGTGAGGCCAGTACCCCGAACCGTCTTCCACAACATGCTGCTGGGCCTGAAGAAGCTGCGGCACCTCTCCTGGGGCATGAGGGGGGAGCCTCCGGAACCCCTTCCTGACGACTACCTGAGCCCACCGAACCCGGACCAGCCAGGTGAGTGTGAGTGAGCCTCGTCCGGGTCAGTGTTGCCAGATCTCGCAATAATCAAAACAAGCCCAACTGGCAACCCACCACTTTGTGCAAAACAGAGGCCGTTTTTAAACAGTTGAACATACATTTATTATGTCATTACATTTAAACAGCAAAATATAAACATTAATTCAACCTTTAATTAATCCTATTGGGCCTCAGGGACTCATTTACCAGAGAGACCTAAATTTTAAACAAAAAATGACAGCAGTGGACAACAACAACAATAGATATAAAGGATGCATACAAATTTTATTTATTTTTTTACAGCAAACTCCTAGTAAACACAGTCAACAAAAAACTTTTCTTTAAACTCTGTATAAAAGCAGACACACATGAGCCAACTCAAACATCTTCTTTCCTTGTTCTTCTTCCTTCCCCGTCAGGTCTGTTCATCTGTAACACAGAAAACGCATATGGTCAAACTAGCATAAAACTTGGTACAGATGAAAAAAAAAAAAAAAAAACTTTTACCTGAACTAGAGTCCATCATCGCTGTTTTTGTTCGCATCTGTGTCTTTGCTTCCAAATGTTCCCTCCACAGAGTACATGTTACTGTTAAAGCGCTCGAGCATCTCCTTGGTTGGAGTGAAATCTTTGCAGCACAAACTGGCACCAGCCGCACCTGAACATAACATCTGCCTAGACGTTAAATCCGTGGAAGGGGCGGCGTGAAGGGACAAGCAACCCACCACTTGTCTTTTGCTTTCACCTGGAAAGAAAAACAAGCCCAAATAAGCGACTTAATGTTCAAAACAAGCCCAAAAACCTGCACCCTGCGGCTCACAAAATTTATAAGTGACTTAAGAAAAAACCAAGTCCAACGTCGCTTATAATAAGCTGACTTGGCAACTATGGTCACAGGAGTTTCAGGATGTGGGCCCCTGGGCCAGAAGTACTTGAGGAGCCCAATTCACATAGTTTTAATAAAGGGTACCCTTAAATCCTCTGTTTATCTGGACTCATGGAGTCTGAATTCAAAACCACCTCTCTCTTACTGCAGGATCGTACGGCGGCCCCGCTCTGACCAGTCTGGAGCTGGTGGATTACCCAGAAACCCTCCTTCCTGAGAACGCCCTGAGGAGCCTGACGTCGCTCCAGTCCTTGTCGGTCCGCTACAGGTACATCAGGGAGGGTGTGGAGTGTCGCCTCAGGTCCTGGATAAGTCCTCTGCAGCAGCTGGAGTCTCTCACAATCATCGGTGAGTCCTCCACTTCTTTACACGTCACGGTCATTTATGAATGATATTAATTATGGATCGATTATCACAGATAAAAGTTAAGATTGACTGATCTTAATACAGGTGTGTGTTAGCACAATGCCCAGGTGGAAAGACATCAGCAAGGACCTCAAAAGCAGCTGTTGAACATCAATCAGTGAAGGGTCAAAGGTTGTTTAGAGTCCATTGTTCCACAGAGAGAAACATTCATAAGTGAACATTTCAGATGAGTCTTCACAACATATTCACCCTGAAGGTCAGACTGTGCAGTGCTGAGCTCCATCTCAGACTACAGGCCTCAATCAGCAGGTCACAGGTCAAGGTGATAGAAACTGACCCTGTTAAGGTAAATGACTCACCTGTGGGTTTGTTGGTCTGTTCTCAGGTGGGAACTCTCTCACCACCTACACGACCTCCCTCCCGCCCCGTGTGAACAGCCTGACGCTGCGAGTAGCTATAACCTTGAAAGACATGGACTCCATCGCACCTAAAGTTCCTGGCCTGGAGCACCTGGACATTGAGCAGAACCGCTCCAGTGGCAGCCTCTGCAGACGAATCCCCATGTTGTTTCCTCAGCTCAGGACCCTGAGGATCCGGTGAGTTTAACACACAGTTGGTTTTATTTAACCACAGCAGATTCAGGACTACACCCAGGAAATAACCCAATAACCTGTAGACTAGTTTGTAACGACTTCCTGTCTCTTGTCCTGCAGGTTTCTAACTTGTTTGTAACAACTTCCTGTCTCTTGTCCTGCAGGTTTCTAACTTGTTTGTAACAACTTCCTGTCTCTTGTCCTGCAGGTTTCTAACT
>JARVLU010000624.1:22995404-23013279 GCA_031762415.1 Simpsonichthys santanae | reverse complement strand
GTATATCATTGTAATTTGAGATTGTCATTTGTTGTTTTATGTGTGTTCCATTGTTCTTTGTTCTGTATGTTCAACAGTTCAATAAAAAAAAAAAATAAATAAGACTGTAAGGGAGACGTTTATGTGCTTTTATTTTTGTAGGAAGGTCATTCGGCGGAAGTCGCATTTCTGAGTTGCGCGTGCGCATTCGCGTTAGCAAACATGTTATTTTGTGGCATTGAGATAGTATGAGTTCTAGAAGAAAAGAAGTTAGAATGGAATAAATCAGAATTAAATCAACAGTGGTTTGTTTTTTTTAATACAAATTTTTATTATATACATATTAAATCATTAACACATGAATCATCAAAGGAAAGTTTGATACTTTATCATACGCATGAGTGACGGCTCTTAACCTGAAACAGAAGCAGGCGTGTTCAGGTGTACATCCTTTGGTCTTTGTGGTCTGTTTACCCATCCGGACCCGAAGCGCCAGAAGAACCGAGCCACCACCCGGCCCGCGGTGCTCCTCACGCCGCCATGTTTGCCCGTTTCTGCTTCGCTCTTTTCCTCTGGACACAGGACAACAAGCCGCATGAACACCGGCCCTGCCATCACTGGGTCAGAACCAGCCACTTCTCGGCATAACACCGGAGCTACCGTTCAGGATGAAATTACTCGACGAAGGCCTGCTTTTCCATTTTTTTTCTTGTTTATTTGAACTTGAGAGGAAATTTCCTGTTTCCAGAAAACTTTTTAATTTGTGAAAAAAAAAAAAAAAAAAATTCATCCATATTTCTTCTACAAACCTCTCCGTTTACTGTTGTTAGCCGCAGAAGCTAAGCTAACCTATCTAGGCTACTTATGTCTATAAAAGGGGCAGGGGCCAAGAAAGCAAAGCGCATGCGCGACTACTCTTTCCACAGCTACAACGTTATGAATGATTCTGTAACCCAAGCAAACAGAAGGCAGTTTCCTGCATTAGTACCAGTTTCGTGACTGTTGACAAAATATCTCACGAACCAGTGGATCATTAGTCATAAAACTTTCAGTATTTAATTAGTGGGTGTACATCTCCACTACATTACATTTTAGAGTGATCTCGATTCAAGATGGCCACCACAGCTAAGCAACACAAACGTGTCTGTAAATCAGATTTACAGATGTTGAGGCTAAAAGTTGATGTATTAGTTGCTGAGAGTCATCGCATACACAAACTCGGAGCGCTGAGATCTCATTTATCTCATTATTATCCTTTGAGATCAAACAACTTTTTGTCAACAAAACGTTATTTTATTGTTAAAACATCTCAAAAGGTGACAGATGATATGCATTCCAACAAGGTTTTTAATGTCACCGAGTTTAAAAAAAAATACTTTAAATTTTTATATTAAATGTTTGTTTTCTTTTTTGAGACAAAAACGCACAATTCTGCATGAAACTGATGTCCAGGTCCAGCTGGTTTAATGACCATCGGCCTCCTGGTTCTGCTGACAGACCCAGGCGGGCCTCAGAACTCCATGAGGTGTGTGTAGGGTCCATTGGTGTCGAGCTGCAGAACCTGTCTGTTCCCGTATGTTCCGTGTTGGACGGTGACCTGGACTCCAGTCCCGGCCGCGGCGGCCAGCAGCTCCTTCTCGCATAGAGAGACGAAGGCGCCGTAGAGACGCTGACCCTCCTCCTTGCTGATGTTGCTGTGGTACTGCATGGACCGGCCTCTGGCCCGACCCCCCAGCGTGGCCTGAGGGACGATCAGCAGGCTGCCGGGGAGCTCCGACACCGAAACCAGGCGTCCCGAGGTGGACTCGCACAGCCGCAGGCTCAGCAGGGAGGACACTGGACGGGTGAAGGACAGAGGGACAGAACTTCAGTCACACAAACAGTTGTGTCCTAAACATAAATATAAAACGTCATCCTCTCCAGACCTTCCATAAAAATTAATTAATTTTTTTGAATCCACAAAAACCTTCAAAGATGCTCTTTTTGTATTTTATGCATTTATTTTAATTTATTTTCCATCTTTGTTAACCTTCACAACGTGAAGGAAGGACTGGTTCTGACCCATTTTTGGCAGGATGTCGTCTGTGGCGCCCTTGAAGAAGCAGATGTAGATCACCATCCCTCTGTGGATCTGTCAGGGAGACAAACGAGCTGAACCAACAGAACACAACTGGACCTTACAAACAAAAATAACATTTACTTCCACACTAAGTCTCGGTCCTAATTTAACTAATCCAGTGATTTTATATACAACTCTAAGCGCTTCAGTTTTTGCCTCTGTCAATCTGTTAGCAAAAATCTCCTGAGTCAGTGGACAACAGGATATCCCTGAACTTCAGGAGTCCACTTCATTCAAGATGGCCGCCACAGCTAATAAACAGATTTGCAGACACGGAGCTAAAATCTGCTTTTAGTTTGTGAAAGTTTATGAAGCATTCAGTCTATTGTGATCCATTTTTCTTCTGTTTGATTTTCAGCTTCTTTCTCGTTTCACAATTTTTGTGCTATTTCATGAAATAAATCAAAACTTTCAGCTCTCAGGACAATCCTGACTTTTGGTATTGGTGCAACTTTAGCTTTGTGAAATATTTAGCCTCTTCTACCATTTTTTTTTTCTTCAGAAAATTAATTGAGCTCATTTTCCATCCTTCAAATCTTTAGATGTGTTCATTCAACTTTTATTTAGCCAGGTTAATCTCATTGAGCCTCGAGGACTCATTTACAAGAGAGACCTTTTACTGCTTCTTTCACATTTTGTTCTGCTTCAGCTTCTTTCAGTTTCCTTGTGCAAATTTAAACTTTTCAACTAATTTCAGCTGTTTTGCGCTCCTTTTAGATTCTGCTAACCGCAACATTTTTGTGCCTATTCTAACTTTTTTCTGCTAATTTCAGCTTATGCTCCTTTCAGCTAATTTCTGCAAGTTTCTGCTACTTCAGCTAATATTTAGCTGTTTTATGCTAATTTTAGAATTTTCAGCTAATTCCACATTTTTTTGCACTGATTAAACTTAGCCTAATTCAGGAAAAATGTGCTCCACTTTCTTCTGTTAATTTATGTGTCTATCTGCCCTTTTAGCTACTTTTCAGCAGTTTTTTGTGTGTGTGCTAATTTCATTTTTTCCCCCAGATAATTTCCACTGTTTTGTGCTCATTTCTGCTTCTTTCAGCTTGTGCTAATTTCAGATTGTTATGCTCGTTTCAGGGTTTTCTGTTACTTTTTAGACTTTGGGTTTTTGGGCTAAATATAGCTTGTTCAGCTAATTACACTTTTTATTTATTTTTTATTTTCTTAGCTCATTTCAACTCATTCCATCTGGTCGTTTAAGCTTCTTTATGCCTTTACAGCTACTTTTCTTTTTTTATTTTGTTATTTTTGTTGCTAATCTCAGCTTTTTTAGCCAATTTCCTAATTTCTGTACTAATTTATGTTCAAAACTAGTTCAGCAAATATGTGTTCTTTCTGCTACGGGGCTTGTTCTTTCATTTCAGCTACATTTCAGCATGTTTTTAACTATTTTCAGCTGTTTTTCAGCAAAAACCGGTCATATTGCATTTTCGCAGGAAATGTAATTCTCACGTTTGATTTAGTCTAAATATTTGACTAAACTTTTGGTTTGGGTCCCGTTTTAAATCTGTCATGAAGGCGGCGGGCGACAAGCAGTCGAAACGTGTACATACTGTGTTTGATCTAAAATAAATAAACGTGGTTCTAACTGACCTGGACGAACCGAGCCTCCCGGTCCTCCTCGGCTGGTTCCACCTGCAGCCTGGCCTGCAGGCACTGCTGCAGAACCGTCCGAACCACTGGCCCGCCGCTGCCTCTCTCTGTCATTTGGACTGAACCCAACCGAACCAGACAGAATACTTGGACAGAAAGACAAACACGGGTACTCGTTTCCGTATGAGCCACTTTCATGAAGAGGATCAGAACTGCGCATAGCGACGCATGAATCCAAAATATTTCTGAACTACGTCATCAAATCAAGCTTTAATTTTATTATCTAACTAGAACTTTCATAAAAAACGATAAAATGAATGCATAAATGAATATATTGACCTTTTATCCTGGGGAAACGGTTAGTTTTGTTTTTATCTTAAAATAAATATCGTTGTAAAAACTCGTTGCTTAGCATGACCTTTGTCGGCTTCTGTAGACACTGCTTTGTGTGGCTCAACTTTGGAGATTTTAAAGCGTAAAAAATAAATATATATGTAAATGAGCTGTTACGGGTTATGAATGTGGGATGAAAATGAATTAATCTGTTTTTGTTGAAATTGTTAATTATTTTTTAGCACTTTGGAAAAAAAAAGGCGAATCTGCGTGTTTTCTGCGCAGACTTGATGCGCAGGAAGTTTTCTGCGGTTCGATCATGGCTCTGTTCACGTCCAACAAACTGACCCATTTACTGAGAATAACTGCAAATAAACCTTCACTTTTCAGAACCGGAACCGAGTTAACGCCCGGAGCTGTGTGCTGCGTTCAGCTCATCCGGAACCAGGTCAGATTTGTTTGTTTTCACAACAACCAGTTCTGATCGATCCAACCAGACTTCTGTTTAATTATCGGCTTTTTAAAAAGTTTCCGGCGTTAATTCAATTAAACATCGTTTAAAAAGAACAGCCAGAGAGACTTTTTCCTAACAATAAATTCAGGGATTCGTCTTTATTTAATTCTTAAAACAACTCTCCAGGAGTTACAATAACAACATTTTGTTTCTTTGGCTGTAAAGAAATAAGAAATTATTTATTGCACATTTTTAGTGAGATTTAATCATATTGATGAGTTATTGCTGAGACAATAAGACTAAAAGCCTTCTGACTTTATATCATGTAGCTCTGTGAAGATATTTAAATTGTCTAAAGTTGTTGATATTAAAATTAATAATTATTTTTCTTAATAGTTCAGCTATTTTGACTTTAAATCAGAAAACATCTGAATGTAAATAATGAAAAAACAAAACAATGATCAAAACCCACAAATTCCCAGAACCAAATGTCCAAATTGTTCTGTAGTTCAGGAAAGAAGCAGAAAGTTTATAAAAACATTTATAAAAATGTATTAAAGGAAAAGTTTTATTATTTCTGTGCAGCCCAGGACTAATGATCCATGGACCGGTAAGAGGTTGGGAACCCAAGTTAAATCCAGAAGTCAGTTTTTCTTCTTGTTGTGTTAAAGAGGTCGGGGGACAGGACGTCCCTGGGGGACAGGACGTCTCTGCAGGACAGACAGAAGCAGCAGATGTCCAGAGGTCTTCCCAAGCAGAAACCCATCGCCGGCGTCCAACACGTCATCGTCGTGGCTTCAGGGAAAGGCGGTGTGGGAAAGTCCACAACTGCAGGTGAGCTTCTGCAGAGGACTTCCAGCTTCTCAACTAGTGGCTCCCGGGCCAACTCTGACCTCCACACTCGTTCTGCTGGTCCGATATCGCGATGCTGTCACTTACTATCCAAATATCCAAATCCGAAAAGGTTCCTGATGAACGTGTCTTATCCAATCAGAACGCTCGCTCCCATCACATGATCAGGTTTATTAGTGGCTCCATGTTGGGGATCAGCTCAGTAAATCTTTTCTTCTGTGTTCAGATGATTATTTATTTACAGGTATTTATTTCATCTTGTTTCTTTCAGTTAATTTGGCTCTTGGACTGTTGGCCAATGATCCGGTAAGACGACTTCCTTCACTTTATCTTTAATTTGTATTTATATTGAATTTTAACTAATAAGCACCAACAGCTACTGAGCTGTAAAAGTTAAAACCAACAAAAGATAAAATTATCTGAATAGCAGGAAAAAATACAAACAGTTAAAGTAGCTGTATTTGGTAAACAGTTGGTAAAAGCTAAAATTGGTTAAACCATATGTTAAAGCTTAAATTTAAAGCTATAAATAATGCTAAAATTAGCAAAGTCATAGCTAATATCTAAAGTAAATGAGGCCGTAGCTAAAAGCAAATTAGATAAACAGTAGCTAAAAAAATACATTAGCAAAACCTTAATGCTAAATTCAGAAAAATCTGATCAAAAACTAATATTTGCACAGTTGTAGCTTAGAGCTAAATTAAAAGTAATTGCTTAAATGAACAAAACCTTTACACAAAGCTAAAGCTAGCACATTAAAAATAAGCAAAGAAAGCAAAAACTAAAAGCTAAATGTATCAAAACCTAAACCATAAAATTAGCAAGGCTAAAATAAGCATGAGTACAAAATAGAGCCAGTAGCTGAAGTAAACAAATGTTTTTGAAGGAACTGAAAAGATCTTGAAGGATTTCTAGGGAAAATATTTCTAATTAAAGTTAAATCTTTCAAGAAGTGCAACAAACTAAAGTCTCAGGCTGAGCTGAACGTTCTGATGTTTGAACAGAACATAAACAACAGGAGTATTTCTCCTCTGAACTGGTCCTGGTCTTCAGTCATGGAGGAGTTCTGATGTTTCCGCTCCGAGCTGACAGAACTCTTCCTGTCTCAGTCCAGGTCAGTCGGTCTGTTGGACGCGGACGTTTACGGCCCGTCCATCCCCAAACTGATGAACCTGAAGGGAAACCCGGAGATCAGTGACGGTACGTGGACTCCAGAAGGGTTTAGTTGAACTCTCTGTAAATACAAAACTTTACTCTCCGTGTTTCTGCAGAGAATCGGATGATTCCTCTGACCAACTATGGCGTCCCGTGGTGAGTCCACCACCTCCATCAGATCACGTCTTGTAGAGCTGGATAACTGATGCAGTTCTGCTTCCCGTCAGCATGTCCATGGGCTTCCTGGTTGAGGACACGTCTCCGATCGTGTGGAGGGGGCTGATGGTCATGTCTGCTGTAGAGCGCCTGCTCAGACAGGTGACAGGTGTGTTTTTGTCCTGTTAAACATCTCACGAGGCAGCGATTATAATTTTACTTGTGTTTAGGTGGACTGGGGCTCGTTGGACTACCTGGTGGTGGACATGCCTCCTGGGACAGGAGACGTTCAGCTATCAATCACCCAGAACATCCCTATAGCAGGTCAGTGTCACAGGCCGTTGTTGAAAATCATTTCTGTTTCACCTGACCTGAATGTTTTTATTAAGTTGAGGTGACTTCCTGTCTCCACGGCGTTGATGTTTGTGTCGTAGGTGCGGTCATCGTGTCCACGCCGCAGGACATCGCTCTGCTGGACGCTCGCAGAGGAGCTGAGATGTTCAAGAAAGTGAACGTTCCGGTAATCTTTCTGTGTGGGTTAATGCGGCTGGACCAGAAACGCTGTCGGGTCGGTCTTAAGACTGAATGTTCCTGCAGGTTTTGGGTCTGGTGCAGAACATGAGCGTCTTCCAGTGTCCAAACTGTCACCATCAGACCCACATCTTTGGTTCTGATGGAGCCCGGCAGCTTGCCGACACCCTGGGAGTGAAGTTTTTAGGTGAGATTTTCTGTTTCCTAATAATGGATTGGATGGTTCTGGGGGCTGTCAGAACAGGTGGATCTTATTGACACCTATGAAGGGAGTGGGCGGGGCTTCAGCAGAAGTGGGTGGAAACATTTGCACCCTGAACAAGTGTTGTTTTGTTTCAGGCTCCATGTTTGTATTTTTGTCATTCAGGGGACATCCCACTTCACCTGAACATCAGAGAGGCGTCAGACAGAGGACAGCCGGTGGTTGTCTCGTCTCCGGACAGCCCCGAGGTCTCGACTGCTCTACTTTACTCAACTCTTTTCTTTTCTATTCTACTTTACTCAACTCTTTTCTATTCTACTCTACTTTTCTCAACTCTGTTCTTCTCGATTCAGCTCTATTCTATTTTACCCTGTTTGGTTGCTACTCTTTTCTACTCTACTAAACTCTATTCTACTCAACTCTATTCCATTTTACGCCACTTGGCTAGACTATTCTACTCTACTTGACTCAGCTCTATTCTACACTATTTTACTCTACTCAACTCTACTGTCCTTTATTTTACTCAACTCTATTTACTCCACTCAACTCTCTTTTATGTTACCCTATTTGGTTGTTACTCTATTATACTCTACTAAACTCTATTCTACTCAACTCTATTCCATTTTATGCTACTTGGCTAGACTCTATTCTACTTTTTTTGACTCGGCTCTATTCTACTCTATTTACTCCTATTTGGTTGTTACTCTATTATACTCTACTAAACTCTATTCTACTCTACTGAACTCTATTCTACTCAACTCTATTCCATTTCATGCTACTTGGCTAGACTCTATTCTACTCTATTTTACTCCACTCAACTCTATTGTACTTCTCTCATCTCTACTCAACTCTATTCCATTTCATGCTACTTGGCTAGACTCTATTCTACTCTATTTTACTCCACTCAACTCTATTCTACTTCTCTCATCTCTACTCAACTTTATTCCATTTTACGCTACTTGACTCAACTCTATTCTACTCATTTTGACTCTGCTCTTTTCTACTCTATTTTATTCCACTCAACGTATTCTACTTTTCTCAACTCTACTCTTCTTGATTTTGGTCTACTCTATTCTATTCTTTTTGACTCGACTCTATTCTACCGTACGCTATTTTACTCCACTCAACTCTATTCGACTTCACTTTACTCGACTGCTCTACTTGATTATGCTACTTTACTCGACTGTATTCTACTTGACTCTATTCTACTCTACTTTATTCTGCTCTACTCAACTTGATTCCATTCTACTGTAATTGACTCGACTGCTTCTTTGCCACTGATGAGTGGCTCCACTCTGCTCTCTTCTTATTGGTTCTTCTCAGGCAGAGGTGATTTGTCACTGTGACCTGTTTCTTTGCTCTGGGCGGGATCATCAGTGCAAAGTGGGTGGGATCATAACTGGTCAATGTGACTGAGCCACTCCACCTGTTGTGGTTTTTAATCGTCCTATAATTGGACTTAACTTCTTTAACGTACCTCGCCATCATCTCTGATATCGCTGTAAATGTTCTTATTTCTTGTGGCGTTGCTGTCGAGACTATGAGGAAAAGGCGGTTCTGATGTAGTCTTGCTGGTTGGGTCATCCAGTGACGTAGCTCCGCTGGCCAATCAACGGCTGCTGTCTGCTTACGTCAGAATCGTCCCTCATAGCAGCCCACTTGGAACCACAAACAAGGTGGTTCTACAGTATAAACCGAGCTGAGTGGGGATGGTACCGGCAGTGGGCGGGCCCTTAACTGATGCTGTGTGGGGCCCAAAGCACGGCAGCTTTGTATTTAGTTAAAAAAACCCTAAACTAAACTGAGTTCATTTGGGAAACAAACACAGTTAATGTGTTGAAGCTCCAGGTTAACCCAGCTGAGTTCTGCTCCATGCCTCTTCTGGTTCCTCGATGCTCGCTTCCTTTCTGAGAGCTCATGTGAAGAGGACGGGGTCCGTCAGTGATTAATGATCAAGAAGCAGCTGAGACTCACTGGTCTGTGGGGAAAGAGCCTTCAGTCCTAAATGTTTGATCCTCACTCAGAGCTCCTCCCTCCACCGCCTGAAGGTCTTTTTGTTTTCTTCATCCAGGCAGAGGCGTACAGGAAGGTGGCGTCTGCTGTGATCCAGAGACTACAGGAAGTGATCGCATGACTTCCTGCTCCAACAGGAAGTCAGCTGGTCGACAGGTCATGCATGTTAACATGCAAGCTGTCCAATAAGATCAATCAGGACACCAGAGCGACCTTTCAGTGCTGAAGATGTGACGTCTGGAGAAGCTCCAGGATGACTTTGTTCTTTATTATTAATATTATTTATAAATTATGTGAAGTGTGAATGAGCTGCTCCTAATCCAGAGTTGGTAATTCTTCCGTATATTTAAATGTTTTTAAAACCATTAAAGTCACTAATAAAAGAAACAATATTGTATTTTTACTTTTTGTATTTTCAAAATAAAGTTGTGCTGACAACAACTATTTCATCCTAATGATTTGTTTAAATTAGTTTTAACATCAGTTTCATGAGAAACAGAACAAATTATTTATTGTTTTAAGTTTACGAATGATTCTCTGCAGCGCATGTTTTATTTGTTTGGATCTTTAGAAGAGACTCGCTGTTAGAACCACAGACTCCAGGCCCAAAGGGTCTCTGGGACCTAGAAGGTTCTGAGAGGCCTAAAAGGTCTTAGGTGTCCAAAGAGTCTCAGGGGCCCAAAGGTTCTGAGGGGTCATAAGGTCTTGGGGGGTCCAAAGAGTCTCAGGGGCCTAAAAGATCTCAGTGGCCCAAAGGTTCTGAAGGGCCTAAAAGATCTCAGGGACCCAAAGGTTCTGAGGGTCCTATAAGATCTCAGGGGCTCAAAGATTCTGAGGGGTCATAAGGTCTTGGGGGTCCAAAGAGTCTCAGTGGCTTAAAAGATCTCAGGGGCCCAAAGGTTCTGAGGGACCTAAAAGGTCTTGGGGGCCTAAAAGGGTATCAGGGGCCCAAAGGTTCTGAGGGGTCTAAAATGTCTTGGGGGTCCAAAGATTCTCAGGGGCCTAAAATATCTCAGGGGCCCAAAGGTTCTGAGGAATCTAAACAGTCTTGGGGGGCCTAAAAGGGTCTCAGGGGCTTAAAAGTTCCCAGGGGCCCAAAGGTTTGGAGGCGTCCAAAAGGTCTTGGGGGCCCAAAGGGCCTCAGGGGCTGGACCACCAATGCCTCTGGCTCATGGTGTCTCCTGCAGGTGGGCGGTCCACATGATCCCATGTTGGACTTTGTCCACCTGGACCTCATGAGTAAAGATCTGATACTGTGAGCTGATCCACAGGGCCTGGTTCCTGGGTAAGGGTCTGGTATTATTCCAGATCAGGTATTGTTCATCCAGTGTCTAATGTCTCAGTGTCTCTATGTGGACAAATGTCTGGTCTAATGTCTCAGTGTCTCTAGACAAATGTCTGGTCTAATGTCTCAGTGTCTTTATGTGGACAAATGTCTGGTCTAATGTCTCAGTGTCTATGTGGACAAATGTCTGGTCTAATGTCTCAGTGTCTCTAGACAAATTACTGGTCTAATGTCTCAGTGTCTCTATGGACACTTGTCTTGTTAACCCTCGGTAAGAGTCTCTTGTCCTCACTGAGCATTGTCTTGTTGCCGTGGCAACGCAGCTGCAGCTTGTGGCTGAATAAACATTAGCAGCTGGTTCCAATAATGGAGTGTGTGTGTGTGTGTGTGTGTGTGTGTGTGTGTGTGTGTGTGTGTGTGTGTGTGTTAACCAATGCAGCACCCCCACGTCCACACTCGTTTGTCTTCTAGAAGAACAAGAATGAAAATAAACTTTCTTCTTCTTCTCAGTTCCCGTCATTCCACTGACAGCTGAAGTGAAACTACACTAATTATTTTATTTTTAGTGAAACCGACATGTTTCTCATGTGACGAAGGAAAACTGTTAAAACCCGTCAACAGTTTTTTTCCAGCTTCTGTCTCTGATTTAGCAGAAATCAGTTTATCATACCATTTTATTTATAGAGCACTTAAAACAGCAACAAGGCCGACCAAAGTGCTGTTCGTACCACAACCCTTCCTTCTCTACACTTTTCTCCAGGCTTAGGTCATTCAAAGGTCTATCCTGAACAGGTAAGATACTATCTGTCATATTTTAGAGGTTTTGTTGTTATTTCTTTAGCTCACCTGCAGCTCATCTGCAATTACCCCAGCTACATTCATTCTGTAATTACTGAGCCCAGAACCTCAACTTCTGCTTTTCTCTTGTTCTGGGTCCGGCTCAGACCTGTTTTGAGTCCGTTTCAGACCTGTATTTTAACTATCTCAGAAGGTCACCAGTTCCTCAGGTGCCTGGGGTGTCCAGCCCTGGTCCTGAATGGCCTCTACCCTGCAGGTTTAGATGCTCCTCAGCTCCAACACTTGAGTTGATTCCAGGTGTTGGAGCAGGAAAAAGTTCAGACCTGCAGGGTATCCCTCCAGGTCCACGATTAGACAAAAACATTTAAATTCAGAACCAAGATGTTCCTGCAGGAAGTGACCAAAGGTTGCATAGAAAGTGCTAGAGCTAGCTGCTACTGCAGCTGTTAATAACTGTGCAGTAAAAACCTGTGAGGGTTAATAAAATTAGATTAATGATTAATTATTTCAGACTGGAGCTGCAGCAGTGATCCACCATCAGCTGTGAGAGCTCTCAAAGTTAGAACAGAAAATGACTGAACTATCCCTTTAAATGAGAGTCCACCTGGTGCTGACCGAGTTTCTTCTGGACCAGATTCTTTAATAAGATCCAGACTCCTGCAGGGAGGGATGTATCAGTGCTGACCTTTGACCTCAGAGAGCCCGTCAGTGTCTGTGTTGGCGTACTGGCTCCCTTCGGTCCAGAACCCTCTGAGACTGCAGCGAGCCTCTCTGGGTTTTGATTGCTCGCAGCAGGCCGCCATCTTCCCAGCCTGCTTTGCATATGGCTGCAGGGCCGGGATCAAAGAGGAAACGGCTCAGCAGGCGGTGGCAGGCCCGGCCCAGTGAAACGCTCGGCGCTGCAGTCAGGAAGGTTTTTAATTTTTCCGACACCATTTCTGTTTTAGACCCTCGGCCCGAGTTCTGCTTCAGAACCGGCTCGTTCAGAAGGAGAACGTCAGTCGGTGTGCTGCTCTACAAACATGAAACCAACGTGTTGTGGCCCAGAAAACGTTCAGCTGAAAGTCTTCATCCAGCTGTTCACAGCCCTCCTTTAAAAAATACCTCAGAGATAAACAAATGTTGGCCCAAACACTGGAACTGTTTCAACAAACAAACAAATTATTGAACAGAGATTGTTTTGACAAACAAACTCTTAAACAAATAAAGTTAGACTCTTATTTTGAAGTGTAGCTATGAGCTTTATTTTGAAACTCCAGGTTCAGTCCTTTTCCTGTTTTCTGCCAAACCTCTGACTGAATCCTCCTGAACACCAAGTAAAGGTCCGATCAGAGATGGCATGAAGGATCGATGGGTGCGGCCATGATGGAGACAGAGGAGGAAGAAAGGGATGCTGGGTAATAAGACCCAGAAGCTGCTGAATCACTGGTTGCCATGGTGATTATCACTTTTGTTTAAGAGAGCAGAAGAGGGAGGGGCAGAGTAAAAAGTAAGCCTCAGACAAACAGTCTCTGAGTGAAAACTACAAGTCGGATCAACAAAGTTCTTCAGGAGGTTCTGGTGGTACCACAGGTTCTGTTTGATGGTTCTACAGGGTTTGATGGGGGAAGTAAGAAAGTTATAAACAGAGCCTTCAGTTCCTATTTGGAAGTTCAGATACAGTGGAAGTCAATGGGAGATTAGAGTGTTGACCTCTGACCTGTGAGAGGACACCATCAGCCAGCAGAGACACTCTGGGGGGGGGGGGGGGGGACAGAAACTGAAGACTGGAGGAGACGAGAAACTGAAAAGAGACGATTCATTTTGTTTAAACCCTGGATGATGTTTCTGTTGTGAAGTTGGCGCTGGACAGCCAAACAGGACTGGGTTCTACCCCGCTGTCCGGGTCTCAGATCCATGAGTTAAATGAAGAGTCTGTCCTGAAGACACCCTGAGGACCGAGACCTGCAGAGACCTTCATGTTCTGCAGATTTCTCCAGTTCAAAGACTTCTTGAAGATCAGATCAAACGCTTCACCTGCAGGCCTCGGTTCAGGGAGTGTTGTCGAAGAGAAAGACTCCGACTGCTTCGGTCTGCTGGGTGTCTGTTTTACAGCCGAGCCCCCTCAGACACCACGGACCGGTCCGGACCTTCGGATGGCCTTTCTTCAGAACACGGTGAACCGAACGCTCACACACGCAGAAGGTTTAATGGACGATCGAGTGGAAACGTCTTCAAAACAGAACAAAGCAGAGAACGTTTTCAACAACACAACAGCTGCTTGATCCCGTGTAGGGTCTGTGGCTATTCTAACCATGTCTTTAACGGTTAGGTCCGTAAAAGGCCCGCGCTGCAGTCAGAACCAAGTCCGAAGCTCGGAGATAAAAATGAAGAGTTTTTGGGTGAGACAGGAAATGCCTCATCGAGACTTTGTTTAAAACACAGATCTGTGCAGATTCTGGACGAAGGCTCGGATAGTTCTGACCCATAGGCTTGAGCTGCCATCAACAGACGAGTCAAGACCTGAAACTGGTTCAGATAAGACCAAACACAGACCAAGACCGTGTGAAAACCAGAACCTGGCACACCAGGAGCTTTATGCACTTAAACAAACATGTAATTGTCTAAAAGGCTCTTTTGGTGAATTTTTGTTGTTGAAATGTGTGATTCTTTAAATTTTTCACTTAATTCAACCCTTTGCTGCACGTGAGACACGTCAGAGGGACAGGTGTGGACCGACAGACAGGAACAAGGGATGGGCAGGCAGACAGGGAGGGAGGGGGCAGTGCAGCCTTTACACTGAAGTTGGTGTACGATTCCACAGACAGTAAAGGGCTAGTCCAACATTCTACATGTGCACCGTCTGGTTAAAAACAATACTCAGCTGTTCAGATAAACTAAACCATTCAGTAATAAAAGCAGACTTAAGAAACACAGTTTGTGATCTGTGATTTTTTTTTTAAATGTTTTTTTGAACGTTCAAGAAACGTGTGAATTTATATATATATATATATATATATAAAAACTTTTATCAATTAATTTGGTCCAGATTTGATCACTTTAAGTATTCTAGTTTCTGAACCAAACACTGTAAATGTTTGTGGACACTGGACCAAAACCTGGAAGTTGAAGATGGAACTTGACCGACTTCCTGAACAGGGGGCTTCAGGTCCAGATTTAAGCCCCGCCCCCTCATGTTAACCAACCAAGCATCCTGGCTTCAGGTCCCAACAATGCAATTCAATTCAGTTTATTTATATAGCGCTTATATTCTTTCATTCAGCCTTTATTTAAACAGATAAATCACATTGAGCCTCAAAGACTCATTTACAAGTGATCTGTACGTTATTGTTCATGGGATTGTTTTGTATTGTATTTTTTTTAAATGAACAAATAAACTAAACTAAACTAAAGATCTGTTGGACAGACAAAAAAGTGGTGAAAAAAATGACACATAGGGTTTGGAGACAAAAAAAAATTCCTAACACATTTCTTTGACCTTTGAAGATATAACAATGTAAATGTAAAAACAATAAGTTAACACTATTTATCTGAGGAGCACCCAGAGCAGGCAGAACTGTCGAGCTCACAGAGAAATGGTTGGAATAGCTCTTTATGGACAAGTGGAATCAAAGACTAACTTCATATTCATGCACGTACTGAGAGAGAGGCGGAGGGAGGGGGGAGAGGAGGGGAGGGAGGCGGGGGAGAGGAGGAGGAGAAGCGGAGGAGTGGGAGTAGGAGTGAGAAAGGAGGAGCGAGGGGGAACAGGGGAGGAGGAGCAGAGGAGGAGGGAGCAGAGCTGAGTGAAGCTGGTCTCAGCTTTCAGCGCTGCATTCCTCACTAACAGCGCCCCAACTCGCACACGGACCGACCGCTTGTTTAACTGGACTACACCTTCGACAGGACCCGGTTCGGCTCCGGTCCCGCTCAGCGTTGATCGTGGGCAGCCAAGCGGGGTTTGCTCATTTCTCCTGTGGATGTGGGGACGCTGCTCCTGTTCGGACTCTGGATCTGATCTGGGAGCGACCGTCATGTTCGGAGGTGGGTAGGGGAATGCACCCGAACTGACTTCACGAGCCCGGCTAGCACTCGGTTCCGGTTCTTAAAACTGACCACACGGTGCCCGTTTCAAACCGAACCGGGACCGGGTTGGGTTCTGGTCTGTTGAACTGGTCCGGGTTGGGTTTTTTACTCGGGTTATTCCAGTGTGTGCTAACGTTAGCTCCGCGCTAACTCCCCCTGTCGGTATGCTAGGCTAACAGCCTCTGCTAGCTAATGTTTGGGTCAAAAAAGGTGTTTTCTCCTTTCGTAGGGCCGAACCAGGCCGAACCTGGTTCTGTTCTGGAGGATTTCTCATGAGGTACGGACCCTGTGGGACCAGTCGGAACCACGGAGCCCTGACGCATTAAATTAACATGTTAGGTCCAGTTTGACTAACCTGATTTTCTTTCAGCGGTTCTGCTCAGCTCGGTTCGGTTTGACACTTTCTCTTAATAGCCTACAACTATTTTGCCCCACTTTCTTCTGAAACCCCGACCCAATTCATGGTTCTGTCCGACTTTACACTAATTATTACATCAGGGCGGGTTGAACAGTTCTGGACATTGTTTTGGGAGTTGTTGGGTTTCTCGAGTCCTGGTTCGGGACCCCACTGTGGGCCAAAGCACAAGGTCTTTGGATCCTCTCCAGATATCAAAATAAAGGGGTTTGCTGATATCAAACTGTTGTCATGGATGTTAGAGATAAAATTTTATTAGTGATGCCTGGTCACTTATTTATTAATTTAATTGTTTGGTTTATTAGTTTGTTTATTAGTTTATTGGTTGGATTGGTTCCTTTCAGTCTGGCGTCAACACGAGTTACTTTGTGGGTCAGATGCTCAAAGCGGTTTTGTTTTTCCAAACTGAGAAGTCACAACACAAAAAAGTTTATCCTGAACTAAATCAAATGGTTCTGTTTGAATGAGTTTACTTTTGAAATGTGGGTGTGCACTCAGCGTAAACAAAACACTCGGCTTAATCCTCCAAAACCCACATCGAAACCGCACGGTGCTGACTAGTTTAGATAAAAAGAATAAATGTGGCTGAATCTGACAGTCTGGAAGGAGATGTTTTGGTGGAAATAGATATTCTACATTTAGATGTATGCAAGGTTGGGTGGTTGTGTAGTTGGTTGGATGGACTGAAGAATATTTGACTGGGTGGGTGGTTGAGTTAGTGGATGGATGAATAGCTGGATGTATTTATTGACTGAAGAGTGGATGACCGATTAGATGGATTGTTAGATGGATGGATGTAGGGTTGATGGACTGGTCAATGTAAGGTTGAATGGGTGGATGCATGGACAGATGAATGGTTGGATGGATGATGACTGATATTTGGTTGGACAGATGTTCGATTACACAGATGGATAGTTGGTTGGAGGGACAGATGTTTGGATGTATATGGAATGTTGGATGGATGGATGGACAAATGGATGGATTGATGGTTGGTTGGATGGACAGACAGTTGTATGGCTAGATGGTTGGTTGGATAGACGGGTGATTGGTTGGATGGATGGGTGGTTGAACGGACTGATGGTTGGTTAGATGGATATAGGGTTCAGCCATAGGGTTCCTAGGGTTCAGCCATAGGGTTCCTAGGGTTCAGCCATAGGGTTCCTAGAGTTCAGTCAGAGGGTTCTTTTGGTTCAGCCAGAGGGTTCCTAAGGTTCAGCCATAGGGTTCCTAGGGTTCAGCCAGAGGGTTCCTAGGGTTCAGCCATAAGGTTCTTAGGGTTCAGCTAGAGGGTTCCTAGGGTTCAGCCAGAGGGTTCCTTTGGTTCAGTCAGAGGGTTCCTAGGTTGGTCCAGCAGACCCCCTTTCACTCGAATACTCAGAGGTGGTTTGTCTTTATTTATCTTTGTTCTGAGCAGTACAGACTGAAACAAATGGGTTCTTGAGAAACTCGTTTATTTGTTTGTGTCATTGTGCAGACGCTCACTCCCTGGTGTGGTGGACACACACTTCTCAGTGTGGCAGTGGTGATCCTCACCTGTGACACCTGTCCATCAGTGTTTTTGTTTTAAATGTTGGTCACCTGAGCTGCTGACACGTCTGAGACTGGTGCGGGGTCGATGGAGTCATCCGACCTGTGAATGGTTCTTCCTCCTTCATCAACGCTTGAGGATGGAGGATTCAGGACTTCTCGTCCGTGATCTTTGGTTGGTTGTGAGGCTGGAGGTGAGGTGGAGGCCGGTCTCTACCTGGCTGAAATGATGAAACAGCTCAGGTGTTAGGAGGAACTTTTAGGTTTGGGCTGACTTCTAAGCTGCCAGGACTTTTCTTCTCTGGAGCGTCGTCACGTTTAGATTCACGCTTCAGTTCCTCATGGATTTATTAAGACAAGTTTGGGGGGGGGGGGGGGGGGGGGGGGGGGGG
>JARVLU010000624.1:22967293-22987366 GCA_031762415.1 Simpsonichthys santanae | reverse complement strand
GCTAAGGCTTTCCAGCTTTTGCAATCTGCTTTTGACATCATCCAGTCAGATTTGTTCCGTCTCAAACTTGTCCTAAACACTGACAAAACCAAAGGGATGTTGTTTTCAAACAGGAAGGTGGTCCCAGCAGTCCTTCCTCATATTTTACCATTGAATGGTGTCCCTATTGAGTTTTTTGATCCCAATAAATATTTGGGTATCTTGGCTGATTTGCATCTCTCTTTTAAACCCCACATCAAAAACTTGGTAAAGAAACTGAAAGTTAAACTGGGTTTCTTTTTCAGAAATAGATCATGTCTAACACTGAATGCTAGGAAACGCCTTGTATCTGTGACTTTCCTTCCCTCCATTGATTACAGTGACACAATCTACATGAACGCTCCTACAAGCACCTACAGATGTTGGATGCTGTCTATCATGGTGCACTAAGATTCATAACTGACTGTAACTATCGTACGCACCATGCACTCTGTATTCACTGGTTAACTGGACATCATTAACTTCATGCAGACTCTCTCTCTGGTACATTTTCATCTTTAAATCACTTCTTGGTCTGCTGCCTTCATACATACATGTCTCTGCCTGAGTGCAGCTACAGCGTGCGCTCTCAGGACATGATTACATGCAGTGCTCCCTCAGTGGTGACTGAACTAGGCAAAAGGGCCTTGTCGTACTCCTCTCCAGTTTCCTGGAATATCTTGCAAAAAGATCTGAAGCTCTTGACCTTGACCTCTCTAAGCGGTTTCAAACATCTTCTAAGTTCCTGGCAAAAACCAACACAGACATGTTCCTGTTTTTAGTTTTCTAAATTGCTTTAAAACATAGCTGTTTTTATTTCATTTTTTTAATACCATTTTTTTTATTTGTTCTTTTAATTTGTATGTTGTTTATGATTGTTTACTGTTGTCTTTGTTGTCTACTGTTGACATCACTCTTTGTTAAAATCAGCTCTCTCTTATAAATGAGTCCCTGAGGCTCAATGGAATCAACCTGTATAAATAAAGGTTGACTGACAAAAGGAAGAGCAATGAGAGTACACTCTTACACAAACAAAGACAGTACTTAGTCACTGCAGACACTATTGTTAATAAAGTTGTTAATGTGGCACATCTGTTAAAACAGACCCAACAACAGGAATCAAAGTGTGAGACAGGTGACATCATGTTAAAGTAGATGTTTTAAAATGCTGCCTTACACTCAAGCAAATCATTCGGTTGCTAGTTTTTTTTTTTGTTTGTTTTTTGGACAAACAACTTTTATGCTCTTGTCTGTCTGACAAAGAATGAGTCACCAAATCAGGCTGTGGTATTTGCCAGCGTTCCCAGGCCTCACTATAAATCTGAGACCATGTGTGCATGTGTGTTTGCTTATAGTTTTACCTGTTGTTCTTTTGTTTTCAATAAAACATTTTTTACAGACTATGAGATCAAAAGGTGTTCGTAAGATTGTAGTTAGGTGTGAATTAAAGCTAGTTCATAGTTTGGGTTCTGCTCCCAGCACTGAATGAACGCAGTGCTCTAATAAGGGAAGTTCTGCATGACTGGGTGTGTGTGAGTGAAAGCAAGATGTTAAAGTCCACTTTTGTAAAGTAAAACACTTATATGATGTTTCGTCAGTGGGCATGAAGGCCACTGGGAATGTGCCTGCCTGCAAATGAACTGCATGCAAGCAATTTTATGACCGTGTGAAATGATTGTTATAGTAACTCTGCTATGAAGCTGAGCGTGGTAGTTTCTGGGAGAGTTTCATCAGACACTCATTGTTGTGTTGAGTTACTTTTACACATTCATCGCTACGGGCTAACCACATTCTCCAGTGAGAAGTGAGTGTTAGTCTCAACCAAATATTTCCACGCTTGACTTGTGCTCACTGTGTTGTAAGGGTGTGTGCCTTAAGTAGGTGGTGAAATTCAGAGGCCCAGACTCAAACCCCATCCAGCATCACTAGATCATGGCGAACACACCCACAGCCTTAAAAAATACCAAACGAAGCGTGAAGGAGGGTGGTTTTTGAGAGCACCATTGCTGAAGTTCTTTAAAGTGTGTAATTTATATTGTTTAAAGTAAAGACATTGATTATACTCTTCTAGATTTAATTAGTGTTGTTACCTACTTTCTGAACTATAGTCTCATGAAGCAAACTAGAATGCTATAAAGTAAAATTGACAACTCACTCTTCTCAGACTAAATGTACTGCATGCCATGTGCAGCACTTACAGATCCTGTCCTTGTTAAAGTGCAAAATATGCAAACAAAATATTTTATCTCAGCAAAAAAATACAAATAAAATGTTGAATATAGTGGTTCCAAATCAGTGATAGAATGACATAAATGGCTATAAATTGTTGGAGCTTTTAATGAAGCTGTTCACTTTTGTCTAGGCCAGGGGTCTGCAACCTTTACGATCAAAAGAGCCATTTTACGCCTTCGTTCACTAAATTAAAAGTTATCAGAGCCGCAGCAACCTGCTGTGATTATCAACTGGTGGCCCATGGGCCACTTTAGATTTGTTGGTAGGGGCTTTTGTGCCCATTAGGAGTGACATTATAAAGCTAAAAAAAATCTAATAATTTATATTTTTACAATTAAGACAAATGAAAAGACCAGATTCTTGTAAGTGGGGTGGGATAGATTTAATTAATAAAAATTATGAACTATGTAGACCTATGCATTTTTTTTAATTGTGGAAAAATAAAATATAGAAAAAAAGCATAAAGTTACAGTGAGAACATTTTACTCCTTGTACATGTTCCAGTATTCACATACAGTATTTGCAAAAGAAATTACAGGAAAACTGCTGAAACTCGTCCTTTTTGTCATTTGTATAACATCCAATAAAATTAAGTTTTCTGTTAGTTTTGGTCAAAGCTTGAAAGAGCCACTGCGGAGGAACCAAAGAGCCACATGTGGCTCCAGAGCCGCAGGTTGCAGACCCCTGCCCTAGACGGTGTATGACGCCCCTAGACGGTGTATGATGCCCCTACACTGCGTGTCACGCCTCTCCTTTGTGTATTCCACCACTCCACTGTATAATGCACCTCTCCACGATGTATCACGCCCTTACTTGGTGTATCACACCTCTCCAATGTGTATTTTAACAATTTCTTGCAGGATCAATAAAGTTCTTATCTTATCACACCCCTCCACTGTGTATCACACCTTTCCAAGATGTATCATGCCCCTACATGATGTATCATGTTTCTTCATGGTGTGTCATGCCCCTACACTGTGTTTCACACCTCTCCATGGCACATTGCGCTCCTCCACTTGCAATACTGTACTTTTACTAAGGTCACATACACATACACACTATACTGTGTACTTTTACTAAGGTCACATACACATACACACTATACTGTGTACTTGTCAGAGTCAGAGAGTCTTTATTGTCATTTGCACCGCATGTGGTACATGTGATGAAACAAAATGATGTACACAGGGAGGAAGTGTACTAAGGTCACATACAACTATACTGTGTGTATCTAACTAGATGGAGTCAGGTCCTCTGGACAGATTCTTCTTTGTTAAAATATTTTTTGTCTTTTATTCTAAAGACTTCAGTCTGAGGAGCTGCAACAAACTCGGTCTTATAAGCAGCACCTTCTCATAGTGGATCAACTAGTTTTCTGCTGACATCCAGAACTAGATGTTCACGTGCAAGTTTTAACCGTCACTACAGTCAATATTTTTTCAGCTTTAATTTCGGAGCCTTAAACACGACACGAGAGCCTCTCTTCTTGTAAAGTCTGATGAGAAGAACGAGGAAGTTCCACTTCAGCAGCTGCTGAACGTCTGAAACCCCAAGCAGTCCACAAGATGGCCGACTAAAAACATTTGTTTGTAGTAAACGTAGGATATAGTGCAGTATACTTATTAAAGAAAAAATTTGTGGAGATTTGTTGCCTTCTTCTTTTAAAGGCTGTGGACAACCAGATTGTGTCAGGAGGCTGTTGTTGGACAATCTGGAGGATGTCCTCATGTGTCCCTCTGTCCAAACTCACCTTCCAGCTGTTGAATTGAGTGAAGCGTCAAACTTACTCAGACTTTCAGGGCTTTCCACCCAAATATGAGTTTACTGACTACTAAAAGCTTACATTATATCGTGTGATGATCAAAAAAAATGTGATTTAGAAATCCCTTGTTTAAAACTGAAACAGTTTGTCCCAGCAGCTGCTGCAGGCAGAGGTTTTATCAGGACCGCTGGAACATCCTGGGTTTGACTTTTGTAAAAACCTCCTCTTCCCTGATCCAACAGATGTTCAGCTGCTCTGCATGAATGACCGGCGCCGCACACATTTAGCTGAGTAATAAAGCTTTAAAGACACCCCCCACTCCCAGCTGATGGCTTGTATTTTACATTCTGACCACAAGAATTAATATTTGAATCACGTTAAAATTTTTATCATCTGGTTGCATTATGCACAAGGATCAGTCACTTTTAATGTTTTCAGTCTGAACTTATTCAGAGGAACTTTTTCCACAGGATGTCGTGTTTTTATGACAGATTCAGTTCTAGTTTTTATTTTTTCAGTGATAACTATCAGAAATAAATATTTATCTCTTCTACGTGAAGACCGAGCTTGTCTCTCACGTCCTGTGCACCTGAGTCTGGTTCTGTTTGGAGCGTTAATTCCTGTCCTGAAACATAAAATCCCTTCCGACTTATTTTAACATTTCTCCTGACGGACGTGAGCGTGTTGGAGGGTGAACGTGGGGGTTTGTTGCCTCACGACATATTTAGCAGCAAAACGTCTTCATGCAACACGTTTTATTTTATTTTATGACGTCGAATTGTTCTAAGCGCGCTGACAGCAACGATGAACAACCCCTCCCCCCTGCTGCTAAAGTCCATGTAAGACGGTGAATCTCTGCTGCTCCGTTTGACCTTTGACCCCTGCCTCCACTCCAGGGAGTCATAAAAATATTACTGATGTAGTGTGTTGGTGAAAGATCAGAAGCTAAGCTTCAGATCTAACAAGCTCTTAGCGATCTTTATCTTTAAAAAGAAAACTTCACTCTGAACATGTCAGACCTCAATTTAATTACATTTTAATCAATACTGGGTCTGTATCACTTCAGAACCAGTTGAAAATTGAAAACCTCCTGCTGCCCTGGGGTCCTGACGTCTTCTTGGCAGCAGGAGGGTGCGTCTCAAGCCGGGCTTTTAGTTTGTTGTTTAGGTTTTTGATGAGTTCTGTTGGGGTGGGGTCTTGTTGGTTGATCTTGTGGATTTCAGGCCGCTGTAATAAACCGTCAGACGGGACCAGAAGCAGAAAGACAGATGTTTCAGTGGTTTCACAGCATTGTCAGGCGATTCAATTCAGATTTTTGGTGATTCAAAATAAATTTTTTGATTCAGAAACGATTTTTCTATTGAAATGGTCATAAATTTTGTTTAAATTATGTAATTGGCAAGATGAAAATATTGAACTACAATGTAAACAAATAGAAAATTTATTTAAAACAATAATTTTAGGATATTTACTGTATCAAATCTTTTTGCATCATTTTATATTTATACCAAAAATAGGAATAGAAGTGCATAACATTCTGTAACTTGCTCTGTGTTTCACCAGAACATTGCAGGATCTGAAATGCTTTTTAAAGATGAAGGAGCAAGTTGAACCATGCTGTCCTCCTGCTCCATGCTAACAGACTCCATTCAGATAAAAGGAGCTGGCTAACCAGCTTGATGTACGGTGGCCTACAAGGCCAAATACTACAGCAGCCGAGCAGACACGTAATGCGATATGCAGTACGCTCGTGAGTAGGAGCGGAAAAAAAACTAAACTTAAACGTATTTTAAAATTGATTTATGGGCTTTCGAATCAATTCAGGATCGCCAGGACTAAGAATCTAAATTATTTAATAAATCTTTTTTTTTTTTCTGCACTCCTATGGGACAACAACTTGTGTTGCTGTGGTGTCACTCCAAGTGTTGATACGTGAAACTGGACTCAGGTCTTCAGTTTCTCTCTGCCAGTGATATTTATAGTGTTGATTATCAAACCCAACCTGAGCCATATGATGCAAATAGGTTTGTATATGACGGCGTGATGCTTTCGACTGGGGATGGGTTGGAGAATAAATATGCAAATATTCACTTGGAACCACTTTGACATATTTGCATGAAGTACTGACAAAGTTCTGGTCAATATCGGCTGTGAGTTCATAAACATACATCGGCGGCTCTGGAGTTACAGAAACTAAACTGAGACTGGTTTCTGATGCTTCAACCACGTTACTTTCTATATTCTCCTGTCAGAGACATTTAAAAAACTTTAAAAAGAAAAAAGATCCTTTTAAAATAGTTACTGCACGCCCCTGGAACTGAGCCCAGTCAAAAGCATTTTGCACATAGCTACACTGTAAGATTGTCTGTAATGTGACAGCGTTGTCAGTGAACACAAATCAAAGCGGTTCATAAATCACAGATAAAGCGTCCATATCCCGTTCAGAGGTGAGCTTTAAGAAATTAATCTGGTCCATCGGAACCAAAAGAGGCAGAGCACAGCTGATGCGTTCAGTGTGTGTCGGACGTCTCCCTCGTGTCATTTACTATAATGCATTAACTCACTTTAACAATCCTCTTTGTGGCTAACTACTTTTATAAACTATATAAAGATGTTGTGCGTCATCATCAATATTCTCTCTCTAATAAATCTGTTTGCATTAAAGATGAGTGAAATGTGTGAGAGAGTCACGTCCCAGTAACGATATAAATGTTGCAAAGCATGTTGGGTAAGAAGAACTATGTGTGCAGTGCTTGACTGTTTATTTTTCTTAGTGTGAAAATGGGTTTTTCATGTTATTTTCCTGTTCTGGTTCAGCTTCATTTATGTTAAAGTCTGTTATCGGCTGTAAACTGACACCAGGAGTCAGAGACTGTTTATGGTAGATACAACGCACTGTGAGAGTGGTGATGTCACCGAGTTGTGCTTAACTTTTGTTTAGCTCTGCATAGCATCGCATCGCTCCGTGTAAATCACTGTTCTCCTGTACGCTTTTAAGAATAGTCTATACTGGACATGAAATTTCCAGATTTCATTGTTAGCGGAAGCTAATTCCCCTAGAGGTTTTCAAAGTTAGAGGAATCGTGCCCACCACTGCAAACGTCCTGACAGAAACAGAAGAATAACGGGCGAGGCGTAATTGGGGAGCTTCAGTGATGAAAGCGTTCAACATAAAAACGACTGTTTGACATGAGTTCTTGCAGTCAGAGCATTTCATTTTATAAAATAAATAAAAGAGAAGGAAAAAGAAAAACGCACCAAAACGTCAGAGCAGCTTCGGATGTCTCCACCTTCTTCTGCTTTAAAGGAGTCATCTTAAAATACTTTTACTAAAACATGGTAAAAAGAGTGAATAATTAACTCCCTAATGCTCAGGCGTGATGCACGGTTTTCATTTTTTATCTGCCGACCCAACGGCTCCAGCGTCAGCTGATTTGTTAATTAACCAGATTTGATTTTAGTTTATTTATTTATTTTTTACGTGTTCTGCTCCGGTCCTCACCAACTGAAGCTGTCTGGCCCAGAAACAAAAAGTCACATTGAAGTGTGTAAAACTGCAGTATTTCCTAAAAACACGGGGCCTGATGCTGAAATGTTTTTGAGTTTTATCTTTCATCAGAAACTACAGAGTTGTGTTAATCTGAGCCTGGGAGAAGAAGAAGTGGGAGTTTTTGGGATGTGAGCGGGCCGGGGACTCGCAGCTCTTTGCCGCAGAACTCGATTAGAGGAGTTTTATTAAATGCTTCCTCCTCCCCGGAGACGGGAAATGGTATTTGGCACGAAACGGAGGCAGGATGGAAGAGGAAGAGGAGCGAGGGAGTGAAAACAGAGGGATGATTAAATGGCTTTTTGATGCTGATGCGTTTGGAAGTCCCATTGGTTGTTATCTTCCCCGGCTCTCACTGTAACGTGAGGCAGCGAGGTCGGAGGGATTTCACTGCTCTGCTCTCACAACTTCTGTCTGAAAGGAAACAGATCCCGACCAGAACCAGCCTGTGGCTCTTCAACAGCCCGTTTATACAGTTCTGTTCAAGGATGTCCTAAATTTGATTCATTTTCTCGGTTCTAGTTAAACATTTTGTAATCCTCATCGACGGCTCAGAAGAAGCTTTGCTCGACTGAAGCACATCATCAAAGAAACACAAACTACGTTCTTCTGTCAAAATATATTCTGGAAAAAAAAGAGAAAATCTGCTGATGGAGTCGTAACTGAGATGGTAAAACTTAAAAAACAGTGCGCTAGCCACAGGCTAAAGGAAGTAAAACACTAACTAAAGGCAGCAAAGCACACAATAAATGCTTAAAGGTTCAAAATGTTAGTGAGGAGTTGCAAAAGGCTAGTTGTAAATAGCAAAAGATTAGTTAGAAGCTAAATGTGGCAAAAGGCTACTTAAATTCAGGAGAATGTGTGCTGAACGTAGCAAAGGGCAGTATCAAAACGTTAGCCAAAATCTAAACGCAATAGAAGGCTGCCTAAAAGCTAATTGTCCTAAAAGATTTACCAAAAGTAGCAAAAAAAGCACCTAAAAGCTAAAGGTATCAAAGTGGTAGCTTCAAGCTAAAACTATCAAAATGTTAGCTAAAACCTAAACGCATCAAAATGCTATTTAAAAGCTAAAGGTCTCATAAGAATACCAAAACAGTGCCAGTAGTTGAAAAAGATTTGATTTGATTTTAAAGAAATCGAAGGGATCTCTGTGTATTTCTATGGGAAGTTTGATTTAAGATAAAAATAACTCTCCTATCAACCTAAACAAATAACCTTTTTAGTTTGGATGCTCTAAGGCAAGATAAATTCATTATAACACAAACAATACATAAGTTGTTTGAATTCTATTCAGCATCCTGCAGTAAATGAGTCAAACTAAAAGTTTGTTAAACTCCAAACTGAAAGGGTTCAGTCGTTTGTTGCTTCTTGTTTCTGTTTGTTTCAGTTGCTGTCTTGTGATGATCAGTGTCCTTTGTAATAAGCTTGTCTCTGTGTAAAAGCCTCGGTGATTTTAGCTTTTCATTTTAAACGTCAGACTGTAAACTCTGCAGCAGAATGACTGAGCAGCGTGTAAACCTGTCTTCATATAAAGATGCTCATTTCCAGCCTGCTTTGAACTTCTCTCTTCACTCCAGACTTCGTAACGCAGCTCAGAGATTTCTTTTGAAGCCATGGAAATTTTCAGTAAATTTTTGACTAGCAGAAAAATCGAGTTTTTCTAACAGTCCAGAAGTCGAACAGGCAAAACCAAACACAATAATCAAGGTTTAATAGCACAAACTGAAGAAGAGGTATAACTATCTCACCTCTTGATCTGTTAAATCTATTATTTCACCTCTGCCTACAGCTCATTGTGCACCGCTTGGATCGAGCAGAAATCAGAGATGAAGTTAGAAATTGATCTGCGGCTAGCTTGTGTCCCACTCTGCACACTCCTCTGTGTGTATGTCTGTGCATGTGTGTGTGTGTTTGTGTGTGCCAGCTGACATGTCCAATGGAAACGGAGGGAACTTCCTGTTCAGTGGTCGTTGATTCCATATGACGCTCTCTGTCACTAACCTGCAGTGGTTTTGTTTTTCAGATTTAAAAAAGTTTGAGAAGCACCAACCTTCTTGGTAAAACTGTTACCAAGAAAAGTCCTGCAGCTCCTTGAAGGAATGCTCATCACCCGTTAGCTTTCATGGCATAGTTTCATCTTTTGTCAAGACACGACTGAAAATAAAGTAATGCAAATCTAAACTGGGAGTTCTATAGTTGTTAGCTCTCAGTCTGTGTTGGGGATGAACTTCCTGTTCCTGCTGTTCTGACAAAAAACAACTACCGGTATTGTGAATGTCTTTAATGTAGGAGTGTACCTGTGATTAGTGTTAGTTACAGCTGAAGCCTTGCGGATCAACAATTGCTGTTTTATTCTTGCGGTTCCACTCTGAACATGCAGGTTTATTAAAGGCTTAAGTTTGGTGGAGTACTAATCGCGTGTAATAAACCATCAGCTGGTTCAGTAATAACCACGTGTATTAATCCATCCTCAGTTTTATTAAAAAACAAGTCCAAATCCAATTGAAGGTTATTATATATTTGAGCTCACTTTAAAGTCCTTTCAAAATAAAGGACAGAATCTGACGTGGGAACACTGAATCATATTTTTTATACATTTTGTAGGATTGAGTGAAAATACATTTTTTCTCTTATTGTCCTGTGAGTACGAAGACAAACACCAAACCGATGGTTTCAGTAATTCCTGTGTTTACACGGCGGGTGATATGCATCCAGGAGGGATGGTTTGGTTTGATCAGAGATCACGTTTCATCCTCTGGTTTTAATCTCCTCCCTGTGGATTTCCTGCTCAGTGGCTGCAGGAGATATACAGAAATATGAAGTGTGTATGTGTGTGTGTGTATGTGTGTGTGTGTGTATGTGAATATTTAAACAGCCTCTCGTCCATTTTCCGTCCCCACTAGTGAAAAGGTGATGCGTGGACTCTGACCTCGCTCATCCTTTTGACTGAACTTGACTTTTCAGTCTTCCACCTTCGTCCTCAGGATTTCTCCTCCTCTTGTGTTTTTCTGTCCCTCTGTGTCCTGACTGTCCCCTGGAGACAAACAGAGAGACTGAAGCGGTCGTGGATGCAGAGTTAATGAATCTGATGGCCGGTTTCTGCTTCAGCGAAATTCACTCTGTGACCTTCTCTCTCTGATTACGTCGACAGAAACTCTGCTCCGTCCTCTTCTCAGCCCAAAGCCCTTTTAGTGGAAATGTTTGCTCGCCTGGTTTTGATTCTTTCAGTTGTTTAGAGTTAAACTGAAACACTGAAACTGACTTCTACCATTAACCATCTCTGGACACTGACAGTTTCTGCTGTCACACTATTCCTCACTTTAGGCTCATTTCTCTCTCTTATACGTCTCTGCAGAGTTTACAGGGTCATGACTGGGAGTAAAAATAGCCCATAAATATATTTTTATCACTGTTGCACATTTTAACTCCAAACGACAGCTTTTCCTTGAAAGAATGCATATTGCCTACTCCAATAAAAACAAGTCAGGTCCTCTGGACGTCAGTCATGAACTTATCATATTAAGATATCACCTACTGCATGTCAGAGCTTAAACAGACCTCGTGGGATCCAAGTCATTGTTGTCTTGTGTTTCCACGTTGGTTTTTATTTATTTACTTTCTAACAATATCTGTGTATCAGCACCGTTTCTAGAAATACTTTCATCCACATGAAAACAAAGAAAACAGCTCAAACCACTGCAGTAGCTATGCCAGCCCTGTGTGTGGCACAGCCACTACACAATACAGTACAAACACAAGAAGAAGAAGACCAGTAGGTTAGGCTAGAGGCGGGGCTATGACATCATCATTGTAAAATCTTATGGTTATTTACAGCTATATCATTTCAGCCACGCTGTTTCAAGATATTTTTATTGTTTCTGGTTCACCAAAGTCCTTGCGTTCTAGTTTTTGTTTTGTTTAAAATTACATTTTCCTAAAACCATTGGGGTGGCCAAATATTAATTCATGGGACCAAGGCCACCACTGGCCACCCGCTGGCTCCTGCACTGCACCTGGTGATGGATAAAACTTCTCCCTCCACCCTCCCGGATCTGTCACTCTGCTCTGCCTCAGACAAATATAAAAATAAAACTCCCTCCATTCTTCTCCACAGATTAACCCCTCCACTTGAATATCTCACCTTAAAAACATTTAGGTTTACTTCATTCTCTGTTCAGTTCCAGTCCAGAAAAACACACATGTCCAAAACTACAAACATTAGATGTTCAATCCGTCATAGATGGGTGCTGCATGCTCATTTACTTTTCATTTACTGTCTTCATGTTGTTGTTTGTTGGACCAACAAGCAAGGAAACTCAGAGCAATGTGTGCATAAGAAAACACAACTAGCAAACCTTCAGGTGTGTGTGCATGCGTACGTGTATGTGTGTGTGTGTGTGTGTGTGTCTGGAGGGCAGACTGTGCAGAGATGGAGACAAAAGGGTGAGTAAGAGGCTAATGTTATGCCACCTGGCTCCAAGGCAGTCATCTGCTGTAATGGGCTGTGTGTATGCGTGTGCGTGCTTATGTGTGTATGTGCATGTGTGCATGTGTGTGTGAGCAGTCCACTCTTGCGTTTGTTGTAAAAAGCCCTTATGTTGCCCTTCTTTCCCTTTCTTTAACCCTCCCTCTGATGATTCTGACGCCTCGGGCGAACACGTGAGCCTATGTCCGTGCACGCGGGCAAACTGAGCAAACCCTGCACAGTTTGAAAGGACTGGGTTTGAACGGTGCCGATGTACCGAGCCGGTCCTGTTCTGACACCGTACTGATCACTGCTGATCAGCGCGTCACATGAATGAGAGCACGTTTGTATCTTCTCCACGGTGGGAGATTTATTTTCTGTCACTTTTGGGTCAAATGAACAAAAAACACTCTGGTTTCATGCAAACGTCTTCAAAACAGACGTTTCAGTTTCTGAGTACGACACTTGGACTGTAGTACCTGCCTTACTGTTCAGAACAGAAGTAAACAGAACATGCCTTTTTTTAATGCACCTGTTCAGACGGCTGTCTTTGTTGAACAGAACCATCAGAGCAGTAAGCGAGCTTTGATTGGTGATTTAACATTTGGGCCATAAAAACATAAATAACTCGTCGGGGCCACCTCCACAGCTGACTGCTGTCTTAAACCCACTACAGTTCTTTACAATGTCATAGATGATAAATAAAACACAGTTGTTTAAAGGTTTTGCTTTCTGTTTTTACTTTACATGGTTTCTTCAGCAGAATTATCATGAAATTCCTTTTAGAGACTGAACTTGTTTCAAGGGGTCGTCGACAGCAGGGGGAAATGGCTGAACTGTCCCTTTAAGGTCTAAAGCAAGAAGCTCGGATTAAAAACAGAAAATGTAATTTGTGAGAAGCTTGGAATGACAAAGAAAAGTGGAAAGGTCCTTTAAGCTAATGGGATTGTTCATGTCCTGCTGCGACGGACAAGTTGTGACCTCACACACACCACATGCACACGCACGTGCGCCCTCAGACTCAGTTTCTGATGCTGCGGTGACTTTGAAGCTCTCTGGAGGCTGTTTAGCAGCCATGTTGTTTGATTCTTTCTGCCTCGTTTAAGCTCCTCCCCCTCTCCTCCATCTCACCTGTCTCCTCTGTTCACCCCCCCCCTCCCCCCAGCACCCCATACCATTATTTTAGCTGTTCACACATAAAAACATTTGGCTCATTCAGGAGATGTTTGCTGTGAATTTCAGTATTTTTTTTACTTTTTTTAAAAATAGTTTTTAAGATATTTTACTTTACATTACATTTTTCTCTCACCCTCCTCTTTTTTCAGCATCTCTTCTCGTCTGTCATCACTTTGTCTTTCCTAAACGCAGTGTTATTGTGTATGTGTGTGTGTGTGTGTGTGTGTGTGTGTGTGTGTGTGTGTGTGTTTGTCAGTGAGCAGTCGTGTGATGTATGATTCATTTTAGTGACATTAATTCAGAAGTTATTTAAATCGGTTGTGTGAGCGTGGTGAGGTCGTAGCTTTGGCACAAGGCAGACATGATCAGTCCTGCTTTACATCCATGCACACGACCCACATCATGAATTCTCTGCCGCCGTGCTCCACCAGGACCTTGTTACTCTGCCTCCAAGACTAGTGACTAATGTTAGCATCAGAACTAAAACCCTGACTCGCTTAGTGTCTGAATGCTAATGCTAATGCTAACATCCAGTTCAATAAATGACAAATGGTCTGCGATCAGACTATAGGAATACAAACCTGCCTAAATAAAGATTGAATGAATTAATAAAACGCTGACATGGGCCCAGAAGTTCAAGATGGAACAGGACTGTTGGTTGGTTCCAGTACATGCTTGAAGCCCCGCCCCTTTCTGGAACTGTTGTTGGTGACACCCCAGATCATGTTTTTCAGCTGTGGCTCTTGAGTCGTTTATTCATCTTTCCAACACGCTCAGCTGTAATTAGTTACATGTTGCTTGAAGAGGAGTCATGTGACACCATGACTGTTTGTGGGGCAGTAGGCGGGGCTTAAAGCCCCACATCACTAGTGCACAGACTCTGGTTCCAAAAATCCAACATGACAGACTCTGAACCGGTCCAGCAACCAGAGGAGGCGGGATCAGTAAGTCTATCTGTGTAATAAGTCTCTTTAGTGGAACTGCAGCTATTGAAGTGCTGGACCTCTTAAAGAACCTTAAAAAAATGGTGCACGTGATGAAACTCGGGGTTAAAAGTGTGCACATGTTCACAAAAAAATTCCTGCCAAGCATAAATATGTCAGGCTGAAAGTGAGCTGCAGGACTGGGTCTGGACCTCGTTAACCGTGGTGCCCACATATTCAATCATACACACACATGCACACACACATGCACACTCCCTACTTTGTATTGATTTATATCGACCCGTGGTTGTGTGGCGGTCCAGTCATTAAATTAACAGAGGACTTGATGACTCCAGCAGCCCTCTGTTTACAGAGGCAGAGAGAAAGTTAAAAGAAGAAATAAGATTTAAAAAGTGCTCACCTGAAGTCACTTCCTGCACACACAGACCCCTGAACCCCCCCCCCCCACACACACACACACACACATACACCCCAGAGGAAAGTGTTTTTAGCAGAATGACTTCCCGACCCGAGCGCTCTGAGAGTTTCTGGGCCTGAAGATGGAGGGAAACGCTGCATTCACAGTCCGCTGGGACAAATGAGCTCTTCATCAACGCATTCATTTTCATTTTCAGGAAATGATTCGCTACAATGAACTGCTTCAGAGAACAAAACAAGTGCTGTTGTTTTTTAAGATTATTCTTAAATGGATAATAATTTTTCTGGAATATTTTTGTCCAGTCCAGGAAATTAAATTTCATGAGTTACATTTGTAGCCTTGAACTCATTTCTGTGTGATTTATTCAACATCTGAAGTCAACCCGCTGCTGTTACGCCTCTCGTCTTAGTGGCCATATTGTTTTGTAATAAGGGCTCAAGTGTCCGCAAGTAGTGGGGAAATTAACTCTCGCTATTAGCAACGTTTCTGTCCTTAATAAAATAGACCCCCTCCATGTAAATAATCAGATTACTTATGCTCGGCTCCTCTGCCTGTAATCTCATTACCTTCCTGCTGTCAGGACCTTCATGTCAGCTTCTTAAAGCCATTATTGTAACGAGAATAAGGTTTAAATAAACATGTTCCCAGTTTGTCTCTGCCGGGTTCTAAACTTCAGACTATCAATAATTCACTTAAGAATTGGATTCATTCTTTCTTGTGGATTTAGTCTAATAAACTTTTATTCAGCTGCAGTTTTGTCTATATTTGACTGAGTATGTGAGTGACCAGTGAAATAAGAATTAAAAATAGCCAGTCGTTGATTTTGCTCATTGGAGCAGCTTCCTGTTTCCTGCTGTTTGGTCATCAGAGCAATAAAATGAGATCTACAGACGACCAGACAAACCTGTGTAGAGGGTGTGTGTCAATCTCTCTCTGTGTGTGTGTGTGTGTGTGAAGCAGCTCAGACAGATAAGCTATGGAACGATGACGATGAAGAGTCATGACGGCGATGCAGTAACTGTGAGGATGTGAGATCATATCGGTTTTCATCAGATACCAGAATGCAAACATGAACCCTGCTGCTGGTTTCCTTTCCCTCAGGTCTGATGTGTGTGTGCATGTGCGTGTGCATGTGTGTTGGGTTGTGTCCTGTTTGGAAACCTGCCCGTCCTCAGAATGGACAGGGGTGGACGAGGTGGTGACATTTGGTAAAAAGCCTGTTGGAGGGTTCAGATTCAGGTGATGAATGGTGCTGCGTTCACTTCACACTCTGTAATGGGAAATATGAGCCTCTTGTGTTGAGTCACTACATCATCTACAGATTAACACTAAAATAAAATGGTAAATACTTAAAAACAACTACAAAACAGTTCATAGAATTTATTAAAGTTAAAATCTCTGATTCACAATATTTATTTAGCTGCAAAAATAAATACATTTAACTACTTAATAAACTGAAGAGTAATTTTACATTTACTAATTTTTACTCTTTAAAACAATTTACAAAGCAATATAAAACTCAGTGAAGTGAATGAACTCTGTTCTTCAGGCTCGTCTCATTGCAGATAAATATAAGTTTTTCACTCAGAATTAAAAGATTAAAGTTTATTATAAAAACTTTTAGTCATTAACTTTGTTTTCTACTTCCTGTTTAAGCTTCAGTTCAATCCTGAACCCATTTATGTTGTGAAGACTCGTGTTTTTCCTCTTCCTTTGCTTGATTGTTGTATCTTGTTGTGAGGGGAAATTCGTCCGTCCATCTGTCCGTGCACGTTGTGAGCACGATAACTTGGAATATTGATTAGGTTCAGACTTCCATTATGGTCTGGGGCTGCATCTATGCGTATAAAAAAGTCACTATTGAAATTTGGGTTGCTACGTCAAGATTCAAAATGGCCACTACCATATATAAACCCCCCAACCTCCCAATCAAAATATCTGATCTCCCCCCAAGGAAACTATGCTTTTACTTTTTTAAATCTCTTAAAAGTATAGTTTCCACAAATGATTGGGGTAGCCCTTTGGGGTGGGGTAATGTAAGGCGCCCAAGGTCACCATTGCGCCTCCACTCGGCTCCACCATTGCTGCTGGTGATGGATAAAACTTCTTAAAAAACCTCCCTCTGTTCATCTCTGCAGAGTAACTCCTTCACTTGACTATTTTGCACCAAAAACATTTAGGTTTACTTGATTATCTGTTCAGTCCAGTCCAGAAAAACATTCATGTCCAGAACTACAAACATTCATTATTCAAATCCTTCAGTGATGGGGGACATTTGTGTACTGCTTGTTTAGTTGTTTTACGCCGTGCCGTAGTTCTGCCACCTCATCTGTGGGTTCCTGAGCTTGTCTGGACTTCCAGCCCTGCAGTTGGTGTTGTGACATCATAGGGTTTGCAGTCAACCAGCTGCTCTTACACCTCTGAGCCGATGTGGGAGGTAGTCACAGAGCTGCGTGGGCCTGTTCAAATGTCTGTTAGCGATGGTTGTTTGGTGGTGGTGTATTGTGTTCTTACCGCTTAACTGTGAAGTGGTCTGAGAGCGTAGTGCCAGGACAGGCCCGATGGTATCGCCATGGTAACAAACTACTGGCATATAGAGGGATGTAGAGCATCATGGGCATAACAAATCATAGGATGGTCCTGTTCGGTGAGAAGCAAGAGCGTCTCAAACATCCACGCTTGTACTTTTTAAAAGTGGAGAGAAGTTAACCGTTAACGGAACCACCTCATGAAGCCGTCTAGTGTCACTCAGTGGATCAGCAGCTTTATGTTCTGAGTCAGGTTCAAGTTCAGGACCCATTTCTTTTCATGTCCACAGGTTGAAACGTACGGCTCTAACAGATAACTGGTGCACTCTGCAGCCGCTGTGTTCAAAATGAAAACTTGGGTTATTTAAACAAACTCAAACCTGTAACTAACATTTCCCTTGGAGCCTTTTAAAGTTGGTTCTGGCTTCTGATCCAATAAAGTTCTGCCTCAGGAACCGTTCGCCCCGTGAGCTGGGGTTTCTGCGGTCGATGTCCTAATGTGCAGATGGTCGTTTAACACCAAACCGCACAACGAAAGCAGATCAGGAGCAACCAGAGTGTGCACGAGTGGTGCACGAGCGTGACTCTGAGGAACTCGTTGACGGGTCGCTGCTCTGCCGTGTAATTTGTGTGATGTAAATGTCTGATCGGGCCGAAAGTGGAGGTTTTGGGTTGTGAACACTTTAATCTGAACACGTTTAATGTGCAGCAGCGGGGCTCGCTGTTTAACTGCAGCTTACAGTTCTGCTGACTGAACACACACACAACACACACACACACTCACACTTCAGTTGGCAAAGTGGGTCAAGTGGGTTCCTCATTACACTCAGGTTATTTAGCCAAAAAGCTGCTTGAATCAGATATTTATACATATTTTTAGGACGAGAGCCGAAGTATTTCCATTTTATTCTAAACATATGTTCACAACAAACCAAACAAACACACACTTAGACACACACACTCCTTTACACACTCCCACACTCCACACACACCTCCTGCTCACAGCTGACACACATTTACATGAATCCATTAAAGCTGAATTTACATAATATAGTTTCTGCTTAGCTGCCTCTGCACACACACATGCACGTACACACACACACACCTTGCTGCAGCGTGGACGACCTTGCGAGCAGCTCCGGTTCTGAACCACAGCCCCCGTGGGTTTTCTGCGCGCTGTGTTCTCCTGATGGCGTTAATGACGTCGGAGCGGACTCGATGACAGCAGCCAGCTGGCTCCGTCCTGACCGACAGGAGAAAATGTTTACAGACGAGGACATAAAAACCTGATCTGCTGATGCTCCTGGAGGAGCAGGAGGAGCAGGAAACTGTAGCTGTGGCTCTCGGCAGGAAAAATGGAGAGTTTTGAACTCTTCAAATGACTCAAATCTCTGATGTTTCACTGTGTTTCCTGCAAACACTAATGATATGAGCCCACGATGTTTAATTTTAAGTAGAAAGCTGGATCAGGTATTTGCTGAAAAATGGCGTTCTGCGTTCAACGTTTCCTTCAGCTGAAAACCCAGTAATGAAACAGACGTGTGCTGCTGCTGATGCTGCTAGCCGGGGCTCATTTTCACCGGTCCGATGGCTCAGCGTGCACCAGGATGCAGCTTCTGTTGCAGCCTTGTCGTTTTACCAGAACCGTGTTTTCATCACCGCCTCACAGGCTCGTTGAAACAAACCACGTTGTCATCAGTTACAGCTAAAACTGAGATGTTTATGCTGCTTTAAGCCTTAACGCTGGCGTGTTTTAGTCAAATGTTTGAACCGTGAAGTCTCAGATCAGCCACTGAGCACATTTCTTGTCTGTTCGCAGGTCTGACGACGGAGGGTCTGTACCGGGTCTGCGGCAACAAGACGGACCAGGACAACCTGCAGAAACAGTTCGATCAAGGTAAAACAGTCAGCCGCACTCATCAGAACATCAGAAACCACCTTTGGAAAAGTTCAGCTGGTTCTTGTTTCTGCTGAATGTAAACCTGAATTATGCTCCCATAAACCCAAACTCTGCTGTTTAAGAACCCGTCTTTGAAATGGAGCAGCTCATGTGTGAAGTCCAATAAATTCAGCTTCCAGTGGAGCGATTACGCACCTGACCACACCAACGCATGGGTCCAGCCTGCACACGATGCCTGGTGAGCTGCCAAAATGGCTGCTAGGATAAATAAAGTCATTGCAGGCAGAAGTTACTTCACGTGGCGCAGCGTGTGGGCAGTTTAACATGAGATATGTCACCTAACATGTCTTTAACCGTCAGTAAATCACATTGTGTAGCTCTTCAGATTCACTTCTTTTGTAAAACAAAGAAAACCAAATGTAAGCCTGGGTTTCATTTGGTTTATATTTTACAGTTTGGGTTAAAAAAATAAATGCTTCCAGATGGAAAACAGCAAAAGGTCCCAGCTACAGTAACTCAGTGTCCCAGTAACTTTATACCGAGCCTGAATATTTAAAAAACACCGTGTTCAAGAAAACATGGGGTAAAATTCACCGCTTTAAAAACTGCACTTATTATAACTTAACCTCACGGACACTAAAGTGCATTCTTTCAGCTCTCGCGTTATTCAGTATTAAAAAAGTTCAGGTAAAAATGAGTCAGGTGACTGACACTGACACAGTGTTAGGATGTAAAAGCTCACGTTTAGAAATGATTAAAAAAAAATAAAAAAAATGTTGACACATTTTTATAGAGGGTTGGCTCAGACCAGCATGATGCATAAACAACAGGCTGTACATTTTAGGCTCGTTGGATTTGTTGCTAATTATGATTAGAGATGGGGCCGATCCGATCCGGTATTGGTATCGGCCTCCGATACCAGCATAATTTACGTATCGTATTTTCCGATCCAACCTGCCGATTTTTCCGATCCATCATGCACGTTTCCGATCCATCATGCACGTTTGCTTCAAACTATGGAATGGATTTCCTGAACGGAGGCGTGTCTCATGAACCCAGAGTAACAAGACCCGCCTCACATTC
>JARVLU010000624.1:22853494-22867397 GCA_031762415.1 Simpsonichthys santanae | reverse complement strand
TGTGTGTGTGTGTGTGTGTGTGTGTGTGTGTGTGTGTGTGTGTGTGTGTGTGTGTGTGTGTGTGTGTGTGTGTTTGCTCACCATTCATCACCCCGCTCTCCGTTTGACCTTGGCACCCTCTTCATTAGAATAAAGATTGTCTGTCGTTTAGGCTACATGGTCGGTCTGCTGGACACACACACACGCACGCACGCACACACACACACAGCGGAGCCATGCTATTACGCCTCTGTCATGGTGGTGGAATGAGTGGGGGGGCAGGTCGGCGTGTCTCTGGATGAAAGATGAAGTGAAGAAATAAAAGAAGGAGAAGAATCAATAATCAAACCGGAGCGACGCAAACGTTTTAGAGTTGTGTTCACAAAAACCTCAGCTGTTGCTCAATAATGTATTATAGTTATACAATATTTATATTTATATACAATATTTACATTTTTGTTCAGTGTACTCGTCAGGGAAAATAGTCTGACTGTAGTTCCAGCTGATTTTTGTGTGTTTGCTAGGCTAGCTGTTAGCTGTCGGATGCTATTTTATCTAATTCCTTTAAAATAAACGAGTTCAGGTCAAAACTGCACTCATCACATATTTAAACGAATGAAAACAAATGTCTCCGTGGATAAAATGTGCATTAGGTGTAAAATGTGACAAAACAAACTCCCTGCTTGACGCACACAGCAGCTTGGTTCTGATCCAGCGGGTTTATGGTCTTCCTGCAGGAGATTTAGGAACCGAGCTCTGGGGCGAGCCGAGTCGGTTTATTTAGAAAGAAACCCACACAAGTCAGCACAACACAAATAATGAAATGAGAAAGACAAAACGTTAAGTCACTTTTTTATTAAGTCAATAAAAAGTGGAAACATTTCAGCTAAAATTAGAAAATGACACGTCAGAACTAGAGCCACATGCTAAACACGTGAGTTTAGCTGTGAGCTGTGTGAATAATGAAACATTCACACTATTGTAATCCAGTTTTATGTCGTACGTTTTCCTGCACGATTCTCGTCCCGCAGTTTTCAAGCTACTTCAACAAATCTTAAATCAAAACGTTCAGCTCTTTCAGGACAAGCCTGCTGTGATTTTTGGTATTGGTGCAACTTTAGCTTTTTGAAACATTTAGCCTTTTCTGCCATTGTTGCTCACATAGAAAATGAATTGAGCTCATTTTCCATCCTTCAAGTCTTTAGATCTGTTTACAACCTTTTACTGCTCCTTGCACATTTTGTTCGGCTTCAGCTACTTTCAGCTAATTTCAGCTGTTGTTTCAGCTGTTTTGTGCTCTTTTCTGCTTTATTCTAACATTTTTATGCTTCTTTTAAGTTATTTCTCCTGATTTAAGCTTATTATGCTCATTTCAGCTTACTTCTGCAAGCTTCAGCTTTTTCTGCTATTTCAGCTGTTTTTATGCAAATTTTAGCCTTTTCAGCTAATTCCACATTTTTTTGCACTTGTTTAAACTTTTTTCAGCCTAAATCAGCAGAAATGTGCTCTCTCCACTTCCTTCTGGTAATTTAAGCTTTTTTTTCTGCTTTTGATGATATTTTTCAGCTGTATTTTGGCAAATTTCTGCTTTTTTCAGATAATTTGCACTTTTTTGTGCTCATCTCTGCTTATTTCAGCCTAATTGGGCAAACGTGTTCCTTCTGCTTTCTTCTGCGAATTTGAGCTTGTTCTAGCTACCTTTTTAGCATTTTTAGCCAATTTCAGCTGTTTTCGGATAAATTCAAGTTTTTCGTGGTAATTTCAGCTACTTTCAACCTAGCGTTGTTAGCTAGTTTCAGCTTTTTCTGCTATGTCAGCTACTATTTAGCTGTTTTATTCAAATTTTAGCTTTTTCAGCTAATTTCACATATTTTGACCTAATTTCAGCTCTTTCCACTTCCATCAAAATTTTTTCGGCCTTTTCAGATGTTTCGACTACTTTCAGCTTTTTTATTAGCAGATTTCCCAATTTTTTGTGCTAATTTATGCTTATTTGAATGTAGTTCAGCAAATTTTTTTGTTTTTGCTTTCTTCTTTTAATTTAGACTTATTCTTTGTTTCCTCTTCATTTCAACATGTTTTTAGCTAATTCCAGCTGTTTTTCAGCAAATTATTCTGCAATAAGCATTCCCACTGCATTTTTTTTTTTCAGGAAATGTTATTTCTCTAGTTTTTATTGATTTGTTGTATTTCGATGATAAAAACCAGAACCGGCTGTCTCTGCGAGCTGGGTCCGGTTCAGATGGACTACTTGTTGCGTAGTTCCCCTCTCGGGTCCAAACCGGATCTTAACAGATCTCATTTCTCCTCAAACTGCTCGGCTGAAAGATCTAACTTCCTGTTTGAGGCAGAAAAAGCAGATTTATTTTTGTGCTTTAACTTTGTTTGCCAAACCTTCACCCCCCCATGTGTGAAAAGACTCCACAGGAGGAGGAGCACACCGTTAAGACAAATGTCTTTCTGGCAGCGTTTAGCTAAATGAAGGCCGAACTTTAGCTACTTTTCCTTCTCATTGACTCCATTTAAAGTCTCAGCGGAGGAAGTGGACAACAGAGGCAGCGTTGATGAGCAACACCTGCTGCTTTCATCCAGACTGTAAGTCAGGGGGCGGAGTCTCTGTGTCAGACGCAAACACACACACACACAGTTGCACAAAGCCACACAAGTTGGGGACAGCAGCTGTTGTGTGTTTTTGTGTCTTGTGGTTGAACATCCTGAGTTTAAAGGTTTTGGTTCTCCTCCCGTGCTTTGTGTTCGGATCAGAACCATCAGGACAATGTTGGCTCAACAGGACGGACGTTTTCCTCTCATCAGATGTTTCTTTGTTTTGTTTTTTCTCGGGGATAAAACTCTTTAAATACGTCACGTCTGTGTATTTTCATCTTTCTGCCTCAGTAAACGTTTTGAGGTTTCATCCTCGCTGTTTTGTCCAGAGAGCCTGGGTCCAAACAGAACCTCCAGAGAGCCTGGGTCCAAACAGAACCTCCAGAGAGCCTGGGTCCAAACAGAACCTCCAGAGAGCCTTGGTCCAAACAGAACCTCCAGAGAGCCTGGGTCCAAACAGAACCTCCAGAGAGCCTTGGTCCAAACAGAACCTCCAGCAGGCTCAGGGAAAGGCTGAACGTGTTTACCGTCAAGCAGCTCATTCAGCTGGTTTCCATGGCAACAATTAAAACTCACTCGTCGCCGGCTCTTTTCTTGTTGAAAGAACGTCTCCCCGTCTCTTTATTTACTTTTCTCTTTGCGTCTTCTTCTCTTTATAGATTTAGTGAAAGAGAAACTCCCAGAAACTCTGAACAAAACAGAAAGAGGAGAATTGCTTCAGAGTTCAGGAGCACACTTTGTTTTTTTGTTCAGGGAAGGTAAAATTAGAGGAGAAAATGTTTCTCTTTGATCTAGGAAACATCTAGACGATAATAAGAAATAAGATAAAAACATGGATCCATGCAGGCACTTTGTATTTTACATTTATTCACACGACCCTGCAGCTTGTAGAACCTCTAATGGTTGTGGAGGTTTGACCCACTCTTCTTTACAACATCGTGTCGGTTCGTTAGGTCCTGAAGGTCCACCACAGCTACAGTCAGACCCAGGTTCTGGACCCAGACCAGCCCAGGGAGGCAGAACCAGAACAGAACCACTTCCTGTTCTTTCAGAACTCCATCAAACCCATCTCAGCAGCTGAGGAACACAGAAACTTTACAGACGAACAGAACCAGGGGAGGAAACAAGTTCCAACTGAAAATATAAACCTCAGTCTCATGAATGTTGTCTGTAAACAAAAACAAATAACTAAACAGCAACAAAATGGCTGACTAACCTGGTTAAATACAGGTAAAAATAAATAAATAAATAAATAAATAAAACAACAAAACAGAAGCATTGGCTTCTGTTGATCCCATGGCAAAATGCAAAAGAACCTGGAATATCATGACGTTAAATAAACACATTAAACTGATTATTGTTGTTAATAAACAAGTTAAACTGATTATTTTTGTTAATAAACTAGTTAAACCAATTAATGTTGTTAATAAACACATTAAACTGATTATTGTTGTTAATGAGCACATTAAACCAATTAATGTTGTTAATAAACACGTTAAACTCATTAAGGTTGTTAACAAACACATTAAACTGATTATTGTTGTTAATGAACACGATAAACCAATTAGTGTTGTTAATAAACACGTTATACTTATTTTTGTTGTTAATGAACATGTTAAACTAATTAATGTCGTTACTAAACACATCAAACTCATTAATTTTGTTAATAAGCACATTAAACTCATTGATGTTGTTAATAAACACATTAAACTGATAACTATCGTTACTAAACACATTAAACTAATGTTGTTAATAAACACTTTAAACTGATTATTAATGTTAATATACACAAGTCAATTATGTTGTTAATAAACATGTTAATCCAATTAATGTTGTTAATAAACAAGTTAAACTGAATAATAATGTTAATAAACTTATAAATAAATCTTTGAAACTCAATAATAATGTTTATAAAAACTTTTTAAGCACATGAAACCATTATTAATGCTAATAAACACAATCTTTTAAAATTATAGTAATCAACTGAATGTTGTCATGCAGAACATCAGTAAACACAAGACGTTTTAAATAAAAATCCTTCAAATCTAAAATTACAAATAAAACATCAAAGAGTAATTTACTCATTAAATCAGAAACTTAAAAGTAAAACAGAATAATAAAAGTTCATTTAGTGTTGAATGCATGTCGCCCACCAGCCTTCATCAGTTTTGGACTTTGATCGTCTCATTCTGAGAAAATTCAGAGTTGTGGCTCTTTGATTTAAAAGTCTCAGCATGTGCCTATTAGCTTTGGTGGCCATTTTGAATTGACTCTAACATTCATTCAGTTCTAGATTCACACCCAGTGATTATTATTCAAACCTGTCCAGTGTGACATTTTACTAACAAACACGGTGATTATTATCAGGTTTAAACTAAAAGTGATGGCGGAGGAGAGGATGAAAGACAAAGCAAGTTTTAAAGTTTAGTCAGTGTTTGCTGTTCAGCCTCTAACTCTCCTCGTCTGCTGGATCAGAACAATCTGTGAGTCGAGGAACAAGAAAAAACAGAACCAGTGTTGAAAACGCATTAATGTTTTTCATGTATGACTGCCTTTTTGCTGACATTTCAGCTCCGTGCTCATTAATATGGAGACCAAATTAAAGTTATGATTGCTTGTTGATTTTCTCCCCCTCTCCTCGTCGCTCACTTCCTCCCCCTTCTTTACTCTTCCTGTTTTTATTATCTCATCTGCTTTGTGAAGCATTTATCCCACAGGTTTTTGCAGGAACTGGATTGTTGTCCTTCAAAGTCAGAAACTTTTGGGACGGGTCTACGTGGTGCTGAAGCTGCACCTGACGTTTTTACGTGATTTTTGTTCGGTTTAAAGAATCCTTTTGTCACTTATTACTGTATTTTTCGGCCTATAAGTTACAGGTTTTTGCATAATTTGCACGACTTATACACCGAAGCGACTTATTTATGCTTTATTTCCATATTTATAAACCAATTTTTGGCTGAGTATTCATTCATTCCGACACTGAAAATATTAAACACTACCATTTTCAGACGCTAGTAGTATGGCATGCCATTGTGTCATGTAATAGGTAAAAGTGGCTATTAATGACACAATCGGCTTGCCATACAAAGCTACCTTCGTCCAGCTCCGGGATAATGCCTGGAGCAACCATCAAATCAGCTTCATTTTGCTGTGCTGCCCCAACAAAATGCAGCTAATTTGACCATTAAAGTGCATTTATTAAGTAAAGGTTCAACTGAGACACACTTTTACTATAATGTTGAGCAAACAAATAATTGTTTTAGGTGTTTATCTTGTTAAATTTTGGAGAAATGTGCAGCATTCCTCCGTCCTGATTTACTATCCCTGTGTGCGCTCCCGGAGCACCGAGGGAGTGAATACTTCTGAAATGCAGCTGATTTGACCATGAAAGTCCATTTATGAAGAAAATTAAACTGAAACAAACCTTTACTATAATTTCGAACAAACAAATAATTGTTTTTACGTGGTTAGCTTGTTACATTTTGAAGAAATGCATAGCTAATCGTCTATCTGCGCGCTCCCTCTTCTGCGAATTGGCTTTTGAAGTGCGGCTGATTTGACTGTCAAAGTGCATTTATGAAGGAAATGTTAAACTGAGACACACCTTTACTATCATTTCAAGCAAACAAATAATTGTTTTTAAGTGTTAATCTTGTTAAATTCTTGTTCAAGTCCTCCCGTGCACTCAATCGATTTTTGGCACAACACCGGCCCACATGTCGAGATTGTCAGCGGTGACGCAAAATAGATGCGACTTATATGGCAAAGCAACATATTTATGGATTTTTTTCCACTTTATTAGATATGCAGTATTTGGACTGATGTGACTGGTGCAACTTATACTGCAGTGCGACGTGTACGGCGGAAAATACTGTAGTTCATTTTAGAAAGACAAGCAATCATTAGGTTTGTACCTGACATTGGTGCCTCCATGTTTCTGTTTCGTGACATCATAACTGATGCTCCACCATCAGCAGTACTTGGCATCTGCCGGGTCTGGACCTGCTCCCCATGAGTTGGGCTGTTCATGTGAACCAGAGACACGGTGGCAGCGGATCAGGGTCCTCCTGGCTTCATGCTTTAAGCTTACAGAAACGTGCAGATAAGTTGTTTCTGCTCCTCACCACACTCAGCCGTCCTTCAGAAACGCTTTGGACTCAAACCAAGAGCTAACAAATCTGTCTGAGCTTCAGCTGTTGAGGGACGAGCTGGTGACTCGGGGAAAGTAGCTGAAGCTTCTGCTGCAGTTTGGAGCTTGTAAACTGCGTTCATGGCCGTGCACGTTATTCCCTTGCACATGGAACCCTCGGCAGCCACCGTCTACAGGAGTTCACTTCAGAAGGTTACACAGATTAGGACCAGTTCTGGCTAATTATTGTTTCTGATCCGCGTGGGTTTTAGACCCGGACCTTTGTGGCTGGAGCCTCGGGTCTGCTCCTGCAGGGATCAGGTCCAGTTCTGGAGCTCTGCAGACGAGTTGGAGACAACCGTTGCTGCTCAAAGCGTTTCATCATCACATCCAGAACCAGAGCGACAGGACTGCTGGCCTCAGAGTCTTACGTAAGGGAGTCCAGGAACCTGTTCTGGACACTCCTCCGTGATCTAGAACCTGGTGTTTTCAGCAGCTCGTGCACTCTTTAACTTTCAGAACTCTTGGTATTTTTGAATCCCGGCATGTTTTCTGAGGTTTACACAAAGGTTTCTGACATTCCTTCACGTCTCCGGGGTTTGTTCTCTGCTCGCCGTGTCTCTGTGTGTCTCGGTCCTCGGGCCCGGTGCTCCTCAGTCCATCCTTGCATGGAGATTGACTGGAGGCATGAATTCATCACAACTAGCCATCCATGCATCCTCCCCCCCACCACCTCCCCCCTTTTCTCCAGGATCCCTCTCTCAGCACTTATCTCAAACTTCGGATCTCATGCATTTTAATCGGCACGTCTATCTTCCGCTCCCACCCCCCTCTTTTCTTTGACTTTGGATCAGTGGTACCCTTCACACAAACAACAACAACAACCGACACCCCCCACCCCTCCACAACTGCTTCATGTTTTCCTTTAAATCAATATTTGCCATCAGCAAATAAATGGATAATTCCCCGACCGTTAGACGAGCGACGCTGACATATTTACCGTTTTTTCCTGCTTTCTGTTGATCCGTGTTTTCGTGGTGTGGTTATTAGCTAACTGAAGGGGATGGATGGCCGTGAAGTGCCGAGCAAAAGCATCTCCATCAGAACCGTTGACGTTGAAAAATGGCCGCCGCCTCTTTGATGACAGCACAGCAAAAACACACACACACACACGCACGCACGCAGTCAGAGTAGAGACATTTAAATATTCAAATAGCGACAGGCGTTAATGATAAATGACAAGGGGAAAGTAGAATCAAGCAGCTACCGATGCAGAAAATGAAAAGAGGAGAAAAGAGAGGCGGAAAGTTAGGAAAATAAAACGACAGAGTTACGAGACGGGGAGGGGGGAAAAAAAAAGAGGAAATTAAACAAATACGGGAGGAATGATAAAACAAATGGAAAAGTCATAACCAGTTTGAGACAAAACTGTAAAAGCAACACAGATTTAAACGTCTAACAATCCTCGAAGGGATGCATGTCGCTCGCTGACTTTTCTACCACAGTCTCAGACCCGGTGCACATGACGTAGCTTTTAGGTAAAACTAACATCTCTGCTGCGTTTCGGCTGTTCGTCTACACGACAACAGTTGCTGTTTTCTCTGAAACTGGAGCTTTTGAAAACAGCTCTCAGAGTGGAGGGTTGTGAAAACGCGTGGCACGTGCAGAGTGCTGTTTGTCCTGATCTCTCTTTTTCCAACATGGAGGAGTGACTCAACCTCACTGTCGGTCCAAACCAACGCTCCTGTTCCCAGACTGAAGTGAGCGTACGCGTGTGTTGTTTAAACACACACCCACAGCGCCAGCTAGTGGCCTGGCATGGAAACTACATGCAGCTTCACCGTGTGCATGTGGTTTTGTTGATTATTTTCCAGAATGATCATCAGAAAACTGAACGTTTCCAAAGATAGTTTATGTGTAAAACTGGACTTTGAACTAAAGCTCACTCAGTCATGAAACTTTTGAGCAGTTTCCGTCAAACCTTATCTTCACGTGGATTTTACTACAGCAAGTTCTGCTCTACATCAGAGTTAGAGAGATTTGTCTTCTAAGGTCAGATGCTGTTTGTCATCCATTTTTCTTCCGTACGTTTTTTTGGCATCTTTCTCGTTTCACAATTTTTGTGCTATTCCAACAAGTCATAAATCAAAATGTTCAGCTCTTTCAGGACAATCCTGTTATGACTTTTGGTTCTGGTGCAACTTTAGCTTTTTGAAATATGTATCCTTTTCTGCCAATTTTTTTTTCTCATAGAAAATGAATTGATTTCATTTTACATCCTTCAAATATTTAGATGTGTTTACAACTTTTTACTGCTCTTTTCACGTTTTGTTCTGCTTCAGCTTCTTTCAGCTTCCTCCTGAAAATTTAAACAGTTTTTCAGCTATTTTCAGCTAATTTCAGCTGGGTTTTTTTTTTTCAGCTGTTTTGTGCTCCTTTCAGGTTATTTTTTTACTAACTACAACATTTTTATGCTTCTTCTAACTTCTTTCTGCTAATTTCAGTTTATTGTGCTCCTTTCAGATTATTTCTGCATGTTTCAGCGTTTTCTATTAGTTCAGCTACCATATAGCTGTCTTATGCTACTTTAAGCTTTTTCAGCTATTTCCACATTTTTTGGAATAATTTCAATATTTTACAGCCTAATTTTGCAAAAATCTGCTCTCTCTCCACTTCCTTCTGGTAATGTAAGCTTTTCTCTGCCTTTTTAACTACTTTTCAGCAGGATTTTTTGTGTGTGCTGATTTCAGCTTTTTTTTTTTTTTTTTTTCAGATTATTTCCAATTTTTTGTCCTAATTTCATTCCTTTCAGCAACCATGCATTCTTTCTGCTTTCTTCTGCTAATTTAAGTTTGTTCTCACTTTTTAGCTAACTTTTTTGCATTTATTCGCCAATTTCGGCTGTTTTCAGATAAATTCAAATTTTTCATGCAAATTTATGCTACATTGAGCCTAATTAACTTTGTTAAGCTAATTTCAGCTCATATTGCACTTTTCAGCTTAATTAAGCTTGTTTTAACAATTTCTGCTAGTTCAGCTACTATTTAGCTGTTTTATGCTAATCTTAGCTTTTTCAGCTTATTGCACATTTTTAGCACATTTCAGTGCTTTCAGCTTCCTTCTAATAGTTTAAGCTTCTTTCTGTCTTTCAGCTACTTTTCAGCATTTTTTTTTTTCTAATTTCATTTTTTTGTTGTTGCTAATTTCCTAATTTTTGTGCTAAAACCTTTTTTCAGCAAGTATGTGTTTTTTCTAACTTCAGCTAATATAAGCTTGTTGTTCCATTTCAGCTGTTTTCAGCAGATTCTTCTGCAATAAGCATTCACACTACATTTTCACAAGAAATGCAAGTTTTCTACTTAATTTTATATTTATATTTAGAATGAAAAAATAAAGTTGGATCTTTAGATTTGGTTCTGATGAATCCGTCGCGGTGCCGTGGTGGAACCAGCTTTACAGATGTGCAACATGTGTTTTATATTTCAAGCTCTCAGTTTGCAGAGCAACAAAAGAAGCTGGGTCCTCGCTGAAACGACACAAACCAAAACACGGAGCGACACGTCGTGGTGGAGAACAGATCGTTTTAACGAGGAGAGTTTTCCACAAAACACCCGGCGTCTTTTTGTTATTCCTGCTGCGCTCCCGAGCTGCTCAGGATTCATCTTTAATGTGGTCAAAGTGGGTGAAGAACTGAGCAGAACCTGCAGAAAATACGCCGCTCGCTCGTGACGCGTCCCGTAAAACAAAAACATCATCTGAAGGATTTTAACAGGATGCGTTTAGAGCGCTAATGGAAAACAAGCAACAACTACAAACTTCTGTTTCTGCTTCGTTTTATATGTTGCTCAAAGCATGAATCCAGTTTTTGGCTGTTTACTCCATCAATCCTCCCACACTTATTTATGTTTACAGAAATAAATCTGGACGTTTTTACTTCCTCAAGACAGAAACATGGAGTGTCTGACGACGGGACAATCTGTTAAGTATCATATTAAAAGTAGCAGGAATGCTTGTCACCCGCTGCCTTGCACTCCAGCAACCTAAAGCAGCCCTCAAGCTACAAAGTGACTGGCCTGAAGACGTTTGTTTTAGTTGAGTTCAATTAGCTGCATCAGCCATCTTGAATTAGAAATTCATCCAGTGATTTACTTCTAATCAATTTAGGACATGTCCTCCAGTGGTTCGTGAGATATTTTGCTAACTGACAGGCAACTAGACACACAGACAGCGGCAATTACGTGATCACCGTGTCATGAAATTTAGCTTTGAAAAGATTTCTGTCAAACTTCTGGTTCTGCCTTTTTAGGGGCTGATGGAAGAGGGGAGGGGCAACACTTCAGATAGGCAGAAATGCAAACTAAAAAGTAAACCTCAGACAAGCAGTCGCTGTTAAAATCAAAAATCTGATTAAAAAAATCTGAACGTTTCAGTGGCCAAATATATAAATGTTTACTTCTTTAAGGTTCATTATGTAGGATATTTTTTTAAAAAGAGGATATTGATTTGACCTCTGACCTCTGAGGGGGTCAGTCCGACAGCAGAGAGACAAACTAGGTGGTGGAGAAGAGCTTTTAGAAAAAAGAGTTTAGTAAAATCGTGACAGATGAAAAGTTCAGCGACGTCATCCTGAGGTGAACTCGTCCACGTTGCGCTGAGTTTATGTGAAAAGATGTGAAAACAGCAGCTCAGTCCAACGTTCTGCGACTCTGGACGCTGGTTCTGCTGAAGCCTGAGCTGGAGGTCCAAACAGGACTGGGTTTGACACTCGATGGGCGTCTGTGGTGGGGTCCTCACAGACGTCGGTGACTTTTATCTGCGTCGGTCGATGTTCTGCTGCCAAACATCAGAGCTCCATTTTCCACAAAGGAATCAAAACACACAAGCTAAATGTTTAAAGAAATAAATGAAACCCCACCTGTGGTTCTGGAGGAAGCTGACCCAGTGTGTCCTCTGAGCGGCTTTTGACCTGTCCAGGTGTGACGTGTCTCCTCTGTCCTCCGTGTGCAGAGCAGCCACGCCGAGCTGAAGATGATGGACGGCAGGAGGTCCGCTCTGCTGGGTCGAGCAGCAGCTCTGAAGAGGAGCGGCGTCCCGCTGCCCTCCAACTTCCACGTCAAAATACACAACCTGACGCACACCTGGCAACAACTGGAGGTAACACACACACACACACATACACGTTTAGGACACTCAGTCCAAGCAGCCAACAGGAAGCAGCAGAGGGATGAAGAAGAGATGATTCTGTGATGATTCCTGCAGATTAAAGACGAGCTTTTATTTTTAATAAATTGTACATTCATTAAAGGAATGCATATCGCCCGCCGTCTTTATGCTTCAGTTTTCATCAGATGATGATGATGATGATGAGGTGAGAGAGTTGGAGTTACTCTCAGTAAAATAAAGCCGTTAGTGATCAGAGGATGAGCTGCTCAGCTGCTCCCACAACAAATACGAGATAAAAATCTGTTCGACTCACTGAGTCGTTTTTACCTCGGCTGTGGCGGCCATCTTGAACTGGACTCACTCCACAGAGTCACTGGTTGTAAACAGAGTGAGCGGATGTTCTCTGTGGATTATTAGCGTAATCTGAACCTGCTGGAGACGTATATTTTACACTTCAGAAGAAGCAGGTTGTAAAGTTTAAACGTCATGAAACAGAGCCACAGATTTGATCAGCAAGCTTTGAGCTTCAAGTTGATGTGATGAAAGTCTTTTTTAAATACTCTGCCCTGCAGTTCATCATCAGCAGGACGATTCCGTCACACGAGCCTCACATCTCGTTTTATTTCATATAAAATCTGTTTCTATACGTCTCTCGTCCAGAGGACCTGAACATTGTTGGATGTTTTACCTGGATCACTGAGCATGAACTTTGATCTGTTGATGCCTCGTTGTTTCTGGTGTCACGTTGTGTTGATGGAGCGCACGTGGCGTTCCAACAACATCCACACCGTGGGGGGGGTTGTGGTACTGGTCTGGTGAGTTTCTGAGGCGTCGGTGTCGTCTGCAGCGGGGCGGACAGCTGCTGCCGTCTCGTTGGGACGTTAAGATGCGAAGATGTGACTTCCTGTGAAGAAACAAGCCGCCTCCCGCCGACGGCTCGGCACATTAATGCTCCGGCAGACACCGAGGAACAATGGAGCAGCAAACACCATCTGTGTGTGTGCGTTGTCCCCGATCACACAGATTTATAATTGTCTCTCGTGCAAATTCCTTCAGAAGTTCCTAGAAGAGTGCACGTGTGTGCATTAACATATGTATGGAGCTGATTTCATTTCAGGAATGAAACAGATGAGTGTGTCTTTGTATCTGCGTGTTTCCGCCACAGTAACCAGGCTCTGATTAAACTTCTATTACGACACACACACACCTCATCAGATGTGTGTGTGTGTCCTCACACACACCAGCAGACACTTTTAATTATGCTTTATTTTATTTCCAGGGAGAAACATATGCAGCTTTTATTTCAGTTATTTATGTCGCACCACAGCTGAAGTGAACATGTTGGAGTCCAGTCTGTTGGGGGACCAGCCCCTCGGAAGTCCTCCTGAACGGACCAGTCCTCACAGCGGAGGTCCAGGTCACCTCTGGTCAGAGCTGAAACAATAAAAACCACTTACAGGTGGCGGCTTCTCAGAAAACATCAAGTTTCTCTCAAAACATAGCAAGAACTCAGAAAAATGCGAGCTAAAGGCTAGCGTCATGCTAAAAGTGCCTAAAGGTTAGCTAAAGCTAAAAGTAACGCACGGCTAGTATAAGCTTGAAGTAGTATCTAAAAGTAGCAAAAGGCTGCTTAAAACTGAAAGTAGCTAAATTTAAGTTGTATTGGTGAAAAGTAAACTACATACCTTAAAAGTATATACCTTATAAGTTTATACCTTAAAAGTAGCTAAAAACTGGCTAAAAGCTAAAAGTAGGTAGCTAAAGCAAGCTAAAAGTAGCAATCTATTAGCCCAAAGCTACAATTAGCATTCCACACTTCTGCAAACTTCTGTTTGTTCCTCTCCTTCATTCTTCATCCCGGAGGCATTATCTTCTCTTCCCTTTAATTGCTCCTCCTCTTCCTTCTCCTCCTGCTCCTCCTCCTCCTCTTCCTTCTCCTCCTGCTCCTCCTCTCCTCCTTCCAGTTAATTTTTTGTCTTTTATTCAGATTTTTTTTGGAAATGATGGTTGTGTCCTTTTTACTCATGT
>JARVLU010000624.1:22808086-22822501 GCA_031762415.1 Simpsonichthys santanae | reverse complement strand
CGTGGCTTTTGTTTTTAGTTCTCCACATAAAGGAAGCTGATCAAACTAACGGCCGCTTGTTGCTCGACTGCAGCTCAGATTCGAGCCGTTCTCCGGTCCGACTACCCAACTCCAGACGATGTTTTCAAAGCACCGGCCGACGAGAACGTCTCCGTTCTCAACGCGTCGGAACGTTTTTCGTTTTTGTTCTCTGGAGCCGTTTGTTTAGTTTGTTCCCAGATAACGACGACGTCGGCGCGTGGTCCAAGTTTTACCGGCGCCTCCTGCCGTGTTTGAAACAAACATCGATGAAAGTCGTCAAACCTGTTTGTGCTGTCGGATTCAGCTGCACGAGGAGTGCGTCGTCCGGACGAACAAACATCTGAAATCTGTGCAAGAACTACATGTCTGTGATGTTATCTATCAAAACTGAGCTGGTTCCACTGGAGCTGCTGAGCTCAGGTGTGCGTTAACACGACGCCAAGATGGAAAGACATCAGTAATTGCCTCGTTGCTGCCGTCGATGTGTGAAGGGTCAAAGGTCACCTGGAGTCCATTGTTCCACAGACAGAAAGATTATTCACACGTGGAGAACATCTGATTCACCCTGCAGGTCAGACCATGCAGTGAGGCTCTTAAGGGTCAACAGGTCAAAGGTCACGGCTTGTTTGGAAGTGCAACATGTGAACTTTTTATTTATTTTGTTGTTTTCAACAAGATATTTTCTGTCTTCATCCAGGGACCACGGGCTGCCGGGCCGACCGGGGTCCAGCTGTGACGGAGCCCACCTCATCTTCTCACCATGAAGCTGGTCTCAGCGGGGAGCCTCAGACCCCCGCCCCCCCACCCCCACCTCTCCTCCTGGCTGGTGTTAGACTGAGGGACTGGCAGACGCTGGGCTGGTGTCAGGGTGGTTCTGTTCGCTTCATCGGGCCCTCGAGCAGCGTTAAGGAACCTCCTGAGGGGCCTCCAGTCCTGCGAGGTGGAACCAGACGGTGTACAGTCAGAAACACATGGAAACAGTGAAGCGGGACGACTTTCTTAGAACTAAAGAGAAGAATAACAGAACACATTCAGAGACGACAGACTGTGCCCGACCCAAACCCAAGAGCTGCTCGTTAAACACATTTTATCTCAACGTTTGTTCTGAAGGGACGATGCTGGACTCTGGACGGTGTCTCAGGGACTCAGACCCTGGACAGGGTTTGGAGCAGGACCAAAGCTCTGCGGCTGCAGCCTGTGAAGGTTCTGAGCGGTCCAGAAACACCTCGCCACACCCAGACGCTGTCAGACGAACACGGGAGCCAGTTTGTGTCACGTCACGATGCTGCTGGACTCCTCTGGGGTCAGCTGAGCGTCTGGAGGTCAGGTCGTGATGCCATCACGCTGAAGGAGCTTTACAAGTTTGACTGGGTCCAGGGCCGTGCAGGTGCAGAGCTGTCAGCTGACTGTGCTCAGCTCTACAGTGAAGCAGCACCTTCACAGGAACGAGCAACGTGTTGACGGTGAACTGGTCACGACCGCTCGTGAAGACGTTTCCAGCAGGGAGCTCACGAGAACCCTGCAGGCGTCGCCGTGGTTGGATTAGAAACGACACATCCGTCAACTGATCTGGTTTCTGGGAGGAAGTCGATGTCGTGCGGCGGCGGCGGCGCAGCGGACTCTGACGTCCTCCGTGTCTTCGTTTCATTAAATGATTATTTATCTGTGGTCCGTCCACTCAGCTGTTGTCCTTCAGTGTCTGAGCCGTGGCAGTGCAGCGTCACGCAGGTGAGTCCACCTGAGCCGGGTCTGAGTCCACTGCACATGTCCCATAAATGCCTGGAGACTTCCCAGGAGCTTTCTATGAGAATTAACTGTAAACTGGTGTACACTGGTGTAAACTAATGTAAACCGGTGTAAACTGGTGTAAACTGGTGTAAACTGGACCTGACGTAGAACTAACTGCATCAGATTCAAACCAGATGTAAACACGTTTTGTTTCAGAGGCAGAGAAACATTTAAAGATTTCCATTTCTAAACTCAAGTCTGAACAAAACTGGTCTCTGTCCCTACAGGTCCCATCTGTTCCTACAGGTCCCATCTGTCCCTACAGGTCCCATCTGTTCCTATGGGTCCCTTCTGTCTCTACAGGTCCTGTATGTCCCTACAGGTCCCATCTGTCCCTACAGGTCTCATCTGTCCCTGCAGGTCCCATTTTGCCCTGCATGTCCCATCTGTCCCTACGGGCCCTGCATGTCCCATCTGTCCCTACAAGTCCCATCTGTCCCTACAAGTCCCATCTGTCCCTACAAGTCTCATCTGTCCCTACAAGTCCCATCTGTCTCTACAGGTCACATCTGTCCCAACAGGTTCCATCTGTCCCTGCATGTCCCTTCTGTTCCTATGGGTCCCTTCTGTCTCTACAGGTCCTGTATGTCCCTACAAGTCTCATCTGTCCCAACAGGTTCCATCGGTCCCTGCATGTCCCTTCTGTCCCTACATTTCCCATCCATCCTTACAGGTCTCCTTTGTACCTACATGTCCCATTTGACCTCATAGGTCCATCTGTCCCTGCCTGTCCAGAAGACAGTTGATCATGTTTTGGTCAATGTACGTGCAGCGATGAAATCTAGTTGTTTTAAAATTCCCGTTAATTCCCGTAGAAAGTTTCCAACTTGTAAAATTCCTGGAAAGTTGTGACCCTGGCCGGACTCTGTCCAGTGTCTCAGTGGGCTGTGACTGTTGGACGGTGGTGTCAGTGCTGAAAGACATCGTCAGCTGGTTTGTGTAACGGGTCCTGTGTGATCGTAGAGGACGCTGCAGCAGAGAGGAGTAACAAAAAAACTGATTAGAGAAACTTCTGTTGGCCCTGACCCTGGACCTGACCCTGGACCTGGACCTGACCCTGGTCCTGACCCTGGACCTGACCCTGACTCTCTGCTGTACCAGGCCTGAAACTGCCAGAGAGACAGTCTGAGTTAGTTTGGGTCATTTATTAAGTTTTAGTATCTTTTTCTTGTCTGGCTTGTTTCTGAATCGTATAAAACCAGTTCTGACTGAAAGCCAGGTCAGGTTCTCCTGGGAGAACATCTCCTGCTCTGACTGCAGCCGGGACGAGGACCGGGACACCTGCGGGTGCTCCAGAACATGGGCGTGTCCAAACGTCCCTCAAAACTCCAGAAGATGTCTCCAGACGTGTCTGAACCGTCGACGCTGCTGTGGAGACCAGTTGGTGAACGGCTTCACGCGGGAGCGTCCAAAACGTGCCCGAACGGCACGTGAAGCTGCACGTCTCATCCTCGTGTGTCTCTAGAGTTTTAAACATGTTTGAAACTGTTTGCACGTCAACTTTTCCCCACAAAACCGTCCGAGTCATCAAAATTCAGTTTTTGTCGTTCTAAATCTGCATTTCCTGTCCATGTCACTCAAATGCACCGGATTACGTCATTATTTTGTAGCATATGTCTTTGATCCTTGTATACTGTTTCTTTTTATACTTTATATTTTTGCTATTTTTTGGATGTAACTGGGACCCTGAGTACACCGTTTTGTTCCGCCTCGTGTACCATGTGATGCGAATGACAATAAAGACCCTTGAAGGTCCCGGTGAATTTTGGCGAGTCTGTACAAACGGCGGTCACAGCCCAGAGACGACTCCAGCCGGACACAACCGGGCTCTGGTTCTGTGTCGGGTTCGGGTCGGCGGCGGCCTCGGCTGCGGGACGTTTCGCTCGCTGAGCCCCTGGAGACAAATCGTTCCCGCTCGCAGCTGATCCGATCTAATGCAATCTATGCAACACAACCAAAGTTGGTGAGAGCGAATCGTTGTGTGGGTGCAGAGGTCGATGGGCGCTGGAGGGGGCGTGTTGTATTAAAACATGTGTGTTCAGTTTTTTAAGCAGCGTGATGATGAGCAGAGGTCTGGGTGTGGAGTCGGGTGTTTGTGGGGGGGGGGGGGGGGTCACAGGGTTTTAGATGCTTTTCAAACATACTTCGTGCCTTGCTCTGCTCTTCCTCCATGTGTCTCCCGGGTCGTAACGGTGCAACAACCACAAGGCGACGGCGTTTGTTTGTGTGCGGCGGAGCAGGAGGAACGCTGGACGTTGGTGTTTCTCCGTGCTTGTGATCTGTGACGTGGACGTTCTGTGCGCTGATAAACGCTCGACTGCATGCTTCCTCTAACTGCGATGTAACTGGTGACAAATAAACACAGTTTAATGGAAAACCCAACGCTCACTCTGGACTCTTATTGTTGTGCTTCTTGTGTTTTGTTTGTTTGTTTGTTTGTTTATGTCCATCCTTCTGTTTTCTGTTGCTCGTCTGTTTTGGGGGTTTTGGAGGGAACAGGTCCAGGAGGAAAAGCCTCTCTTTCCTCAGAAACACCCTTTGATGCATTAATGCTCTGGGGAGTTCTGGGTCTGCACCTTAGAGGACTCCTTTTAGTGAAGAGCAGCTCTATGAGCTCCTCACCTGATCTCCAAGACTGATCCTACAGAAGAAGATCATTTCAGCTGCTTGAACACAGAATCTGATTCTTTCAGTCCTGATCCAAACCTCCTGATCATAGATGAAGGACGGAGCGTGGATGAGCCAGTAAATCCAGAGCCGCAGCTCCTTCACCCCAACAGACCAGAGCAACGCCCTCTTTAGTGCAGATGAGGTCCACATCTGTCCTACAAGCAGTCCACCTGTTGAGAACTGGGGCTTGGACTTAGAGGAGCTGACTCCTGTCTTCCAGATCACCCTGAAGATCATGGCTTGAAGATGTCAACAAAAAAACTACATCATAAAAAGAGCAAAATCAAGACCCTGAAGTTCTAAAAACCAGGCCTTCAGGACAGATCATGTCCACGAAGGCCTCAAACAGGACGGGGACATCCCTGGAGGAGTCAAACTGCACCAATAATGAAGTTGTCTTTGTCCTGAGGACTCAGCTCTTGTATTGGTTTTACGTGGACAGAAAGTCCTTAGAAGAAGTGACCCTGGTGCACCGTTCGTCCACAGCACCACACAATGTCTCAGATCTTAGGCTTTTGTTAGTTTGAAACCATCTCCGAGCAGCTTCATGTTCCTCTGACCGTTACTAAAAAGTAGAACATACATGGGGCTGGAGCCAACCTCTCGGGATGTGGACGCAAGAGGAAATGCGACCCCGGGCTGATCAGATGTTTAGTATGGATGGTAGAAAAAGAGATGAGGATCCAAAAGCCTTCAAGCTGAACTCCAAGGTGAAGATACGTCACCTTCTGATCGCAGCGTCATTTGGAACCATAATGATGGAAGAAGACCCAGGAGGCCCCTCTGTCCACAGAAAAACTTCAGAACGCATGTTGACAGGAAGTAAAGGTTCTGTCTGATGAGACAAAACTGGATGTGGCTCCGGTCCCATCAGTTGTTTTGATTAGTTTTATGAAATGGACCAACACGTTTCTCCACGTCTGTCAGAACCTGATGTTTCTTTATTCCACAAACGGCTCACCAGCCCCTCAATCATCAGAAACGCATCATTAACATATTTTTGTTTTATCTGGCACAGATTTGTTTGTTGGCCCTAATCGCCCCTGATTCCTGCCTCGAGCTGCGCAGGCGACAGACTTCAGCTGCCGACGAGCCGAACAACAATTTGAAGCTGAAGGATGTGATTGGAAATAATGACAAACACACTCTGAGAATATTACCGAGCGCTAAATACTGTTTACGTTGCGAGGCCGGGGTCAGCCGGTGCTGCTGATGATACGGTGAGTGGCGCCGGGCGATGATGACGGGCCGAGGCAGAGCGGCGGCGTGGTGCTGAATGAAGAAAAAGGTGTTTGTCTGTTGCTCCTGGTGCAAATTAATCTGTCACTGAGTGAGGACCAGGATAAATCTGGAGACAAACGGGAAAATGAACCAGAACGTTCCTGCAGAAGAGTTCAAGGGGGTCGACGGCCACTTCCTGCAACTCCAGCCGCCTCTGAGGTCCAAGCAGAACTTGGGAAGCTGGCAAACAGCTCGATGAAGAAGCTGTAGAAGAAGAATTGAGATCTGGGTTTCTTCTTCTTCTTGGTTTAAATGTTGGATCAGACCAACGAGGTGAGGTCAATTTAATTTTCCTGTTTGTGGGTTTCATTCATCAAGTCTGACCCCTCCCTGAGGCCACGTTGTCACTGGAGACGCCAGGATCTGGTGGTCCAGACACCACGGTCCACAGGACTGTATGGGTCTTCAAACCCCTCCATCGTGATTAGGTGGAGCCAAAAGGTGAGGAGCTCCATCACCTGGAGTAGCTGCTGCTCCTCGTTCAGAGGAGTCAACTGAGGTGGTTCAGACATTTGATTAGGCCTCCTGGACACCAGAACCTCGGGAGGGCTTACCAGTACATCCTCTGTGGTCTGGGAACACCTCGGGGTCCTCCAGGAGGAGCTGGAGGTCTGGCTTTCCTTTCTGGACCTGATCTAACTCTGGATCTTCATTGTTGCTCAACATTAAAACAAACTACAGATGTTTTAAAATGGGACTTGTGATATTTTAAATGTGTTTATTTCAAACAGTGTCACCAAATCTTATTCTGAAGATGACAAATTTCACTGAATCGTTAAAAAAATTAAAGAGTTGTTGACCTCGTCGTTAGAGTCCTAACCCACCTGAAGCCTTTTCGACCATCAGAGACAGAAACAGGAGACAAATGATGAAGATGCACCTTTTCAAAAGGCAGACTTGAAGGTTCAAAGTGTTTAATATAATATTTTAGACCTGCTTGGCTCAACAGTCCTCTGGCAGTCTGTTGACGGGGTCATCCTGTAGCTGTCCGTCACAGCACAGCGCTCCGTCGCAGAGCCGAGCTGTCAGGATTAAAAAGCAGCAGTTAGCAGCAACAAAACACTCCACATTAAAGCAATTTGCTCCCTGCGATTGTTGATGGTTTCTCATTGTTGCGTTGCTCTCGGCCGCAGCCGTTGATGCTGATTGTTGCTGAAGGGGCCTTCAGATGACTGATAAGCGCTGATGAATGAAAATGGAAATGCTTTTCAGCGTTTCGCCTTCAAAGGGAAATCAAACCGGCGAGCGGAGCGCCGAAGGACGGAGAATATTTGCCTTTTTGCAATTAACAAGATATGTTCTCCTTTTTTTGTGGTCAGAAAAATGGAAATGGCTTTTAAGGTCGTAAAGGTCGGGCGCACTGAAGCGTGGCGGCGTCGCAATTACTCCCCAGGCAGAGGCCTGATTCAGGGGGGAGGGTGGGGGAGGAATTAACGAGATGGCCGGCTCCCTGTCCAAAAGATCACATGTGATTACCGAACATCAAGCAGACAGAGCGCTCAAATTATCTGCTGTCTGACGGGGAAACGCCGACGGAATGAGGAGCTAAAGGCTTCACACGTCAAAACTTCAGCGTCGGCCACGTGGCTCGATCTGCTCATGTGTTTCAGGTCACACCAAGTCCCAGTCCACCCCCCCGGCTCATCTCTTCACCACAGAAAGGCAGTGATCACCTGCGTCGGTTAGCGAGAAGTTCAAGAAGTTTTCATCAGACGTTCGTCTTCAGCTGGGTAACCTGATCCAAGATGGCCGCCGGCTGCATCCATACAAACCCCAGAATTAAAAAAAAAAATCTGTTAATTTGAATTAACTAACTCAGAGGTTAGAAAATATCTAAATATTCCTAAAACCTTTGTGAGGAACACCAGGCTCTGAGCGAAGCAGCAGGTGAGTCGGCTCTTCTTCTTCTGATGGAAGGTGACTCCGCCTCCTGCTGGGTTAGCTCCTCCCTTCCTGCTCATCGTCACCTCACACCTGGACACACCTGACAATCAGCCCAGCTGTCCCCTGCTCTACTCCTCATGTGTTCACCTCCTGCAGGAGTCCTCCTCGGGTCAGTTTGTTTTAAACAACTTGTCTTGTTGCGTCTTGGTGGAAACATCAGAAGCTGTTTCAGGATGATCTCTGAGAACTTGGACTTTGTTTAGAAAGCCTCCAAACACCTTTAGCTCCTTCCATCCCTGAGTGGGTGACAGAACCCTCGGGTCATTTCTGCAGCTGGAAACGCCCACGGTTCTTTAGCTGTTTCATGTAAAAACAGGAGATGAGCTAATATTTGCAGCATCGAGGATAAATTCTGTAAAAACATCCAGAGGAGATGAAGGACAGACAGAAACATCAACCGTGAGATGGACAGTCCGTTTTATTCTGGTTCTGCTGCAGAGGTGAGTCTGCGTGTTGGACCTTTCTGATCCTCAGCCTGAGCTGCAGGAACTTGAGGTTTGGGTTTAACTTGGAGGAACCTGAACGCATCAGTTTCAGTGACGTGCATTGAGCTTTGTGACAGGTGAGACACTGACTGTGTGGAATCGTTGCTCACACATACGAACCAATAATAAAAGCTTTAAACAGTTTTAAAACTATTAGAAAATGTTTGACACTTCGTTGTGCAGAGATGTTCTTCAACTCAACGATTCTTTCACATTTGTCTTGTGGAGCTCCTGTCTGGTCACAGGCTCAACAAACTACATGTAAACCACTGGAAAGTCTCTACAATTGGGCCTCGAAGGTTTTGTACCAAAAACCAATCAGATTTCATCACTGTGATATTTTAGATAAGTTCGCTATTCTAGAATTTTCCACTTTTATAAATTACTTTTTTTTTTCACAGTTGATCTTCAAAGACCACATAACCCCAAGACCGAGACAAGGCCAAGACCTTTAGGGTCCGAGAACAAGTCGAGACCAAGACCTTAAATAAAACAAATAAATAAAATATAACATTTTAATTATAATTTTTTAAATAAAAGTTACATACTGCAACCTTTAGTTTGCTTTTTAATGAATATATTAGCTTTTCTAAATTTTCAAAGCTATATAACAAATAAATCAAACATTCAGTGACTTAACTTCATGTGATTCAACAATAAAATTACACAACTGTTAAATTGGAAACAATTTCATCGCATGCCAAGACTTAAAAAACTGAAGTGGCAAAACGTTCTTCATAAGTCTGAACTCAACACCAAGGATAATCAAATAGTTGCACATTCAATAAAGTAGTAGATTCAGTTCAATTCAAAAACGCTTTATTAATCCCAAAGGGAAATTAATTGTTGTTGCAGCTCGTCATCCTGCTGGTTTCATTAGAGTTGTTCTAGATGCTGATGGTTTTGAGCAGGAAGGATCTCTTGTTGCAGTCCGTCCCACAGAAGATCTGAAGAAACTGGCTGCAGATGCTGATCCGTCCTCCCAGACCCTGCAGGCCTCTTGTCCTCTTGAACAACAGGATGGCCTGAATGCCGGGCAGAACTCCTCCCTGACCAATGATCATTTCTTGCAGCAGCCTGCCGAGCTCCTCGTCACTGCGGACTTAATTGCAGGTGCCAGGGACGATCTCAGTCCTCCCGCTGTTTTGAGCCGTGGTCAGGCACTTGAGCACAGCCTCCAGGTAGACGGCGATGCATCCACAGCACCTCCTTTTCAACTCATTTGGGATTTGGGGCTGTAGCTGATATCTTATTTGGGCTTTTGAGATGTTAATCAGCTGCTCCCAGTTGTAGAAAACCACCTTGTTGTTATGGTTACGTATCACAACAAATGTCCAAATGTGAAAAAAGGTTTCAGTAAAAATCCTTCCAGTGGCACAGCATCTGATACCAGAAGTAATCATCCAAAAAAAGTGATTTACATAAAAAAAATACACGTAAAAAGTTACATAAATATTGGTTACAAATATATTCATTGTGATTTAAATAGCCAAATGTTATAACTGATGATATGACAGACATCTTCTCAATCACCTCTCACTTTCTTGGAGTGACCAGTGTTGCCAGATAGTCGAGGTTTTCCAGCCCAAAAATCTGTTAAAAACTGCCACATCACACACAAACCTGCCCGATCAATATATTGTTAATTTACTGTTTGAACATGAACACACATCAGCACAAGCCAAGGTGATTTCACGATTATATGTAACTAAATGGGAAAAAAATGAAATAAAAATTAGAATAATAACAGCATATATATCTATATAATAAAATAAGATAAAGCTCAGCTCCAAGCATCTTTTCTGAATTAATTTTCCTTATGATGTCTCAGAAATTCAGTTAACGGTGACCATATTTCTTCAAAGTCTAATCCTTCACTTCTGACAACATCAGTAAGTTGTTCCAGTGCAACACAAGATGCCATCTCCTTCAACCACATATATGATGGTACATCCGTTTTCTTCCAGTACAAAGATATTATGGTAAACTCCTGGCCTGCAGGAGTCCAAAGTCAATCACTTTTAACTGTCTGGAACTAAAAACACTGTAGTCCTCTGGGTATTTACCTAACAAACATATTTTTACTTCAACAGGTATATTTACTCGAACAACCTTAGACAAAGTTTGTAAAACTGATGTCCTGTGTCTTTGGACATCTCCAAACACCGTGCAGCAGAGTAGCCTTTTCAACTACAGCTGTTTGAAATGTGAGGCGACCGGTGATTCAGCCTGACCGGGGTCGTGCAGGTTCTCAACCATTCGTATCGTAGGAGTTTCATCCTGGTGTTAATTTACTGCTTTTGAGCTTCTCAACATGCAGCTGCCTCTATCTCATCTTGGATGTCGGATCTCCATGCATCCAGTTTATCAGAGGTGGACTCCTTCTCATGTGTTGGTGGAGCTGTATAGAATAAAGAAATGTGACCTCTCCCCTCTAAATTTTGCAAATATAATATTCAAGTATGATAAAGGTGGTTCAGAAACGATCTGTTTATATTTTGACTTAATGAAATGTTTTTAACTTGTGTTTAAAAAAAAGTTTCTTTGGAATGTATGTTTGGCATAACTCATCAAATGTAAGAAGGGTGCCATCTTTATAAAGGTCTGTCACCTTCTGTACTCCTTTATCTTCGCAGATTTTGAGCCGCGCCCCCCCCACTATCAGCTCTTCCTACCTTAAAACATGTTGTGCCCCAAAGAGGAGAAAAATGAGAGATGGGACAATGATCTCCCACATGTTGATGGGCCTTGTATCAGATGTTTATTGTTTTTTAGGAAAGAGTTATTAGTCATTTTTCCAATATTTTTGGTTCTTGCAGAATATAAGGATGAGAACATCTTCATGAGGTGAAGCTAAATGGGATATTTGGCAGGTTTCAGGTTCAGGAGGAGCTCTTCTGCTGTGTGAGGATCATCCTGCAGACAGCTTCATCCTCCTCCTCCTCTCTCCATCAGCTGCACCATGATGCTCTTTAGTATGGGACGGGAGCAGAAAACGACCGATCATAAGCTGATGGTGCATTCAGGGCGGCGTGCGATCCACTGACGTCACCGAGGGTTTGTTTTGGAGCGATCCATCGACGGTTCCACAGAAGAACGAGGGAACGTCTCTCCTGCTCACGCTGCTGGGAGGGACGGGCATGGATTTCCTGTCTGCGTCTGACTGAATCAGACACTGTCAGGATTCAGCAAGTGGTCTCAGGTCGGTCCGTTTATGCACAACCCTCCATGACGAGGATGAACTTCTGCGCTCGAAGCCTCCACTGAAACTTGCAGAAGATTGATCTGTTTATACAACCGCCATGAGATCATGACTCTGAGGATGACCTGGGGGGGTTCCAGCTCAGGGTGTTGGTGGTGGGTGGACTGGGATGGAGTCTGCAGTGATCTGTGGAGGGACATACGAGACCAAAGACCGACCACCCCAACCCTCGCCTGTCCTCATGAGCTGAGACGAGCTTCTCCAGTGGGTGAGGAGCTCCGGGCTCCTCTGCAGCAGCTTTAGGCTTCTGATGAGGACGCCTTTAATGGGAGATGTTTCCCAGTAAGAGGAAGCCTCAGACAGACCCAGGACCTGCTGGCTTCTTGGACCTCACATGACCCAGTAACACCTTGGAGGTCCTTCACACCAGTTCACTCCAAACTAACAGCTCAGATGTTCAAGCTCTGACCGAGCCGTGCAGCAACGATCACAGCCCACATTCATGTGCACTTCAAACTGGTGGCCGTGCACATTGTTTTTTCCACATGGGCCACACCTTCTGCCCATTGTACCCACATGAGCAGCTGCCCCCCATGAGTCGTTCTGCTGGAGGGAACTTTAGAGATGAAGCTCGGCCGAGCTTCAGTTTTTATAAATCATCAGGGAGCTGGGTGTGTTTCCTGTCAGAGTGTCAAAATAAAAGTCCTGTTAGAGCTCAGAGGTGGTGCAGTGACCTGGACAGGCCTCTGAGGCACTAAACTGAAACCCCCACAAACGTTCTGGAGATCCCCTCATGCAGGTTGTCCATCAGCCACAGCCCGGTCAGGCACGACCTGCTCAGTCTCAGGGTCTTTCCACCTGCAGCTCAGCTCCTAGAACCTACTGGTTCCAGGTGATTGAACATCAGCAGGCTGCAGGACCAACTGGAGACATGTCCGTCATGATTGTCTCCATCACAAGAACCAAACCCACTCGACCTTGACGCCATGATGTTTCAAGAAGCCATGGCAGAGGACGGTGAGCGTTTATTAAACTTCTTCACTCGGTGGTGGTCAGCTGGTTTGAACTGGGATGTGTTGAAGGTTGAGCAGCTTCACTGTGACCGACCTGCTCACATCAAGGCCAAAAACCACCAGGCTCATTGTCCTCCTGCAGAAGAAGTCCTTCAGACTGCGAGCTGGAGACCAGTTGAGGTTTTTATGAGAACAGTGGCTGCGGGAGTGTTTATATTTATCCAAGTGTGATTGTTTTTTTTTTTTCACGTCGGTCGTCAAAAAGCATTTAAAAAGTGATTTGATATCCAAAGGAGAGGCCAAGAGTCGCACGAACAGCGGAATAAATAAAAGCAGGGATGATGGCAGCGCGAGCCCGAGACCTCGATCAATCACTGCAGTGTGTGTGTGTGTGTATGTGTGTGTATGTGTGTGTTGGTGGGAGTTTGGTAAAAGAAGCAACAAAGTTAATGTCACTGATGTCTATTATCAATCATTTGCATGTGGAGGTGCGTCGATGAGCGTAGGACTGAGGTCTTTCTGCATCAAGCGGCTCCGGCTGTAATTCTTCGGAGCAGTTAATTCATCATCTGAGCCGCGGCGTCGGGGGCGTCCGCCGCCGTTTACCACTAATATTTCAGCTCCCATTACAGCTGCAGAGCAGAAAGCTGAGGCTCCGCTTCGACCTTTGACCCGAGCCAGAGGAATCGCCAGGCTGACCCCATCCATCAAAGCTGGGCGAGTGGGAAAATGAAGAGGGTAACATTATTAGTTAGATTAGAGGGAGATTTAGCTGTCATCTTCAGCTGCAACGAGAGGGGGAGGGGCCGACGCTGACTGGCTGCAGGTCTGAAGGTCTGTCTGCACCACCACAGGAACCTGCAGGACGGTAAACGCACCAACGCTGACCCTGAGCAGAGGTCAGAGGTCACACAGGACCTCAGAGCTGTGAAGATGTTTCAGAGCCGAGGAACTCGCAGGAAACGGTCGTCATCGCCCACAGCCCAGGCAGGGCGATGATGTTTTTACCTGTGTTGATCAGGTGTCTCCAGCTTGTCCTGAGTCTTCCTTGGGCTCTCCTCCCAGCTGGACATGTCCATAGCACCTCCCCAAGGAGGCGTCCAGATGTCTCAGCTGGCTCCTTTGGATGTAGTGGAGCAGCGGTTCTACTCTGAGTCTCTCCTGGAGAATTAAACTTCTCATCTTATCTCTAAGGGAGAGTCCAGCTACTCTGCAGAGACGACTCATCTAGACCTCCTGGATCCAGGATCTGGTTCGTTCAGTCTCTACCCAGAGCTCAAGACCACATGAAGGTAGGAACGTAGACTGGCTTGTATACAGAGAGCTGCTTCTGCTCAGCTCCCTCTTCACCACAGCGGACCGGCACAGAGTCCACAGTACTGCAGAAGTTGCACAGATTCGTCACGCTTCATTCAATCAAAGCCTGCCTTGGACTCCTCCACATGAGGCAGAATCTCACCCCCAACCTGGAGAGGACAGTCCACCCAGTTCAGACTGAAAGGCTGATCTTCATCCCTCCCAGATTCACTTCGACGAAGCTCTGGAAGGTAATCACTGCATGAACCTAGCTTGAAGTCAGTGTTCAAGATGGCCACCACATCAAAGTGATCTTTGCAAACACAAATGGCTGCAAAGCCACTGATACTGGAATAAACTGTGACACCAGCTGCACGTCTAAATCACTTTTAAACGAAAGGGCACAGTTACTGGACAATAAAACCAAACCAGCTGAACTAAAATGCATCATCTCAAGTGTTGAGAGCCAATGAGAAGAGGAGGGTGTGAGGACGAGGTGTGGTAGTAGCTGAGAGTCATCCCTAACGCACACTCTGACTGCTCACACTTTTTTTTTAAACTGTTGGTGTCAAACCTGAAAACATGGTCTCTATAGAACTTCAAATGGACCAGAATATCCCTTAACAGATCACAGAGGTGTGTGTGCATGTGCATGTGTGTGTGTGTGTGTGTGTGTGTGTGCATGTGTGTGTTCACCTGGCCACAGACCACTAAT
>JARVLU010000624.1:22762277-22781195 GCA_031762415.1 Simpsonichthys santanae | reverse complement strand
TGAATGTCCAGAGGACCAGACTTAGCTTTTTTAGATTTTTCTACCTGGATTATTGAGCATGCATCAGGGTAAGTCACCAGATGTTGCAGATTCTGCCACTTTTAACATTAAAAAAAAATTATCTCTCTCTTCTCCTTGTTTTCAGCTCAGAAATGTCATGAATTTACAGCTCTAAACTTCGCGCATGCATTCATCGGTACCGACCCCAGAGTCAGATTGTTGTTGTACACCAGACACAACGACACCTGCGGTGCTCTCTTATCCCACTATGACCTAACTCAGCACCCACAGTTCAACATGTCTAAACCCACCACCTTCATCATCCATGGGTACCGGCCCAGCGGGTCTCCTCCTATCTGGCTGAACATCACAAAGATGCTGTTGGACAGGGAGGACATCAATGCTATAATGGTGGACTGGAACTACGGAGCTGCTAATGTGGATTATGCGAGAACTGTGAGGAACACATACAAAGTGTCGGACAACATCACAGCCTTCGTTCAAATGATGCAGGTATTTGGGACGTTTAACACCTAAAGATGAGCATCATGGACAGCTCTGTGTATAACATTTATAGTATTTTGTCTTCTCAGGATCACGGTGCTTCTCTGAGCTCAATCCACATGATTGGAGTCAGCCTTGGAGCTCATATTGCTGGATTTGTTGGAGCTAACTTTAATGGATCGATTGGGAGAATCACAGGTAAGCATCTGACGTGATGGGGCATGAAAATGAAACAAAATGTACTAAATGCAGCATCTTAAAGGGGTTTCAGTCGACATGCACATATTGGCCATAAAATGTATATTTTTTCTTTATTCCAATAAAAATGGTTGTTTGTGACCCCTGATAACTCATAATTTATAAAAAGTTAAATGTGACAATAAAGTTATATTTTGTATTTGTCCTTATGCACAAAATATGGGTCAAAACAATGAAACGTGATCAACTTGTGATTTTTAATGTATTAGCTCATGTTGCTAACACCATTGATTTAACTCTGGAGCTAATGCTATCAGCTCTGGAGCTAAAGTTGTGTATACTTTAGCTGTGATGGAGCTAACACTATTAGCTCTGGTGCTAAAGTTATATACATATACAGTATAACATTAGCTTTGAAGCAAATGTCACATACATGTACCGGTAACTGTCTTTGTTCGTCTCAGGTCCAGTAGGTTGTCTTCATAACAGACACACTCAGGTTCACTGCATTTGGTTATTCTAGTGAAAGAAAATCAAGTTGGTAGTTAACATCAGTCCAGCAGTTTCTGCCCCTATACATTAAAGAAAATACAATAAATAACCGTAAACAAACTACAGAGCAATAGCTCCCAATGAATAGTTGACAACAGCAGTTATGAGTTGTAATATACAGCTAAAATACACAACATTAATTATGATAACAGTTAAAAACATATAAAAAAACAGCAAAATTCCACATGAAACACTGTATATAATTTAAATTTGTCTAAAATATATGTTAAAATTAATATAATACTTGTAAAGAAAACACAGAGCTGAACATAATACATACCACAGTTAGAGACAGCAACAGAAAAAGAGGACAAGTTGTCAGTTACTAGTTTCTATGGTAATCTTATATCAGAGTCAGAGACAGTTTCTTATTGTCATTGGCACCACATGTGGTACATGTGATGAAAATGAGATTATGTACACAAGGTCCCAGTTACATCCAACAATAAAATGCAAAAGAAAACATTACTAAGATCTAAGATGTGAACTAAGAAAAACACCAACTAAAAATACACTAAGCACTAACATCATAGAATAACATTACTCCAAACAGCAGCACGAACATGAGTTTGTATGAGCATGAGTTTCTAAAGTCATTGTTGGTTCTTCAGTCTGGCTGTGACTGACGACTAATAAAAAACCTTTTAAGTGTTTGATATTTACAGTTTAAAATAAACTAAAATGTCCTGCAAAAAAAAACAACAACAAACAATTAAAAGTTTAACGCACATGTGTCAAATTCAAGGCCCGTGGGCCAGAAGTGGCCTGCCATGTCATTTTATGTGGCCTGCAAGAGCTTTAAAGGTCTGACTGTCATATAATAAGTGAAAAGGGTGCACTGACGACAAACCACGTTTCCCATTATGCATGCCGATGATGTTGCCCGCGAAGTAACAGCATCCCAACACTAGATTGCAGTTTTTGCACAGCTATATCATTTTCCGAACAAGTGGAATTGAGAAGTACAATGACCCCAAAATGTCCAGGAAGAGACAAATTGACGCAGATGGAAGGCTGTTCCAAGATAGAAAGGTGAATATATGTTTGTGCTTCAAGGAGAGAAGCTGGTGTCTTTTGTGTTATGAGGCAGTGGCGGTCATCAAAGAGTACAATATACGTCTTCATTTTGGCACCAAAGTGAGCCGTCAACTCTGTTATTTTGAGTTTGTTGTACTTTGTACTTATTAGATGTATTTTATTATATTATGTTAAATTTGCAGCAATGTATTTGGGATTGCAGGTTTATATGTTTATGCAGGTAAATGTTTTCTATAATAAAAACCATCTCTCATTAGTTGGACGTATGACCCTTGCCAGGCCGTGTGCAGCCATTTGTTTTTTTGTAAAAAGCTACGCCTGTCACGTTCTTAGCAGCTCACAATTGTTTGTTGAATTGTTATTCTGCACCTTTTAATGATGGCAACAAAAGTTTTGAACAAAGTTCGTGTCATAACTTATTTTTCTTTATTCACTTGGAAAGTTTGGTCATTGATTTGTGGAGTAATGTGTGTTTCATATCCTGACAAAATGTTTGATGTTATAACAGCTGACATATTATTCTACATCTATGCATATATTTATGTAATATTTGTAAGTTGAGTAAGTAAAAAAAAAAAAAAATCGAGGTATTTAACATTAAGTGGTAGTTGCATTTAATTTACATTGCATTTAGTTAAATTTAGCTACATTTATACTGTCTTAGTTACATCTGGCCCTTTGAGAGCAGCCATTATGCTGATGTGGCCCTCGGTGGAAATGAGTTTGACACCCCTGGTTTAAAAAGTGTTGGATACTACAAGACAAACATTATGAAACAAAGCATATTCTGATTATTTTACACCAGATTTACATTCGGAGCCCACACCATTAATAGTCTGCTTCATCTGTTTTTGTCTAACGCTACGTTTAGCCTTCAGCTACGAGTTGGTTTTTAATCATCTTCCCACTTTCAGCTCCAGTTTTGGTAATCTGCGGATTTAGAATCCATTTAGCTAAATTTATTTGCCATTTAGCTACTTTTAGTTTTTGTTATGCTAGTTTTAGCTTGTTTTGTTCATTCCAGCCACGCTTCTGCTTGTTTAGACCTTCAGCTTTAGCTTTAACGATGTTAAAAGTTAAGTTTGTGGTTTCCTCCTGTCCTCCTCCTCCTACAGAGTGAGAACTCAAGCGTCTGCTTTCGTATCTTCGTATCCAACTCTTTCCCAGCGACTCGTTTAAGAAGCTGCAGAGAGCGTCGGGATGAAAACCGACGGGGAGGGGAGAGGAGGAGAAAGGCAGAAAATAATTTTGCTATGAAGTCTGAGTGAGGGAGCGTCGCTCGGCTGCCTCAGAGATCGATTGCTTTGCGGAGCTCCTGACAGGTGTAATTGTACGGGCGTCATCTGTTCTTGTTTGCACCAAATACATTTTTTTTTTCTCTTTTCTTTTTCTCTTTGTAGCAACGCGGCGCACGGCGTCGCCGTCACCGTCGCCTAATCTTCCCGCCATCATCCCATTCTTGCGCTCGCCATCGGACAAATCCCCCGTTATTTGAACAGATGGTCGAAATCCATTCTGGTGATAAGTTGCCTCTAGTTAGCATTTAGATTACCTGCAAAAATGGAACAATTTACTACACTGCCTCCCAGCATAACTTCCTCCTCCCCCTGTTTCCTTCAACAACACACACATACACACTCCTGACACGTCGGGTGCAGTTCCCTGTCGCCTTTTGTCGTCTCTTTGTGCTGCTTTTGTTACAAATTACGGGAAGAATTTTGACAAGTGTGTTAGTTACAAAAGGGAAGGGCTGAAATAAAAAGAGGCGTATGGACGGAGCGGAAATGTGAAGACTCGAGGAGGAAAATTTAAAAGACGGGAGGAGAAGGAATGACTCTTCTCCTGCTTGTGCAAATTGGCCTGTTTTTTCTTCTTGAAGGAGTAGAAAATGGCAGATGAACTCAAACATTAACGTTAGAACAAGCTTGACAAACCTTTGCCTAGTAAAGCACATTCGAAGTGTTTCAACATGGGCTGAGGTGGAAACCCAGATCCACTTTAAAACAAACCATCTCAGTCTGAGGCCAACGATCAGACAAGATCAGTTTTACCATGGAGGTCCTGGGTTTTAGATCTCTGGATACATACGGACCTCAAGTTCTCCTTTGGTTTTTTTACAAGGTTACTGCAGGGTCCATCTGTCCATTTGTTGGTTCTGGACTAAAGTCTCCTGGCAACATCTTGATCAGGCAGGTCTAGACATCTTGGTGTCTCTGTCCACAGCCACCTCTTCCAGCTCTTTTGGGAGGACTCAAGATTTTCACAGACCAGCTAAGAGGCATAGTCTCTCGAGCATGTCCTGGATCATCCCCAGGGTCTCCTCCCAGTTGCACATGTCCAGAACACCTCCCCAGGGAGGTGTCCAGGGTCCATCCTTACCAGATGTCTGAACCACCTCAGTTGTCTCCTCTGGATGTGGAGGAGCAGCATTTCTACTCTTGAGTCTCTGCTGGGGAACTAAACTTCTCACCCTATGTCTAAGGAATAGTCCAGCTACCCTAACACTCTTTTAGACCTCCTGGATCCATGGTTATCCAAAGTTCAGGACCAGAGGTGAGGGTACGGTAAAAAGAGATCTCCTTGCAGGAACATGAGGACCATGGCCTCAGATTTGGATGAGCTGATCTTCGGCCACTGAGTCTTAAGTCTTAGATTTAATTATTTCATTGTCCAAGTTTTCAATTTTAGGCTTTAAAATACATTTAGTTAGGATTTAAGTTTGTGTTTATTTAACAATCTATTGCTTCTTCCATTAATTTAAAGTTTTTATGCCAGTAGGTTCAGAATGTCAGTTTTACTTGGTTTAAGTTCAATTTCAGGAATCTTTATTCCCAAGAGGCAATTTATTTCAGTCATTAGACACATAAAACAGACACATTAGAAACAAGACATTGAGACATTAAAATCACAGAAATCCTCATGCCTGTTCATCCTACACCTGGGCAACAGATACCTGCATCCAGATGGAAGCAACCTGAACTCACCATGGAGTAGGTGATCAGGATCTGCCAGAATCAGCCTGGTCTTGTTCACTGACCTCACCTTGCGTAGGTCAGTGAGGTTCTGTAGGGCTGTACCAGCACTTTGCTTTACATCCTGACGATCGGAGTTTGACAATGACAATTGAGTTCTGACTTGCCTAAGGATTTAGTTTTTAAATGTATATAGGTCCTAAAATTGAATCACAATGGTCTTTAAAAGGTTTTAAAGTTTGAACTTTAACTGAAACTTGCAGAAACCTTGTTATACTTGTAAGGGCGCTACAACTAAACGCAAGAACTGCCAATAAAAGCATAGAAGAAGAGTCGCACAGAAGACGTTGGACTCGAATCTTCCAATGTCCCGAGTGTTTGACTGAAAACTCCAGCAGGTCCTGTTAAAGGACGTTCCTCCATGTCCGCCGGTCTTTTTTGTACCCATGCGCTCCATGCTCCACTCATCCTTCTTCTTCTGTGGTGTAAATTCTGCACTGCTCCCTGCTCTGAGTTGTGATGGGGGTCTGATTTGCATAATCCAGTTAGATGAGTCAAACGGCGCTGTCGGCTACCAGATTTGGCACGCTAGTCTCATTGGTGGCTTGACTTGCAGCTCCATTATTGCTTGATTTTCCTTGGCGTGTGCACGTGCACACACACACACACACCCAGGTCTATGTTCACCTGTCCTATGCTTTCTTTGTGTATTTAGACACCACTCCGTGTATTTTCAAGTCTCCACCTGTATTTTGTGTTTGTGTTGGTGAAGTTGCATCTTTTTCTAAAAGTTGCCCTTTTTAAGTGTGTTTGTCATCTTCAGGCTGTTTTTAGTCTCTCTGGCAACAGCACTGCACCAAACCTGACATCGGTGCACCCGCTGCCCTGGGAGCTCTTCATCCATCTGTCATCAGTTCTGGTCCTTGGGTCGGCTCTGGGCCTGGTTCTACCTGAAGTCTTATAATCCGTCCGTTTCCAAATGGATGCTACACAGAAAGATTCAGCCCGTTTAAAACGATCCTTTCTGGAATCTAATATCTCAAGACTGACGTCTCACGTCTAAGATCGGAACGCCAGATCGTTCTAAACAGCCGGACCAAGACCTTAAACCACTGAGCTGCCAAACTACAAAACAACAAGAACAAAATGAAAAGTTTCTAAAATAAAACTTCACGTGACGTTTGTGAACAATGAATAAAACTGTAACAAAATTTTGAGACCAGTCGCACTGAAGGAGGAGGTGATATCTCCAGGTCAGAATTAGAGGTTTTAGTTTGATCACTCCAGCAGCTGCTATGTTTCCACAGCAGTAGATGTGATGTTTGGATGTATTTATTGTGCGGTTGGTTCATCGTGGGCCTGAAGGTCATCATGGCTCTCAGAACCACAAACAGAACCACAGAAGGGGACAGGGAAGGTGTTTATTCCTGACGGTGCAGTTCGATAGAAAACGGTTCCTGTGTGGTAAAGCGCTCAGTCTGTGTGTTGGTGGGGGGAGGGGGGGGGTTCGTTGGTGTCCTCATGTTTCAGACATGTTGGTTTCTAGAACCACCAGAACATCTCGGTGAAGCTCCGCTGGTTTTTAATTAAACTTTCGCGGGAAAAAAAGGTTTTTCTCTGCAGATCACGTCATTAATGTGCACTTTCAGGGATATTGGGGGATAATTTGCAGCCACACACATCTTCCCTTACCTCCCACCCCCAACATCCACATGTCAGACATAGGCTGGTTTCCATGGCAACATGCCGTGGCGATTAGCTCCGAGACCTGGCCAGCATGGCCACGCCGCCATACAGCAGCGGGCCAGAGATCCATCATGGCTGCACGGCAGGAAAAGGAGTTTCTGAAGAACGGGTGACTGAGCGTGACTTCTGACACACACATGCACACGCACACACGTATAACTCATTCACTTTACAAACACACATCCTCACTAAAAAGCCACTTGCCCACACCCTCCTCCACCTCCAAGGGCAGCCATTGCGGGGGCTTTATCGGGCTTCCTGTTTCTCGTGGCCGCCCCACAATCCTTCAGTCCTCCAACAACAGGAAATTAAAGGAGTGTGGCGCGGCGCCCGAGCGCCTCAACTTTTTGATTTGTGCGAGCCACTATCGCTAATGAAAATCAGCTCTGCGCTCCGGACAGCGGGGGCCGCAGATACAAGAGTCACTCCTTCTGCACGCAGACGGCGTCCGCCGACAAGTGAGCGCCGTGGAGAGAACGAATCCCCGTTTGATAAACGCTTGTTTACATGAGAGGCTCATGTTGCCCTTGAGCGCAGGACGTCCTCGTGGTGCAGAACGTGTAGCGGTTTGTTGTCACAGTTGATTTGCCCGACTTCCTGTTTGTTCAAATACATCATCGTATCCCGTGATTTCCACAGTTTTACTCAATATTTACTGACGCTGCTCTTCTCCACCTCAGGTCTTTACTCATTGGTGGTCTTCCTCATTTTTCAGACCGTCAGGTCACAGAGCCAAGAGAGAGCACCGTAATTCAGAAGTGTCAGGACCGATATTAGAACCTGCAGTTCTTTCACGTATTTACAAACCAGTCGGTTCTTTAGAACTCATGTTTGGTTGACCACTGTTCCTGACGCAACCCTTCATTCATCCAGACTTTGGACTGGGAGTAGGAGGACACTGGCGCTCTAGCTGAATTTGGACTGTCCAGAGATTTACAGTGATGGATCTACACAGAGCAGACCGGGATCATGATGGATGGACTTTCAGTGGTGTGACAGAGAGGATGCTGGGAGATGTAGGAAGATGATCTGCTGTGGAGATCCAACCTGGATGGTCTTTGCATGGTCCTGGCGACATCCTCTGTGGCGTATTATTGACACACCGGGCTCCTTGTTACATGTGACTGATCATAGTGAGTTAAGAAGGAATTTTAGCGTGCACAACACTTCTATAGTGCACGTGGCACTTGTTCAAGGGAGCAGATAGAGCAGCTATTTCCCCAGTTTCAAATGTGAGAGCCCAAAGTTGAAACGTGTCATCAGTTCCAGAAATCCCAGGTGAGGTTTGTAGGTTAACTCCGTCATCTACTCAGTAAAAATAAAGTAACTACAGTACATTCAAACCCACCCCCCCCCACCCCAGCTTTGATCTGGTTCAGTCCAACTCTGTACACCTGCTGCCACGAGCTCAGTACTCAGACAGGATGATCTGAAATCTGAGTAAAAATGGCCGAATAGTGGACATTTTATTTGTTTGACATCAGAAGTTGGACACAGCTCGTTTAAAATCCAGCAGAATCGTCTTTGTCTGGTTCTGGGCTGTAGTTTCAGACCCTCTGCTGGTTCTGGTGTGGGTCTCGCACACTCTGCTGTAGTTCAGTCATTAGGAGTCTGGATCAGAACCGGTCCTGCTGATCTCCCAGCTGAAACGTTGAGATCTTCTGTTTGACGTGGTCCCAGGCGTGTGTTGGGGTGCACAGCCAACACGGCTCGCTGCCTTCCTGTCAGCACTCTGGACTCTTGTTCTTTCACTGGCATGTGGATAAACGTAAGTAAGACCAGGTGTTTGCTGCTCCTGTGATGAAACATGGAATGTTAAGTCTAAAACTTCCACTTCATCCATGACGAGGTGCTACAAGATGTGAGCAGGAGCGGCTGCTCACATCTCCTTTTAGCTCATGTTGCTTCAGTTTCAGCTGAGAACTCGGAGCTGAATATCACCACCTCTAAGGTTTTTACCTGAACTCTTAGCCAACCGCTGTTCCTTGTTTATCCTGCGTTAATTCTTCGCCGAGTCCTCTGTTGTGCTTCTCTCAGCAAACTGAGTTTAATTTGAGCAGATTTTACTTTAATGCATATGTTTTTAATAAAGCCAGAGTTAATATTCAAAACCGGCGCTTATCAACGTTTCTCTCTTTGCAAAGCAGCTCATAAATATAAATGACGATCAGCCACGCTTCCACTGAGCCCTGCCGCGTCTCTTCTCCTGCACGTGTGTGTGTGTGTGTGTTCCTCTGTTTGTTGTCAGTGTAAGTGATTACATGCGCATCATCTCTCTCTCTGTGTAGAAGAAAACAAAAGGTTAAATATTTTTTGTTGCAAGTCTTTTCAGCAATAACCATCTGCTGAACATTTGTGCACTAATAATTTGGCCTGTGTTCATTTGCCTGTAGTGTTAGCATAATATCTCTGAGTAAAGGCATTTATTAAACCTCTCAGAATTTGGTTGAACATTTACAACTCTCTTTTGGAGGCACCTGTCCAAGATGTCTGTAGCTCAGTTTGTTCTGTTGCTAGAGCTAAAGTCAGGTGTGGTAGTAGCTGAGAGTCATCCCTAACATGCTTTCAGAGTAAGATCCTCCCTGAGCCCACGTGGCCGGATCTCTCTGCTCGTCCTGCAAACGTTCAGCTGGTGGAAACGGAGGAGAGACTGAATCTAGAACATTTAGGTGGAGGTGAAGGGATGGACAGGGAAGAGGAGGAGGAAGAGGAGGGTGACACGGTGAAGGTAGACGATGACACGGAGAGCCGCTGAAGTCGGTTTGACGTCTTCACAGCCTGCAGCTGTCTCCGTCCTCGCATCCCTCCACAGAAGTCCCTGAAAGTCCCACGCTGACAGAAACACACACACATTTACATACATGGATATGGAACGTCATAAATATGGATCAGCTGCAGGTTTACGCTCTGCCGCCATGCTCAGTGTGTGTGTGTGAGTGTGTGTGTGTGTGTGTGTGTGTGTGTGTGTGTGTGGTCAGCTGTCAGCGCTACAGTTTTCATCAGCCACCTGCTTCATCCTATAGGAGAAGATGCTTATTTAGAAAGGCAGATTACTACGTCAGTGTGGGAAACCTTCTACTGAGAAATAAAGTAATGTTTGGTTATGGGTCATAATATCAAGTTTATAAAAACAAAACTGTTTAATTTCTGTTCAAATAGTTCCTGTCCGTTTTCCTTGTAACACAACTGTTTCTGGAAATGTCTTCATCCACATGGAAACACAGAGTGACCCAAAACGCTGCAGTAACTCTGCCTGGCCTGTGCGTGGCGCGTGGAGCATAGGGAGGAGGAGGAGGGCGCCGCCGGGTCGTACGTAAAGTTAGGGGCGGAGCTATGACGTTGTTTTTCTAAGGTGCCGCCTGCGTCACAACAGAAAGGTGCGGTTCTGTTTTTCACTTTGGAACCAACAAAAACTGTTTCAAAGCTCCGAAAATGTTGTTTCTGTCAAACGTGGACATGTTTGAGTAGTTTGAGTGAAACATTGTCATCACAGTCGTCTTTAGCTTCAGTTATGTTTTCTTTCCACCTGTTTCTGATGCATTCTCTTCTGTTCGTACCGTGATGCTGCACAGTTTCTACAGAAGAGGATTACGACCACTTTATCCCTCAATCCTGACGTTAATCTTTAATCTCAGTTATGAAGTTTTTATTTTTACATCCTCTAACATAATTTACACAGGTGAAACCAAAACACAGAACTGTCCATATGAATAAAATCTTCCATTTATTTCATGTTTAATACGTAGCTCTTTTTTTATTAGCAGGATAACTTCTTGTTTTGAGACCTTCAGTGTTTTTCATTTTGTCTTTTAAGTTTTATTTCCAGATGTGCTTCAGTCTTTCAAGGCTCATGTGAAACCATTTATTTTACAGTTTTTATTTTTTACAATCTACTCCTCTGTTTGTGTGGAACCTTTGCAGAAACCTGGTTCTGAACCTGCAACATGGGTTCTGATAACGAGCCATGTTGGGGTCAGAACCTGTGAGCAGCAGAACCAGAACAAACAGAACTTCTTTCAAACCCAGCTGCTCTAGTTCTGATCCAGTTGTGGAAATTAGTTTGAAGCGGTTCTGTTCCGTCTGGATTCAGAACCCGATCTCAGGTTTGTCCCTTTAGTAGTCTCTTATCTTCAGTCCTGGCCCGTTGCTTTGGTTCTGACCGGGTTCTGCTGAAGACGACCTTCACAGTCAGAACTCGGCCCACATGAGTAATAACACTAAAGCATGATTAGCATATATATTGTGTTGACACAGTGCTAATGTCTCGGCTGTTTTTCTTAAGCTATCGCTCCTTTAGCTTTTATTTTCGTGTTTTCCTCTTCAGCTTTTTACTCTCCTCCTTTCTGCCCATTGTTCTGTTGGACCTTCAGGTTCTGCTGTGATATTTTTGTAATCTGCAGAACCGAAGGACTTTAACGTTCTGCTGAAATCCACCCAGGTGCTGAATAACTGCTGAAAGGTGGATTCGAGTTAAAACGAGCAGAAGCTAAAAATCACCAAAACACAAACTAAAAGCTAAAAGGAGCAAAGTGGGCGTGACGAGCGGCCAGGACTCAAGACCAGAAATAAATTAAACTATTTGTAAAAAAATAAAAATACAAACACTGAGTCCCGCCGCTCTGTAGGAAGTAGTTAGATTACAAAAAGACGACCAGAATCTGCATCGTACTCTGTTAAAATGTTTTTATTCTCTCAGAACCACTTTTTTATTTATTTATTATGAATAAAGTACAAGTTTGTTCTGTTGGGCTCAGCTTGGGGGGGGGGGGGATCTTTCATTCATGGTGTCCATTAGCACTCTGCTGTCTCCTGCCAGCCATTCACACACACACACGCGCGCACACACACACACAGAATGTGTTAAGCCTCCTCGGTCAGCTGAATGCCTTTTTCATCGACTGTTTCCATGGAGGAGAAAGGAGGAGAGGAGAACACGTGGAGGAGGAGGGGAGGGGAGAGGAGGGAGGCGAGGAGGAGGAGCAGTGTCGTGAGGTTTTAAAGAAGCAAAATTAACAAAAATGAGAAAAGTCAACAAAGATCATCACAAATAAACAGACTGATGATGAGTGGAAATAGCTTGAAGAGATGAACTTTGTATGGCCTGACATTAACAAGTTTCTTCTTTTAAATGTATTTTCTTAAATTATTAATTTTATTATCATCCATCCATTATCTTTACTTGTTTCTTCCTTTTTGGGTCGTGGGGGTCACTGGTGCCCATGTCCAGCAGTCACTGTGTGAGGGGCGGGGTGCACCCTGGACGGGTCGCAAGTCCATCACTGGGCACTATTTTTATTATTATTATTATTATTGTTATTGTTATTATTGTTATTATTATTAGTTAGTTATTGTTGTGGTGTTTGTGGTTGTTGGTTGTTGTTGTTGGTTGTTGTTGATTATTATTGTTGGTGGTTTTTATTGTTGTTGATTATTATTGTTGGTAGTTTTTGTTGTCGGTTGTAGTTGTTGTTGTCGGTTATTATTATTATTATTATTATTATTATTATTATTATTATTAACTAATTAATTAAACTTGTTAACTTGTTTTCATTTGTTTCATGAGGGCTGTGTGATTAATAGTAAAAAATATTAAATTAATAAAAAGTAAAATACAACATAAACCAGGACCTGTTGATGAGTAAACATGTTTTTAAACAAACGTGTAAACATATTATGGTTTCTGTTTGTGCAGCAGCTGGTTTGTTGTTGTGTTGTAAACAACTAGTTTGTTGGTTGGACAGGATCTTAAAAACTATCAGGACCTGCAGCCCCCGGTGGACGTCCTCACTGTCTGCTGTTTTATGTCCATCCGTCCTCTGTCCCAATGCTTCAGAGACTCAGACCCATGTTGGTCCGTCCTGATTGTGACGTCCTGAATACACACGAAGGACACAGAAATGGGAATCTTAGAGACACATGTCCACTTGTCCTTCAGTTTGTCTCTGCGTGATGTGGATCAGGAGAGTCCATTTCAGTTGGAGGACTTCCTGTCTTCTCGATTTCTGAATGAGTCTTTTTGTTGAACGGATCAGGAAGTTTGTCTCTGCTCTCTGCTCTGTCCATGAAGACTGTCTCATACATCCAGTGGACAACGATGGCGTCCTAATCTTAATTAAAAGATTGTGGATCCATTTAATTTTTAATTTGTTGGATTAATTGGAGGGAAAGGCTCACGTTGAGTTTCAACGGCCGGCAGACGTTTGAATTGGAGCTCAGCTGGAGGTGAAGAGCCGAGGCTGAAGAATGAATTGGGAATAAAGTGTAACTTGTTTTGTCTTTTTAAATAAAATCTTAAACGAGTATCCTGCCGGGCTGCGACTGATGGAGAATATATTCCTCATGGAGTCTCCAAACGTTTCCAAGCGTTGTCTGTCTGTCCAGTTTTAAAGACTTATTCTACTTTCACATTCAGGAAGTTGTTTTATACGCAGCAGCAGCAGCAGCAGCAGCTTCACAAGGTTTTTTCATTCAACCTGTATTTCAACAGGTTAGTCCCATTGAGCCACAAGGACTCACTTGTAGCTATGTTTACATGGACATAAGTAATCGGATCAAACAGCCGTTCAGAATCGAAACGCGTCATGTAAACAACCCGTTCTGGTTATTTTTTGTCTATTCAGCGCGATCTGAAATGATGAGTGATCAGAACGAAACGGGAGGTTTACACCGATTCATAACCCGGACGGTGCACATGTAAATGCTTGATCTGTTCATTTTGTTCCTGATCGTGAAAAACTGACCTGACTGACCATGTGCGACCTGTCATTTCTAATGCAGGTCAACCCCGGTTTTACCAGATCAGACAAGTACCAGACCTTCATCTTGCAGGCGTTTGTCGATCCACTACAAACCGTCTTGGACTACTGATCCAGACCAGTTCAAACAACAGACCAGCTCATCTCCCATCTCCTGGATCTGTTTGTGTTGGGGATGACTCTCACCTACTACCACACCCAGTATCTGTCAAACTGGCTGAGCTACAGATGTTTTTGTTTGTTTAAACTCACTAGTTGTGGCAGCCATCTTGAACCAGGATGTTTTTTTCATTGCAATGGTTCATGGCAAACTCCCACCCCCTCCCAACTTTTCTGGTTCAAATTTAAATTATTAAAAAAAAAAAAGACAATTTGTCCTTATTAGTGTGCAGCGTGGTGGTGAAAGTTTCTCATTCCTGTAATTTAATGTTGAATATACCAACGAAAACTCAAATAATTGGATGTTTGTCAAACTTTAGGTGAGTCCTCACCTCTTGTTGAGTCCCCACACAAACAAACCCCTCCTAAACTCTGCTGCTTTGCTGTTTGCAGCCTTTTTATTGGTTCTGACGCGTGTGGAGTGCGAGCACCGTCAGCGGGGATTCGGACCGGGCCCGTCTTGCCTCTGAATGACCGTGGCGAGGCCTGCTGGAGTCTCAGTCTGTCTCTGTCTTGTTTACCGTGTCCTGCTGGGACATCTGACAATCCAGAAGTGAGAGAAAATAGAGATTCTGTTGTTTTCTTCGGCCTCCCGCCTCTTCGCCCTCGTTGCCTCTGCATCCACTTTTCTCTTCCTCACAACAAGCTGATGTTTGACAGAACGCCCAGAATACAGAACAGAATTCATTTACTTTCACTTTGAGACCTGATCAAACCAAAGAAAAGCTCTGGGTTTGTGCTTCTTCATCTCCGTCGTTCCTCATTTCATTTCCTCTCCTCCTGGACGTCCTGATGACCTTCAGCTGAGACACGAGGACTGTTGGATCTCTGATGGGGCCAGGGACATGTCCTCTCACAGGCAGCTAAAACCCACAGCAACACGCCTCATCAGAGAAACATATGGACGCTTTAAAGACAAGGCTGTCCAAAACTGTCCCCTTTGGTCCTTTAAATGAAAAGGACAAGCGACAGTGAAGACAAAACCTCATATCATTTGTGACATGAAGCTGGACCCTCTGAGACTCTGTCCCCAACTAGAACCTGGAGGTCTTTGAGGGGTGGATCACTCCACATCAGTCCACAATGGTTTGGTTTATCAACACGATGGGAGCCTGTCGGGTTTCTGGATGGCTGGGGGTCCACGCCATGTGGACATCCAACAACTGTGGTCGTTGGTGGTGCAGAACTCAAAGCAGGACTGTCCACCCTGGACCCGCGTCTGGACTCTGACCGACTGTGATCACAACAAGATGGTGGAAGGAGTCACACTCTGAATTTAAACTCTGTTTAAGAAAAGTACCGGACATTCACGAAATCATTTAAGAAAGTCTGCACATTAAATTAAAGACCGGACAGTTAAACAGGAACAAGTTTTAATTTTAGTTGAGTCGGAGCCCTGAAGTCCTGAGGGGGAGGAGGGCGACTGGAGGTGATCGTGTCTTCACTGACGGAGCTTTTACTGAGGTCCACAACTGTTCTGGGAGGTTGTGGAGAGGCTAACATGGTTGCACACTTGTGTGTGCGTGTGCGCTTCTTTATAGTTACTTTGTTTAGGACCTTTTCATGTATAAACATCTATGTAGTCAGGACCAGTTCTTCTGGGGACCAAAGACTGGTCCTAATACGGCGGAACGCAATATGTGTGTGTGTGTGTGTGTGTTTAAGTGTGTGTGTGTATGAGCGTCAGAAAGACGTTCTGCAGGACAGCACTACTTTCAAACGTCCTCAGCTGTGGCAGCTAAGATATCAACAGTAAATCAGACCCCCCAGTTCAGCTAAAGAGGTGATTAATAAACATGTCACCTGTGTGTGTGTGTGTGTGTTCAGCCATAAAGAGGCAGCAGAAACTGTACAAATGAGAGGATTTCCAGGAGCATCTCGTCTGTTTCCTGAATAAAAAGGCTGTTTTGTTCGTTTGCCTCCATCAGTAGTTCTGTCCCGTCTTCATTCACTGGACATCCTCGGTCTGCATGTCTCCATCTTTGTGTCTGCGGACTGAACTCGGCCGAGCTGCATTATCCGGAGCCGCGGACTCCTCTTCCTCTTTGTTGATGCTGAAATAAAAAGAGAGATGCTGAAGCTTTGCCCTTCATCACACTTATCCCTGCGACCGTGCCGCTCTCTAATGGAACTTCATCCATTTCAAATGACAGAATCCATTATGGCCGCATGCACCGCTCTGCAGCGCCACTGTTGCATGCTCGGGATTTATTTCACTTATTTGCTGATAATGTGTGCAAACTAAACCGAGACGCAGGTTTTTTTTCATGCACATGCTTAACTCGAGGAGGAATAGTGGATGTAAGACAATTGAAGAAACACACAAATACATTTTTAAAGAGCCGCAGCGTTACTATTACAGTGTGTACAACAGCTGATCATATTTCACACCAAACAGAATCTGTTTGTATTCAGGCTGTAAAATCCAGAGTTATACTGCGAGCAAATCTAAGAGCTCCTGCTGCTTATTAAAATAAATCAGCTCTCCTTTTAGTTTTTATCTTCATTAGACATGAAGGACGGACGCAAAGAATCTGCCACCGCCGCCTCGCTGATCTTTATTTACACACGGTTCCTGTGGATTTTATCTTGTTCTGGCTGCAACCACATCAGGAATTATCAGGTGAAGGAGTATGTCCTTTTACACAATGTTTTGATTGGAGTTTAAGCTCAGACTGGGCTTACATCATGGGTGTGGCCATGTAAGGGGTGTGGCTATGGGGCGTGGTCATGAAAGGGGAGTGGTTTCAGCTGTAAACCGGTCCATTAGCGGCTTCAGTGGTTCATTCTGGGTTCATCCATGTTCAACTTTATATTTAGTCATGAGTGTCTTGGACAAAGTAAAGCTTAATTTTAGCTTTTCTGCCGTGCATGCTGCATGCCTGCCTGGCTGGTGTGTGTGAGTGCGCGCGCGCACTTGTGTGTTCAGGTGTCGGGTTGTAGGTTAGACATGATCCTGGATGTGTTCAAACGCTTTCATAACAAATGAACGGGTTCCAGCGAATAAACACAAGCGAACGAGTGTGTTTTTTGTGTTTTTCTGGCTATTACATGTGCGTGTGCACGTGTGCACGTGTGTGTGTGTGTGTGTGTTCTCGAGGTCTTGCACACTTAACTGACACATTTTCAATCACATGGTTTATTTGGAGGAAATTGTTGAAAAAGGGAGAATTCTGAAGCTCTTTGGGCTACAATAGGACAAGCCAGGATTAGTTTTTTCACTTTGTACTCATGTGTATGAGTGCATGTGTGTGTGCGTGTGCGTGTGTGTTTGCAGACAATGTCCTAGTAGCCAATTTGTAATATATAGTCGGCCTTGAAAAATAGTTCAGATCTCCCATTCGCTGTCTGCAATTTAGCTGTGCCGGCGCCTGGCGGTACCCATTGTGCCGCCTCCCACCGCTGCTGTTTGGACCTGATGGAGTGTGTGTTTGGAGCGGCGGTGTGTTTACTGCTGCCGATTGGGCCTGATGGAGTGTGTGTTTGGAGCAGCGGTGTGTTTACTTGCCTTGGTGCATCTCAGCGCGCTTTAACCCACCACACTCTCTTTGCATGTGTGTCAATGAGAACACTCTGGTGACTTGATTTATACTTGGTTTATTGAATTTCTGTGTGTGCGTGTGTGTGTGTGTGTGTGTGTGTTGCTGCTGCTGCTTTCCTAATATGTACAAAGGAAGTTCACAGTTCAAAACGAACTAGTTTGGAAATGGGAAAAAATGTTTTACAAATGTTGAGGAAGAAGATAAGAAATATATTCAGGATGTAAAGTGAAGTCAACTAATATGAGGATGAATTCAATAGAATAAAAAAATGTTAAGGATGTAAGGATTACTGGAGGATTTGTACCGACTTATGCACGTGTGACATGATTGGATGAGTAACGGCATCGGTTTGTCTTTGCACCAATAAAGTCTGATTAATTTAAATATTAGATAAAACTTCTATGAACAGGGTTGTGTCTATGTGCTTTAAAGAAAAATGAGTTGACAGTAAATAAAACTTTGATATGAAAACTATATCCTCTGAACACACTTCTTCTGGTGACGGGCCTGCTGTGTAGAGCCCCCTTGTGTCTAGGAGGAAAACTGCATCAGAAAATCTTCGACATCCTGAACTAACAATGTTCTAAACATGACCTGAAGTCTGTTAATAATTAATGATTTTAAGACTTTAGCTGCTTCAATAATTATGACTTCAACTAGATGAGTTTGAAACTAACTTTTTATGTGTATATTGTGTTCATGTGCACTCTGCTAGCTTCAGTGTCTTAATCTATCTCTGAGATTTAAAAGAACATTTTCAAAATTCATGCAGATAGTGAATTGTTACCAACAGCAGCTTGAACTATTTAATAATTTGTACTAAACTATAGCATGATTCAGCCCAAACAGCACAGAATATCTGCCACAGACGCTACAATCTATGAGTCAACTCAATAACAGCTGTTACATCAGCTGTAAACAGGTCCATTAGCAGCTTCACTTCTGGTAAATAAGCTCAAATCTGATAACTTGTGGAAGGAGACACATTTTCCCTTTTCTCCTCTGCTGCTTCTTCCGTAGAACACACATCTTTCTGACACATTTTGAATACAGTCTAATATATTATTTTACAGACATTTTATTGTTATTATTGACATTTCTCACAGTCAGCCCATACTTTGTTATTGAGCCAATATCTACCAACACAATAAGTGCAGATGTTTGACAGTTCTGGTAATGGCCACTGTAGCTCCACTGAATCACAAGGTCATGGGACCAAAGCGCCTTCTAGTGGTTTGTATGACTCTACGAGGTCACGTGACCAGAGCACCCTCTTAATGGTTTATGTGACTCTACGAGGCCACGTGACCAGAGTGCCCTCTAGTGGTTTATATGACTCTACGAGTTCACATGACCAGAGCGCCCTCTAATGGTTTATGACTCTACGAGTTCACATGACCAGAGCGCCCTCTAATGGTTTATGACTCTACGAGTTCACATGACCAGAGCGCC
>JARVLU010000624.1:22724401-22736268 GCA_031762415.1 Simpsonichthys santanae | reverse complement strand
ACTTACTGGGGCTTCAGGGTACGGATCCCCCCATGATAAACAAGGGACTACTGTACACTTTAGAAACAAAGATGGCAGATTTGAAGCAACTTTGTAATTTTTTTTTTTTTTTTTTTCTCTTGGCGTGGATTTATACCTGAACGTTTGTGCTGCAGGAGTTTAAATTCAACTTCAGAGCTCCAGATTTTATGGAAACTAAATAGAGAAACATCTGAGACTTCTGTGGCAACTTTGACTGATTTGTGAGAAAAAAAAGTCACTTCTTGTTGTGCACGTTCAAAATTGAAATAACCGACTTACTCGAGGATCATCAGCATCCTTTAGGAAACGAGCAGAAAACTCAGTTCAGACAAAGTCTGGCTCTGATTTGTTTGTGAGTCTGTGGGTGTAGCAGCAGAGTTGGTTTAATGGAGACCTGAGCTCTGCCACGTGACCTGTCCAGTAGAACCAGTATGAAATGGTTTATAAAGGAAGAGCGACAGAAGGACCATGACTTTAAAGAACAGGGACCACAGGGACTGACTTCCCTGGAGGATCTGTTCAGATGGGTCAGCTGATGAGCAGAGAGGCTGGAATTGGAGAGTAAGTGATTTTGACAGAGAGGGAAAGTGGAAGTGACAAAGAGACCTGGGCTGCAGGAGAAGTTCATATCCTCCATACAGGAAGTGAAAGAACAGATGCTTGCTGATGAGTCTTCATCAGCAGATAAAAACTGTCCTTATTTTCATGTCCCCATCTACTGACTGCAGGTCAGAGGGAGACCAAGTAGCGGAGCTCCTTCACTGGTTAATGCACACAAAGATCAGATGTTTCATCTGCAGCCAGTGACAAAGCTCTGATCACCAGAACCTTTTCTACTCAAAGAAAAGGTTTGACTCCATTTCACTGTTTATTTCTCATCCTTGTTGGTACATTTTTAAAAGTTTAATAATTGAATATTTATTAATTTTATTGGACAACTATTTTAATTTATTTATTCATTAATTTACTTATATACTTTTATTTTATATTTTGGCTGTTTGTTTATGTCTAGTTACTGTTTTGTTGTTGGTCTTGCTCTTTTTGTTCTTGTCTTGGCCTGACTCTTGTCTTGATCTTTTTCTAGTTTTTGTTTTTATTTTATTGTATTCTTGTTCTTGGCCTTATTCTTTTTCTGGTCTTGTTTTGGTCTTGGTCTTGATCTTGTTCTTGTTGTGGTATTTGTCTTGTCCTTGATCTTATTCTAGCCTTGCTCTTAGTCTTCATCCTGTTCTTGTTCTGGACATATTCTTGTCTTGATCTTGTCCTACTTACTGTATCCTTCTTATCCTGGTCATTTTCTAGTTCTTGCTCTTGTTGTGGACCTAATCTTGTTCTGGTCTTATTCTTGTCTTCTTGTTTTTTTATTTCTTGATCTTGTCCTGGTCTTGTTCTAGTTCTAGTTCTAGTTCTAATCTTGTTCTCTTCTTGGTCTTGTTTTAGTATTTCTTGTTGTTCTAGATTTGATCTTGTTTTGTTCTTAATTTTGTTTTGTTCTTGTACTTGTTCTTGTCCTGGTCTTGTTATAATTATTCTTCTTGTCTTGGTCTTCTTGTTCTTGTTCTGGTCCTAATCTTGTTTTGCCTTAACCTGGGTCTGTTGCCATGGTAACTAATCCAGAGTAGGTGTTTGAAAGCAGACAGGAAGCAGATTTTCGGCCTTATAGTTTGGAGTTTATTCCTCCTGATAAATAAATGACAAAGCGTATGAAAATGATATTCTTGGCTGGACAGCGGCCATTTTTCATCTTCAGCCCTAAACAACCCCTCCCCCTCTAATATGCTTGTCCCTATCTCTCCATCTTGTTCCTCTTCTCCTCCCTCACTCGTTCACTCCACTTGTTTTTTCTTCAACAGAAATTAATCACCTGTCTGTGTGTGTGTGTGCACACGCCTGTGTGTGTTTGTGTGTGTGTTTGTGTGTGTGTGTGTGGCCAGCAGGGAGCCCACAGAGGGTTTTAGCAGCTGATTTATTGCCAAGTTAATTCATAACGGCATCCGATGAAGATGAGAGGCTGCAGGAAAGAGTTTGTTCCTGTTGTTCCAGGGTGAAAGAGGAAGAATAAACAGAGCTGCTCTTTTATAAAAAGTAAAACCTGAAAGTATCTCAGAATACAAAATATATTTAGGCGTGAATAAAAAACAGATTGTGATGGGATTTGCAGAGTTTTATTGGTAGTTGTTTTTTGTTTGTTGCCATAGTTATTGCCTGTTCCCATGAAGATTGGGCAATCATGTTTGTGTTTGTTAGCAAAATATCTCATGGCCCTCTGAATGGATTTTAAAGAAAACACTTAAGTATTCAGTGGATGTACGTTTATAACTGATTACCTTTGAGTCAAAGCTGATTCTAAATGGCTCTGACACAGAAAATCAGCTTTGGCCAACTCTAAAATATCAGAGTCAGAGTCACTGGTATGAAAAGTAGGTGTGGTAGTAGCTGAGAGTCATCCACAATAACCACCACGACTGCTTCTTCCAGGTTTGAACTAAAACTGAACTTTATTCTATAACAGTAAGAACTTTGATTGTGTTAAGTGTATTATGTTTCAGTGTGTTGGAAGTTATTGTTCAGTGTGTGTTATGGGTTCTGGTTCTGGTTCTGGTTCCTGTTCCTGAGGCACGTTGAGCTCTCATGTGTAATATCAACATTTCTCTGTCAGACTAGTTTAGTTAAATGTTTGTGTTTATTGTTTGAATGAAACCTGAACATCTTCTGATGTGGTTGAGTCAGAACCTCTGGACGGGTTCTTTTTTGTTGACCAAACAGGAACCGTCCAGAGGTTCTGTTAGATTGATCCACCTGGATTATGAGCAGGCGTCAGGACATTTAGAACGTCTTGTTTTTGTCACGTCTGTTCTGTTTTTTCTTTCCGGGGTGTTATTGAAGCTCACACAGTTTATGCAGGTTTCGTGTTTCTCACATCGTTGGGTGAAGATTATCGAATCAAGAAGTTCACGGACAGAAGGTTGTTACTTCTTGATGTTTCCTACGTCTTCCTGCTCTGCAGACGTCCACCATGAATCAAATGTGACACGTCCTCTTCATAATCAGATCTCTTCTCTCCTTTTGTCCTGACTCCAGGCTGCAGGCTCTCCGCAAGGAAAAGTCCCGGGACGCTGCAAGGTCGCGGCGGGGAAAAGAGAACTTTGAGTTTTACGAGCTAGCCAAGATGCTGCCGCTGCCCGGCGCCATCACCAGCCAGCTGGACAAGGCCTCCATCATCCGGCTCACCATCAGCTACTTGAAAATGAGGGACTTCGCCAATCAGGGGGACCCGCCGTGGAACCTGCGCATCGAGGGGCCCCCGCCCAACACGTCTGTCAAAGGTAGGACCAAGACAAGAAGCACTCTTTTTCACACACATTTTTATTTATTTATTTTTTAACGTTTAATTTCCGCAGCTATTTCGTGATTTTTGAGTTGATGCTTTGAAACACTCAGGATAAAAGTTTTCTTTACCTTTAAATGGGTTCAAACATTATTAAAATGAAACTTTCTGTCATTGGAAAGAAAAAAAATTATTATATATTTCCCATGATTCATCAAGTCTTCAGTCCCTGAAACTAAAACTAATTGATCTTTAATGCAGTGGTTCCCAACCCTGGTCCTTGAGGAACACCATCCTGCATGTTTTAGTTGTTTCTCTGCTCCAACACACCTGATTGAGTGATTTAATTCATTACCTCATGTTCTGTAGAAGCCTGTGAATCATCTATTTATTAAAAGCAGGTGTGTCAGAGCACATAAACAACTTAACCATGCAGGATGGTGTTCCTCAAGGACCAGGGTTGGGAACCCCTGCTTTAATGGAACGTTTAGACTTTTGTGTTATTATAAATGTTATGGAGCTTACTTATGTTAGCCACAGCTTCTCTCATCTTACTGAGTTTAATGCAAGTTTTTTTGTTTTAAAGTTTATCCCACTTACTGGTGATTTCATCAGTGCATGAGATCACCAGAACCTGACTGAAGTTCCTAAATCCTACAGAACTAATGCATACACATCTACTCTTTGTTTTAGTTCATCTTTGGGTTTGAATTTGAAGACATTTTAGCTTGAACCTTTACAGCAGAGATCCATTCAACCTTAATCTCAACTAAAGTCCATTGTTTGTGTTTAAACAAACCAAACCTCCACTGCAGCTAATCAGAGACCAAATGTTTAAAAGTATTTGCTTTTAAACTCAGATTTCTGTTTTAGAACTTGTTCTGCACAGAAACTGACAAGTTGCTCAAATTTTTGACAGAGCTGATGACTTGTCTGTTCACCAGTAATCCCTGAAGTTTATCATTAACCCATTGTCTGTGTTTCATGACGGCTGCAGCCATAAATGAAACTGGACTGAGCACAACGTTCCTCTCATTCTCACGCTGATCATCTCGTGTTCACAGAAACACCAAGGCTTGTTTTCCTTCGTTCATGCCCACTGCAACTAGCTTGTTTGGCCTAGTTGTCTTGGTGTATTAAATTATAACAGCTTGTTTTCACCTCTAGATAACTAGTCTTGGTTATCTCCAGATAATTTGATAATCCTCGCTTCGATAACATGAACTCATGATCTCCGGAAAACGAGGAGATTCTCAGTTTCTGTTGTTGTTTTGATTTCGTTTTACAACTTGTGTTTTTCCATCGTGCTCCAGACAGACAGGACAGGAAGACTTCCTGCCGAGACCGCCCGTCCCTTTAAACTTATCAAACACCCAAAGCTGTGGAAACGGACAGCTAGCCTCTGCGCTAAGCGATTTTTCAGTGAGGAGAACGTGAAGCTTTGATAAATTTCTGCCTGCAGAACCAGAACATGCACAGCACTTGTGTATCTTGGAGGAGTTAGTCTTTGAAATCGGCCTTTTGTGCGACTCACTCTGAGGAGAAGAGGCACGTTTGCTTTAAAGAGCTGCTGGACGTACAGGAACGAGCCAGCGATGAACACAAACCGCTGGAAAAGGCTCCTGCGGCGCGTGTGTGCGTTCAAGGTGAAATCTGTTGATTAGGTGTAATGTTTGTGTGTTTGGATGTGCAGCGATGTGTTTTACAGGTATGTGAAGGTATTCTCACACACAGTGTGTGTTCCTCCGCTCTGTCTGCAGCACCAGATGGCATCATTGTTGTCAGAGCTTTGAAGAGGAGCATGCATGTTAATGAACAGAGGAGCTGTGTGCATGTGTGCGTGCGTGAGCGTGTGTGTTTCGCTCCATGTCTTAGTCACTGAGTCTGAGCAAACTCTTTACCTAAATCACATTTTTATGTAAATGTTTGAAGACGGATTGCGAAAGTGAAATATTTTCTCAGAACCGGTGAGTCTGTTTTATCGTTTATCAGAACGTTTCAGTCGTGCAGCAGCTGAAATCTCTTTTGTCTGCTGGAGAACCAGGCTGCGTTACAGGAAAACACAAACGTTCAATCATATTGAAACGTGTTTGGAGCATGATGTTTCCTCGTTCTTTGGATTGTTGCAGTCAGCAACAAAAACTATTTAAATACTCGATTCAAGATGGCCGCCACAGCCAACTGGCTTCACATGAACAAACTGGCTGCAGCTCAGTCACTTTAACAGGTGCCAGGCTACTTTATGGTGTGGTAGTAGCTGAGAGTCATCCCATTAAACTGCAGAACTTTATTTTCAAACGACAACTTCATCACTTTTCAACAACCGTCTGAGGTGGCGGGTGATATGCATTCTGTGAGGAACGACGTGTCTAATTAGAGCTTGGTTCATTTTATCTCTTATTTCTTTACATTTATTGTAGGTTTCTGTCCACGAGGCACCGTCTGATGCACCTTGTAGGACTTTTCTGACAAACATAAACATGAACCTGCCAGGTACAGAAAAGTCCACCTGTAACTTCATTTAAAGAAACAAGTTGTTGTTTTTCATGAAACAACCTGACCACATGAACACCTGGACTGAACATCTGACCAAATGAACACCTGAACACCTGCACACCTGCACATCTGAACACCTGACCACATGAACACCTGCACACATAAACAAGTGCACACATGAACATCTGACTAGTTACGGCTCAGAATGATGTTATTAAAATAAGATCTAATATTTTCTGAGTGAAGGTCAGAAACTGACGTGTTGACATCAATATACGTGAACAAGATGCTCTCACCTTCAAAATGAATGTTGGACAGACTGCATCACACACACATACGCTCACACACACACACACACAGACACACACACACACAGACATCTCCAGGGCAGTGTGTTTTCTACTCATCCTCTTATTGACTGACACTAATGAATGAATCTCCCTCAGTTGAGTGTGTGTGGGTGTGACTTCTGTCTATGTAATTGTTTTGTTTACTCTGAGGGTGTGCCTGTGTGTGCGCACGTGCACGTTCTCCCTCTGATGACTTCATATTCTTTTTGTTTCTCTACGATTACCTGAGCTTGTTGTTTCTGTATCAGTTTGTCTTTATTTTGTTCTGTTCAACTCATTTTCTACACTTGAACTTCCCGTTTCATTTCAAATCCAAGTTTCTGACCTCAAACTCTGGACTTCAGTTATTTTACTGATGAAGCCGCTGTCATCTAAACGCTGCGACCTGCAGCTGCTGCTCAGACTCCCTTCAGACAAGATGACGACCTCGCTGTGGTCACCTGGACCTGCTGGAACGTTTTGCAACAACATCCTTCAGTGTGAAGGCGCCGTCATGATGCTGCTTCTCTTGGCGCACCCCAAACAGGCTTCACTTCCTGTTTCTGTCCCTCACATGCTCTCCTGCTCCCTCGCCATGTTCTGTAGCTCAGCAGGACGTTCCCAACATGATGAAAACACGTATAGCCATGATGCTACTGCCACGGGTATCACGTCTACTCTAGGTTACTTCCATGAACTTGTATCATAAGCAGAACCTCATGGGGGGGTTCTGGTCCTCCAGCATCATCAGTTTCAGCCTCTCAGTAGAGGAGGAGAACTCTGCATCAGCAGCAGGAGATCCATCCACTCTTCCCCCTTCCTCGTCCAGTGAGCTTCTTGATTTGCGTCTGGATGGTGGTTGAGCGCGGCAGCTTTTTAGGGTTTGTGGAGAGCGAGGGTTGTCAGCGTGGGTGTGGGTGTGGGTGTGATTGTAACTGAGGCAGGAGACCAGTGTGACCAGTCCTGCTTCAAACACCAGCCCAGGATGGTGCATACGCCGTCATCTCCACCCTGGACCCCGATCCTCCTCCACCTTGATGATGAACCACCTTGACCCCACTACAGATGTTGTGTGCAGCCTCCTCTATATTTTATTTATCATAAATCTGTCACAGTCATCCAGCTGTGATCGAAGATCTGACGTTAATCCGCTTCAGAAAACTTCACAAAGAGCTGGAAAATGCAGTCACTGCTCATTCTTTCATTGTCCATGGTTTCTCTTTAACATCTTAACCATTCTCCTCTTTCCCTCTTTTCTTATCTCCTCCTCCTCCTCCTCTTGTTCGTCGTCCTCCTCCTCTTCATCCCCCCTGACCTTTGCAGTAATTGACCCATCAGCTGCTCTTCTACAGTTTAGTGTTGGAGGTTTTGACATCCTGTCAGAGGATCTCCACATCTGCTACAGGAGTCCACACAAACAACCGTGACCTTTGAAGCATCCTGACACGCAGCCTCTGTGTGCGTGCGTGTGTGTGTGTGTGTGTGTGTGTGTGTGTGTGTGTTGTAGTGACCGCTCGGTGTGTTTATGGGAATGTAAAGCCAGCTTTGTGATTGCCCGAATGCACAGAGTATCTGTGCGTCCAACGGTGTGTGGGATTGGGTTTCAGCTTCTGTCTGGCAGTCTGTTGCATCGTGTGTGTGCATGTGTGTACGTGCGCATGTGTGTGTGTATGTGCATGTGTGCGTGCGACTCCCCCTCCTCATTTCGACACCTGGTTATTCATTATGCATGCAGAGAGGAGCAGACACTGAAATGCCACACTTCATGAGGCAGTCTAAAATAAACACACACGCACGCACACACACACGCATGCACACACACACACACAACAAAAAATATAAGCATAGTTGTGCAAGCTTCATTTTTTATAAACTCAAACAAGTACAGAATTATATTAGACATATTCTATACACCTGCAGAAGTTTTAACTGAACACGCGCGCGCGCACGCACACACACACACACACACACACACACGCACCTGCACACGCACACGCACACGCACACACACACACACACACACACACACACACACACGCACACAATGCCTGTTGTTTCTCAGCAGCTTTACATTACGAAACATATTTGCTCCTGATTATTGTTTATTTTTGGACGCATGAATCATCAAAACGATTAAATATTGAACCAGAGTGAAAACATTTCCTGAACACACTTCGTCTTCTTCTTTTATTCTTAAACCAACTCCAAACTTCTGAATTTCATTGCAGTTCATCCAAACATTTCCACCACCTTCACTTTCACATTCCTGCTTTTTCTTCTTCTCCATATTATAATCTTCCAGTAGATGCGTTTCATTGGAGATGCGACGTGTTGCTGCTGCTGAGTGTGGACAATGATCAGATATTTAAAATGTGCAAAGTGAAGGAAACTAACCCGACCGTCAGGGAGCAGGATTGACTAAAACAAAAAGGCTCTAAATGACCAGCTGCAAGGCAAGCTGAGAATTCATACCTCCATCTTGGAAGGTGCTATGTTGTGTCCTTTGTTACCATAAGTGAAAAAATTAAACTCAGCCAAGTAGCCCAATGATTTTTCAGTTATTATAATTTTCAGAGCTTGCACTTGAAGGGATGTGTCGTTACATTTTTTTAAATTTAAATCCTGATCAGCTACATGAGTTCACTACTATTCTGTGAGTGGTCACTCCCCAAACAAACTATAAATACAGTTAAGTTGAAGAGTCAGTGTGTACCAGCTAACTGATAATATATCTTTATGTGTATCACATGTTCCTAATTGATAGCTTTTAATCCAGGAAGTAAACATGAATGAACCCATAGGCGTGACCTGAGGAAGGTGCTCAGCTTGTTTAGGTTATTGCATCAACACGAGGATGTTGAGTGTGTGAGAGCTGGAAGTCTTTTAAAGATGAGTGAGACACTCATCTACGACCTTACTGTTTGCTGAACATCCTCTAAATTTCAGTGTTTAGTGATGTTTTCATGGAGGTGTACTGTTTCTGCTGTGTTTAAAATGATTAATGATTGTGAATCATAACGGGTGTTTTATTGTGTGTGAGGGCACTAAATATATTAATCTGAGATATTTAATAGATAAAAAAATGTTTTCTAAACATGATCAACCTTCAAATCACCAGTTAGAACAGATTAAATTGAGTATTTGAGATTATAAAATTTAAAAACTTTCATCTGAGCCAGTACTAATGAAGAAACGTGGTGTCGGAGCATCACAGGAGCAAATTAATATTTGTAAAATCACCTTGGTGGACTGCTCGTTTCCTCTGGTGTATTTTTGTGTTTTCGTCGTCACACTCGGTCATCAGCGCTGAGAGGGAGAGCGAAGAGGAGTGTCAGAAGAAAGAGGCCGAGCAGAAAAATGAGAAGGGTAAAGACAACACGGGGAGAAAGAGACGGTCAATTAGAGAGACAGAAGCTATCGGTGATGCTGGGAGAGGGAGAGCAGCGGGACGCTGTCTCGTTATGATCCATCTCGTCTCTTTGTATCAGCTGACGTTTTTATGATGCAGCCTGCTGGCTGGGCTAATGGCTTCCTCCATTATACTAAGGGAACACGGTGACCCCGACACCCAGATAAACACTGAGCTCCCATCAGATGCCTCCCCCGCCCCTCCAGCCCGGGCAGCGGGCCGTGGTCCAACCGTGATTCAGCGCCGTCCCACTGAACAGGACGAGGCTCTTTACAAATTGAGCCAATATGGTGGAGAAAGGGACATGGATTAGAGGCTCTGCAAGAAGCGAGCCCCCCCCCCCCGAATGGTTTCTTGTTCTATAAACACAAGGAAACCTGCAGCATGTCTTCACTGAACTGAGGATGCTTGTAGTACTTTCCTGAAATCCTCCTTTCTTCTGATTAAAACCTCCAGTGTTCAGAGACGTGAAGCAATTCAATTATTTTATAAAGTCCCAGTAACTTAGAAGAACCTCCAGACACCCTGAAAAACATGGATCATGATGGGAACTGAGTAAGGACGCAGCAGATTGAGTCAAATATGTGTCTCTGCTGCCATCCTGAGCAGCACAGAGGTGACAGTGGGAAGGAAAGACCCAGGGAGAAACCTCCAACAGAACCAGAACCAGGATCAGGATGGACAACCATCTGTTTTGACTGGCTGAAGTTAAAGAGGACAGGATGAAGGCTCAAACACAGAATGGCTGGTCCAGGTGGTTCCTATGGTTCAGGTGTAGTTTCTATGGTCTGTGTGTGGTTCTTATGGTCCAGGTTCCATGTTCCAGGTGTAGTGCATATGGACCAGGTGTAGTTTTTATAGTCCAGGTGTTAAAATAATTACAAATCCAAACAGGTGGAGTAGAGCAAGAGAAGACGGCAGCAGAGTGTGGAAATGTGGTCAATTTGTCCTCCATCAGTTTAAGCCTATAGCAGCAGAACTAAGGGACAGTTCAGCAAACCCAAGATGACTCTAACTATAGGATTTATCAAAAAGTCCCAGTCTTCAAACTGGACCATGTGTCAGCCTCACGGACAGAAACTGGAAGTTGGTTACACAAGAGAGGAGCCTGAGAACTGAAAGATCTTGCTCCCGTTCTGCTTTTGTAAACTCTAGGAACCACAAGTAAACCTGAAGCCTGAGAGCAACGTGCTCTTAGTAAAATATGGAACAGTAAATTATTTAATATAAGATGGAGCTTGTTGAGGACTTCCTGTACGGAGTTTGTTTCAGGGTTTTACCCATAGTTCTCTTCTGAAACCTTTATAAAGAAGCTGCTGCTTCTCTGCATAATAAACTTGTCAAACACCGGTTTGGCTCCGGCGCCGTAGGAGCCTGTGGTGATGCCGTTTCCCCCACCCCCCCACCCTCCCCAGCTTAGCGCCGTTCGGCTTTGCAGCGCAGATGTTGCTGTCTGCTGGCTAAAACCACGAGCCGTGCTCTCCCACCTAATAAATGCAGAGTAATTTGTCCAGCTGCATGTGTGAGATGTTTGGATTCCCTGGCTGCAGTGTAAGGAAAAAATGAAACCACAGAGAGTGTGTGTGTGTTGGTGGGGGGAGGGGGAACAGCAGTAATTATAAAACTAATTACTAAATGCTGATGATGCCCAGAGGCTTTGCATAACTACATTTAGACCTAGAAATTGCTTTTGGCTGCCGGTGTTTCTGCAGGTATTTCACTCATCTTCCTTTTTTTCTGGATTTCCCCGCTCGTCCTGCACGCTGTCACACACTCACACACCAAAGAAGGAGAAAATCACCACAGAAACTATTATTCCAACACCTTTCCCCCTTTGTGTGCTTTCTTTACGTTGTTCTGTCAAACACAGAAAACTCCAGGAAATACCCTCGTCCTGCGCATAATGTCAGAAATCAGAGTGTTTTTGTTGCGCTGTGAAAGACACTGTAATTAAACAGACACAGAACCGGGCTGGTCCCTGCAGGCCTCCGTACAGAGACGTGTTTCTGTCTGATTCTATGTCTGCGTGGATTTTTACACAGATCAGTGTCAATGTTTTTATCTCCAGAGGGACAAGTTCCTGATGTGGTGTTTTACCTTGATGGCATGACCCGTGTACCTGCTGGTGTTTCTGGTCTGTGTTTTCATTGTTTTTATGAACTACAGTAGTCCCTGGATTATTGCAGGGTTACGTTCCAGACACCATCGCAATAGGTGAAAAACCTTGAAACGCTATATTTATTTTATAAAGACACTGTTTACCTTTTCCTCATCATAAGTTATA
>JARVLU010000624.1:22651529-22662154 GCA_031762415.1 Simpsonichthys santanae | reverse complement strand
TGTGGGAACTCGGGATTCGAACCTCCAACCTTCCGATCGGGGGTCAGCTGCCACTACCACTGTACCACGGCCGCCCCCTGTAGTCAGATAGGAGCTTACAAAAATGGGATTTGATCAGAGAAATTTGAAAAATTGATTAAGCAATGTGACACATGAAAAAGGTTTGAGAAAAGCTTTGTATCTGAGGTCCACATGCGCTACCCATAAATTGAGCTTCAGGGAGAACAACTGCTTGTAGACACACAATGGAGATTCTGGGTCTATAGCCCACTCCAAATGAAGGCTAGTCAAAGTGAAGATAACAGGGGCATCTAGAATTGAAGCTTGGTTTTAAAGCAGACAGCCAAGTTGGCAGTGCAAATTGTTTTGTGGGACATTGATCTGTGTTCTGCTCTGACATGCTCAATTACTCTTGAAGCCACACAGACAGGCCATAAGTGTCTTTACATACTCAAGCACTCACTAATTAAAAGTCCACTCTGCATCAGTTCTGCACCAGTCAATATGCTTAATGGACTCATATGCATCAACGCTGCACATTTTCATTTTAGACACAGTAAACTTTTAATTATTCTTTTTTTTTAACTTAAGTAAAAATAAAAAACAACTGTTTTTAATTCCAACTATAATCTCCAACTAGCACTTCTATAATAATTAAAATCATAAGGATTCCTCCAAATTGTCTTCCTTTTCAATTGCAGCTCATCTTGCAGATGATGTGGTGTGAATTATATATATGGTTGTGCATGTTTCACTACAATTCCTTCTAATTAATTCACCCTGAGAGACCTGAACAAGGGACTAGTTTTTTTTTTTTTTTTTTTTTTTTTTTTTTTTTTTTTTTTTTTTTTAATCCTCCAGCCCTGGTTATAATCAAACTGCCCCCTGGAATATTTTCTCACCTTGGCTTGGTGGGGGGAATTTTACATTCTTAATGCAACCCCTGCTTCTTTAGGAAGTGTTAATTTGATAGCATTCGAATGTCCAAGGGGGGTAAGATTAATAATTCCTTTGATTTTACAGGGAATAGAAAGTTGTTTTCTTAATTTTTCTTTTATGTAACATTTTACAAGCTAGAAAACAAAGAAAAATGGGTAATAAGTCTTTAAATTAATGGTGATATATAAGAGGCATTGTAATTTCCCTTATCTATACCAAAAGTTGTTTATGACTTTTTTTTTAAACTTTTGACAAAATTAGGTTAATTACAAAATTTAGAAAAACATAGACAAAACCATGATGTTCTGCATTCACCTTCCATCAGAAGGCAAAAAAGTAAAATAATAAAATTCTGTTTGGTGCTTGTCCATGTGTAACTGGTTCCTTTCTGCGTTGTTCTGGTTATTAGTGAAGGATTAGACCACATGATCAATCTGGTTTCTCCGTATACATGTATTCTGACGAGTAAAACAAAAAGAAGACTACCATGTTATCAGCTGTCCGCTCCAACTCCTCTCTCACAGGACAAAGTTACATAGGGGCCAAGGCTGCAGTGAGGTAAGTGACCATGTCACACAACTTTTAAAACAAACAAAAGTAAACTTTTTCTTACATATGACATACCTGACGAGTAAAACAAACAGAAGACAACCAAGTTATTGGTTGCCCGCTCCTAGTCCTACACAAAAGAAAAGTAACAAAACTAAAATAAATTCCTGCCACTTTACAATCATAAATAAGTTCACTTAAAACTGTATTTTTCAACCTATAAGTCACTTTTTTTTTTTTTTTTTTTGCATAATTTGCATGTCCTGTGAAAGCAACATATTTATGGATTCTTCCCATATTTATAAAGCCATTTTTGGCTGAGATATGACCATTTTCATTCATTCCGACAGAAAATATTGAACACTACCATTTTCAGCCGCTAGATGGCACTTGAATAGTATGGAATGCCGTTGTGTCATGTAATAGGTAAAAGTGGCTATTAATGACACAATCGGCTTGCCAAAGCCTGCTACTTTCGTCCAGCTTGTCTGGAGAAGCCGTCAAATCAGCTTCCTTTTGCTGCGCCGCCCCGGCGAAATGCAGCTAATTTGACCATTAAAGTGCATGTATTAAGTAAAAGTTCAACTGAGACACACCTTTGCTGTAAAGTCGAGCTAACAAATAATTGTTTTAGGTGGCTGTCTTGTTAAATTTTGAAGAAATGCACAGCATTCCTCCTTCCTCATTTCCTCGCTTTCTGTGCACTTCTGGAGCACCAAGACAGCAAATAATTTTGAAATACAGCTGATTTGACCATTAAAGTCCTTTAACTTAGCAAATATTAGACTGAGCCACATCTTTACTAGAATTTCAAGCAAACGAATAATTGTTTTTAATGTGGTTATCTTGTTAAATTTCGAAGAAATGCACATCGACTCATCTCTCTGCACATGCCCGCTTCTGCGAATCGGCTTTGAAATGCAGCTTTCATCGTCAAAGTGCATTTATTAAGGAAAAGTTAGACTGAGACACACCTTTACTATAATTTTGAGCAAACAAATAATTGTTTTTAAGTGCTCATCTTGTTAAATTCTTGTTAAGGTCCTCACGTGCACACTCCCACGGCTGCCATTTGGCAGCCCATCAATTTTTGGCACAACACGGCCCACATTTCCACATTTGTCCCACATTTCTGGGTTGTCAGCAGTGACGCACAATAGATACGACACATTTATAGATTTTTCCACTTTATTAGACATATTTGGACTGATGCGACTTATAGGGCGGAGAAATAAAAAAGAGGGGCTCCTGATATTGAAATCACACGCTTATGACAAGAACAATGATTTCTAAAGGGGGTTTACAGTCAGGTATGGGAACAGTCCAGAAAACAAGACATTTTGTGTAACTATAACAAAATAGAAATTCAACGTGGTTACACATGCACCCAGGGGTGGTCAGTGCCGTGGTTTTATAATCCTGAGGTTGTGCAGATTCAAGCCCAGTTTGCATCAGGATGGACATCCTGCGTAAAACAATTGTCAAATCTTTCATGCGAGTTCGCTCGCTGTGCTGACCCCTGAAGAAGGAAGCAGCCAGAAAAAAAAGTTGTGCGTGCACCCCACCGTAGTGTGTGGACAAACTTTTAAAAATACTGACTTTAACATTTAAAAGTCACTTTTTTAAAGTTGATTTCTCTTCGTGTGGACACATCTCTTGTTAAATCTTGGTTGTATGGCTCTCCCACTCCACTACTGGGCGTCTTGCTCAGGTTTTCTGTAACGCTGGCCACGGTAGCTCCCCTTGAAGCCTCCAACATTTCTCTTCTCTTCGTCAAGAAAGAAAAAAGAAGGGATCTTGAACATGACCCCAAAAGAAAGGTTTTATTCTGGATTTGTGCAACACATGCAAACTCCCCTTTAATTAACGTCCCACTCTTTATTTAACTTCAATTATTTGCTGTTTCCACTAAAAATCCAATTAGGTCAATTTGAAACATTCTCGATTAGCAAACTTTATCTTTTTTGGGAGCAGAGATAACAAACCTAAATAAGACTAGATGTCTTCCGTCTTTATTCTAGCAAATTAAGAAAAGAAAAAGAAAACGTGTCAGAGATTAGGAGCTGAGATTAGATTACTAAAACAAACATTATAAGACAGGGAGAACCGTCTTGTTTTGTGTTCTTTTATCTAAAAGGCTCCTCACCACGTCAGTTCTGTTAAAGAGAGATAAGAAGAGCGGTAAGTGTAACAAAATTATCTAAAACAATGAGAATAAATGTGATAAAACATTCTGAGGAGAGAGTGGGCCTGAAAAGAGCTGGGATGTGCTTGCAACACCTGTGAAAGTAGTGATTGATTGTGTTTTTAAACAAACACTTTACAGCAACACACACACACACACACACACACACACACACACACACACACACACACACACACACACACACACACACACACACACACACACACAGAGTCAAATACAGTGCAGCCACTTTTGTACACAAAGCCACACAAATACACAATAAATAATGAAAAGAAGAATCCTAATCCCTCTCAGTCATCACTTATATGTGCGGTGGCGTGTTTATCTGCAGAGGCTCCGCCCCTCCAAGGAAACCAAAACTCCTCTAGCTCGACCATGAACACACACACACCACCCCTTGTTCTTACTGATCATAAAGCTGGTTCAGCATTCACACAGTTACACCTACAAATTTCCCTAAACTACTACAAATGCTAATTCTTAATAATACTACCTGTCACTACACGTCTGTTCCGGAAGCATGATCCATTCCGTCAGCTCATTTGCACGTGCGCTAAAAGAAATACTTCTGGTAGGGCTTTAGACGTTGCAGATCACAAAATGGATGGATTTATAAGATAATTTAAATATTTACAAGTAAAAGATAGCAAAGAATAGAACACGCATGTAGCAAGGTATGCCAGCAGCATATGTTTCTAGTAAAACTCGTAAAAGATGACTACTGTATTATTAAAGTAAAGGTCTTCTGTTAGTAAGAAGTCTTCCATTAATATGTTAGTCCTATCAATGAGCATATTTTTCTACTGATTTGTAATTTTCAAAGTCAATTGAGACTGTTCTTATTCATAAACTGAATGATAACAAAAATGAATCAAATTTTAGAAATGTTTTTATTAATATTAATAAATATGTTATGTTTCATAAATATATTTTATTGATATCAAATTTTATGTAATATGTGTTACATTAAATCAGCTTACAGGATATAATTATGCATACTTTTATAATTAAGGCTAGAAGTAATTATTTCAAGTACATTTTCATAAATGTAACATATTCAACGGCTATCCAGAAGAATTTATTTTAGCGCATGCGCAAATGAGCTTACAGTACGGGTCATGCAGTGACACTACTGCTAATGCTAGAATCACTACTACTAATGCTAACTCTAGTGCTAATGCTAGAATCACTACTACTAATGCTAACTCTAGTGCTAATGCTAGTATTACTGCTAACATTTAACATTAATTAGCAGTGGTGGCCATCTTGAATTGGGATGACTTCAGATGTTAGTGAGTTGTAGAATTAAATCCAATTACGTATTAATTTCTGAGTTTCAGTCCAATCTGCATTTGCAATATTTTAGATATTTTGTTAACACATCAACAGACATCGCTCTGCCTTTGGAAACAGGTGATAGTCAAGGTTTGGGGGAAAAGACGCTTGACTTGTTTTTATTGCTGTTGCTGTAGAAACATTCTACTCTGATGAGAATAAAATAACTTTTGCATTGACCCCACTTCCAAATGGCTGGAATATCCCTTTAATCTGAAGCCCTAATGGTTCGTCTTCTGCCAGTAAAGTTGGCGCAGAGCTCCGGCTGAGCACGGCCTCTGAAAGCATCGGAAAAAACTGACCTTATGTTTGACGGTTCCTGGTTTTCTTGTTTGTCTCTGTCCCTGCAGCACATAAACATAAACAAATAAACAAACGTGCGCACACAGTTACAACCACGAGACAAACGGAGGTCATTTCTGCAGGTCTCCGCGCGCACAAATCTCATTTCAGCGGCGTGGCGCTCACACACACAGCCTCCCCGAGTCTCTCCGAGTCCCGGCCGCTCGTCTCCGTGGGTAATAACCTCTCGGGCGCCCGGATCCGAAGGAAATCAGCTGGAAAGTGAAATTGAAAACAAACAGTCATTTGAGATAGGCGGCGCCTCCGTCAGCCGGCGTCTCCCCGTACGTTTGAAGCCCACAGATTGTCCGCAGATCATATCCAGATATACAGTATAGCTCATGTTCCCTAAATCCCTGTCTAATAGACAACTCATACATAATCACACGCAGGCTGGAGCCGATGGAACGACGCTCTGCAGCTCCTCCGAGGAACACGACCTCCAACTTCTCACTGACTGACTGACGGGATCAGGGTTCATCGTTTCATCAGCTCTGAGCGTTTCCTAAACCTGCAGTCCGAATGGTTCTGAGCTTCAGGAATGGTTCGGTTTGAAGTTGAGAGGGAAACTTTGCACCAACTGTGATGAACGGCTTTAAAACATAACTCCTGCAGCAGTCGTGGGAAAAACCCAAACCAAAAGTGTTCATTCAGCTGTGTCTCCATCAGGAACAGGGAGCTGTGACCGTCAGTGCATCGTGGATCAAATGAGCACAAAAAAAGAACAGTCCTGTTTGAATCTCCAGCAGCAGAACCATCGTCCAGAGTTTAACCGGGTCATCAGCTGCTGATTTCAGAACTTCATCTTTGAGCTCTACCAGTGAAAAACAAGGTTTCCTCTAAAACCGTTTGTTTTCTGAGCGCAGATATGGTCCAAATAGGTCCAAGACATCGTTCTAATCGAGCGTTCACTGCCTGTGCAACCCTCCTGCAGATGTGTGTGTGTGTGTGTTTGTTGGGTCTTTGAAGCTCTCTTCAGACGCTCCCTGAGTGGTTTGTATTATTAAAACTCACAAACTCAAACTGACAGTTGAGTTGCTGCAGTGAGACTTTATTCTGCTCTGCTGACGGCGTCTTGTCTGCCTGTGTGTGCATGGGTTGTGTGTGTGTGAAGGTGAGACACAGTTGCTGGTTAGTCCTTGAAAAGTCGACTCGGGAGCTGCTGTCATCCAGGCTGTCCTTATTGTAGCAGTAAAACAAAGTATTTTTTACTATGACTTCTCAGTTTTGCACTCCTGCATATTTCATACTGAAGTCGTCAGCAAACCTGATTCTGATTTAGTCTGAGACCAGAAGCAGATTTGGCTCTGGATATATTTAGTAGCTGATTTCTAATGTTTTAAAGTTATTTTAAGGTCTAAGGCCTCCCAGCAGCAGCTGTTTGCTTCAGTCAGCTTCTGTGTGGATCTGAGAAACCTCCCGACTCATTTACAGACTTTTATTTGTTAAAAAGCAGGAAATCTTTCTGTTGGTCAACGATGCAAAAAAAAAAAGCAGGAGCTGTTTTCACTGCAGGTCGTTCTGAGCTGCTGAATCTGTTCTGTGAGTTTGAGCTGCAGAAAAGGTGCAGGTTGCTGCAACACAATGGTTCACAGCGTCTTTTTTTCCTGTTCCTCTTATGAAGCTGAAGTGTTGCTGGGCTGGACTCGTTAGCATGTAACATTTAGCTGATAAGGTCTGCTGATGTTAGGATGTAGCATTTAGCTGTTAAATGCTGCTGCTGCTATCATCTAGCATTTAGCTGATATTGTCTGATGCTGTTTGCCTGTAGCATTTAGCTGATAAAAGCTGATGTTGCTAGCATGTAGCATTTAGCAGATAAGATCTGCTGATGTTAGCTTGTTGCATTTAGCTTTGTCTGCTGCTCCTTTTCAACAGCTTGAATCTGAGTCTTCAGTCGTCGATCGCTGCCTGGACTCTTCTTATTCTCTGCTTTTAAAACACGTGTAGAGCTCCTGCGAGGCTCAGAACACCTCCTCATAGAGACAAAACAACAGAGACGATCTGAGTTCAAGCATGAGGGGCTCCTGCAGAGACGTCCTCGCTGAAAGACGTCGTCTCTAAGAACGTCCTCGCTGAAAGACGTCGTCTCTAAGAACGTCCTCGCTGAAAGACGTCGTCTCTGAGAATGTCCTCACTGAAACACGTCTCTGAGGACGCAGCGATGGACGGTGAGAGACGCAGAACCCTGATCCAGTCGTCTCCTGTATCAAACAGCACCACGAGGACAGAGACCATGAGTCGGTTTCCTCTTCAGGGCTAAACATGTATTTGTCTTCCGCTCACCTGTTGGTGTTGTTTTTCTGTGGACTCTATAGACAACACACTGTGTGTGTGTGTGCGTGTGTGTGCGCATGCACGCCCGTGCATGCCTGTGCATGTGTGTTTGAGCATCTATAGGGCGATTAATTGAGCAGCAATTGGACTGTCGCTGCAGCTCACTGAAAGCCCCCACAGAGCTTTAAATGCGCACACACAATGATGCTTGAATACATAAAACACTGAGGCGTGTCACAGCCACACACATGCACGCACGCACACACACACACACACACACACACACAGGGTACTCCCTCAGGATCTCCACGCTCAGCTGCTGTGACCTTGACAAGAACAAAACAAACTGTTGTTGCTCTCTTCCTCTCTCTGTGTCTCTGTTTAACATCCCATAATACCCGCTCCTGCTCGTCACTCCTCCTGTAGACTACGGAGAAACGAGCTCTTTGTTCGCCACAACAGAAACATTCTCCTGCTCTCACCACACACAAACATTCGATCACGACCCAGAGTTCTGGCAGGTGACGGGCTCTCCCTTGGACCTGCAGGTTGATGGAGCTTTATGGTCCATCTGAAGGTTCCTGTGCGGCCGTGAACAGACGGCTGTTGGCATCAGCTCATGATGCTGAGAACAACATCCCTCAAAGTTACGAACGTCTCCATCGGTTACTGCGGCAGCCTTTCTTCCATCATCTTCAGCTCATGGTGAATGTTTTGGTAACGACAGCTGAACTTTATTTTGGTGATTTTTATCTACAGAAGATAACGGGACTGAGATTAAGACCAAAGAAAACTCTTCTGATTCCTGCAAGAAGGGAGTGTCCTGCCGGAACAGGATCCAGGAACTCTTTTTGACAGTGTGTTCTGGTAACTGTTTGCTTGGATCCGGTAACTCTCAGGCTTACTAATAATAAAGTTGTGAACAAATATGACCGACTTGAACAAATAAAACTAATATTGGATGTGTAAACTGAAAATAATTACATAAACACTAATTTTAAACACAACAGCCACTTATGAGCTTCTAAAGGTCACACACGAGCTGCCCCTTCAAATTAGCATTTCCACTTATACGTTTTTAAAAATCTCCACCGCTAAAAGTCCAAAGTCATTGAGCATTTTAATTAAAAACACAAATATAATTGAATAGCACAACTAAATTGCAAATCAGTCCGACTGTTTAAGTAGGTCGTTAATAAAATTTTGATTATTTATTAAAAATACGAGATAAATGTTGGTGTATTATTCACATCGTGTATCAAAACAATGGCGCTAATTTGTCAAAATAACAGATAAAAATGTCAAAAAGACAGTCCAATTTACTTTCATTAAAAAATACTTCTTGTTGTCCTTAGTTGGACAAACGAGAATTGAAGCACCTGAAGGCCGCGGCCATAGAGACTGGAGGAGGAGCAAGCGAGGCGTGGGGGTGAGAGCTGAGCTATCCAGGGAGGAGCCCACAGGCAGCCACCATGAACAGGTGGAGGAGGCGCCTGGAGGTTTAGGAGGTGCCTGGAGGTTTCACATGAGGAGTCGGACGGTAAATTCAGCAGAGAAGAGTCGGGCTCTGAACCAGCAAGTGTGGGGGGGGTAGGATGCTTGACAGAAGCAGTGTGCTTACAAATGTAACAAACAATTTGTTAAAATACACCAAAATGCAGGAAATCACATCTACTTTATTCAACATTTTTCTGGGAGAGGACCCCTCCCCACACACACACACACACACACACACACACACTCCGGCATCAGTCGATGTACAAATGAAGCCTTGTGTTGAGTCCAGTGGAGTGAAATGTTCAGTAAGAAGTGTTTAGTTATTAACATTCTTTGTGGACGTGTTTGATTCATTCTGTGTGACTGTTGGAGCTTAAAAAGTTTTTAAATGACTCAAAGACCTGGTGACATCAACCACGTTGGTGTTCTTACGCCCCGAGGACCTTTCTGCCAGATAGATGGTCAGGGTTTAGACACACACACACACCTGAAGTCATTAACACACCAAACAAATGAAATCTCCCCAATAAAAAGGAATAAGCAGTAGTAGACGTATTAGCATGAGAAACAGGATAAAAGTGCTTCTCTATTGTGTCCTTATCAGCGTCCCATAATGCACTGGGGTGCAGAGATTGGCCCTGGCGTTTGGACACGCCGCTCAGAGCTTATCAGTGTCTGCGCCTCTGTAACGTTCAAAGACCACCATTGTTGGGAGATTTGAGCCAAACAGAAGAGATTTTTAGGTCTGCAGTGGATTTTTCTTTTTTTTGGAGGAGATGGACAGAAAACGTCTGGCTGACGAAGAGAAACCAACTCTCAAAGCGATGAAGTCGATAGAAACAAGAGGCGATGAGCAGGTCGATCCACGGCTGGAAACACTTCCATCGCCTGGTGGAGCTCTCCATCAATAAAATCAGTTTTTATGATCTGCTGGAGTTTTAGGGTTCATGAAGGAGGCAACAGTTGTTTTTAGAGGTGGAGGTGATCATGTTATTAACATGCATGTTACCTGTTAGCAAAATATGACCTCACTTCTGGCAACGCTGGGATGTTGTGTCAAATATAAATAAAAACAAATTGCAACGATTTACAAACATAACAAACACATTTTATTCTCAGTGGAACAAAGTAAACGTTTTAAACACTGAAACTGAGAAATCGTATTTAAATAAAGACAAACTCAGATTTTTCTGAACAGTCTGAGGTCCGGATCAGAACCAGGAGCAGCAACAGTCTGAGGTCCGGATCAGAACCAGGAGCAGCAACAGTCTGAGGTCCGGATCAGAACCAGGAGCAGCAACAGTCTGAGGTCCGGATCAGAACCAGGAGCAGCAACAGTCTGAGGTCCGGATCAGAACCAGGAGCAGCAACAGTCTGAGGTCCGGATCAGAACCAGGAGCAGCAACAGTCTGAGGTCCGGATCAGAACCAGGAGCAGCAACAGTCTGAGGTCCGGATCAGAACCAGGAGCAGCAACAGTC
>JARVLU010000624.1:22628620-22646129 GCA_031762415.1 Simpsonichthys santanae | reverse complement strand
CAGATAATAAACCATTGCAATAGTCCAGTCTAGATGTGACAAATGCATGAACCAGTTTTTCTGCATCATTTTTAGATGTTTCTCATTTTAGCAATGTTACGCAGGTGGAAGAATGCAGTTCTAGTAATGTTTTTAATGTGGGGGATAAAAGACGTCCTGATCAAAAATAACACCAATATTTTCTAACATTAGAGCTGGAGGCAGATTAATGTCATCCAAGGAGGGTGAAAGACTGAAAAATGTATTCCTAAGATTCTCAGGTCCAAAAACTAAAACCTCAGTTTTGTCTGTGTTCAAAAGCAGAAAATTTAGGCTCACCCAGGTTTTTATGTCTTTAAGACATGCTTGTAGTTTAAGTAGCTGATTGGATTCATTGGGTTTCATGGACAAATATAAGCGAGTATCATCAGCATCAGCTGTGATGCTGCAGACATCTACTCAGAAGGTTGGTTCAAGCTAATTTTACCAGCAATTTGACATAAAGATGCCGTTTTCTTACATCTTTCTGAACTTTATTTTTAGACTAAAAAGGTTAAATGGACTGTATTTTTATTTTATCAAGACACTCAAAGCTCTTTACAACACGTTCTGTGCCCTCATTTATTCATTCACACAGCATCTGCTAGATCTATACAAAGACTAATCAGAGCTTTATCACATTCATGCACTGATGGGACACATCAGAGACAATGAGGGGTTCAGTGTCTTGCCCAGGGAAACTTCAGCATGTGACTGTTCATAGAATTGAACCCTCAACTCTTGCATTGGAGGACAACTGCTCTAGCCATTTGGCCACAGCTGCCCCCAACAAAAGTTGGATCGAGGGCTGTCTTTCAATAGATCACAGCGAGGTAGCTGCGCTGCTACTTGTGAAACTCTGACCCAGAATCAGGTCGTCTGCGAGTCATTTAGCACCGCACCCCGTCAGACATGAAGGTTCAGCCGCACCTCGTCCAGGTCGCGGGCGACTGCACCGACTGGAGCCAGCTATCAGAGACCAACAGAGGATCCGCGGCGCTTCAGTGTTGTCATGTCTAGGCAGGATTCAGTCATAATCCTGCAGATGGTAGCTTCACCCCACTGGCTCTTCTGCCAGGCACAAAAAACATGTGACTGATGGAGTTTTAAGTTCTGAAATGTTTAATTCCATTTAAAACTCAAAACATAACTTTCAGGTCGCAGATAAAAGCGGTCAGGATGAGTTAGCGGAGTGGAGCTGCTGCTGCTCCGTATCTGAAGGAGCCAGCTGAGGTGGTTCTGGTGAAGGTTTGGATCTACTTCACAAAATGTCAGTCCTTTCTGCACGGGCACTTTAAACTTCAGGAGAGAAGTCCTCATACGCCTTCTCACTGCAGAGTATGTCCCATCAATCAGAATCAGCACAGATGACACGAGGGGATGTTCGATTTGTAGTTGATGACACAAGATTGGAAATAGGATGATTAAATAAGCAGCCAAAGTCTAAATAAAGACCTTCAGAAACCATGAAACTGTTGATCCACCACTTTAAAGGATCCCAGGAGAGTCTGGACTACCGGGACAAATTCAGCAGTCGTTTCAAAGTTCAGCGCTGAGGATCAGCCGCAGGCACAAATCTGAAAACTTCACCCGTCTTGATCGAACTGCTGCGTCCTCCTCGTTTTGTATCGGAGCTTTTTATTGTTGGAGTCGCCTGAAGCGCCAGATGGTTTGTTACAGAGAAACATCTGGAAACTTCTCCTCAGAAACTGTTCGGGGAAAGGGCAGTCATTTCCAATAAATACTTGGCAGCTGATTGAAGGAAGCATCTGTCCATCACCGTCCCGAGTGAACTTCAGTTAACGACAGGAAGTCAGCGGCGCTGCAGTCGGAGAACCGGAGCTGCCATTGCTGATCGTCGTCACGTCTCCAGCTGTTAGTGGGACCAAACTTTGGACCTTCAGCCCGAGACGCTCAGGCTGGTGAGGTGGACTTCCTGTTGTCCCCTGTCCTCAAAGACTCAGCTGAAAGGACTAAAGGTGTTGAATCGATCATTTTGTAGATACATTGTTTACATGTAAAAATTTAAAGACCAGACTTTTTGTTTTCTGCCTGTTTTTGTTAGAAAGATGAAGAAAGTAAAGTTAAGACAGTTCATCCAACAGGAACCGAGCAGGTGCACAAAGAGCCTTCAGAGCACATGTTAGGAATCACTTGCAGCTACTACCACACCAACATTTTAGCTCAGTATCTGTTCAACAGGCTTTGCTGCAGTTGAGCAGCTGTGGCGGCCATCTTGAATCTGTTCCAATGGTTAATTAAAGATTTACATCTGATTACTTTTAAGAGTTTTGTTAAAACTTTACCTTAAGGCTGTCTGAGTCAACGGTCAATCCTCTGTCTGCTTACCGACTGTCCAGCAACTACCTGATAACACCCCCCCTCCGCCCTCTGATGACAGCTTGTTGCAAACAGATCAGTTTACACCCAGCTCTGGTTTGTGGCCCAGACTCCATCCTCCTCTGCACAGAAACACACTTATGTCCTAAAGTGTCACTAATCTACAGTCAGGTGTGTGTTTCCAGGTGTGTGTGAGCTGATTTAGCTCCAGTGAACGTCTGAACGTCTCTATTGTTGCGTCGGTGTAATTAGCTCCACCAGGGCTTCATGTTTAATAGTTTTGCCAAGTTTTAATTGATTAAAAGTCTGTGTTATTGCAAGGAAGAACAGAGCAGATCCAATTAGCAGTGTAACATGTAAACATGCACACTAACTCCCATAGTGCCTGTGTGTGTGCGTGTGTGTGTGTGTGATTCAGTCATCAGCGTCATTTCTTAATCATTACTTTCTGCTCCAGATGAGACTTTATGAGGGAACTAAATTGCCTTAAAGGGATTTCTTATTAAAGGGATTACATCCATGTAATCCCTTTTGTCCCAGTGGACCCCCAAAATCTCCACAACACACACACACACACACACGCGCGCACACACACACACACAGTCGTGCAAAACCAGATTACCTTGTGGAAATAAACATGCTTCCTAACAAGCTAGAAATGAAAGTGCATAACTTTAAACAGTTTTCTATCTGATGTGAGTGCGTGTGTGTTTATGAAACACCTGAGTTTGATGGAGCTGCTCCTCATCCTCAGCTAATGAAGAAAAATTGGCCTCAATTGTCTGTTTAAGGTCAACGGACGCCATATTTAATCAATAAGAACAATATTCTTTATTCTATTTCCATAAAAACAGCTAAATGTAGCTGATGACCTTCAACTGTTAATTTGCATCTGATGACCTGCAGCTGATAATCTGCAGTTTACGACCTGCAGTTTATATTCTGCAGTATCAAAGTATCAACCTGCAGTTGATAATCTGCATCTGATAATCTGCAGTTGATGATGTCACCTCTGTCCCCATCAAAGTCTTAAGGTTAAAATCTGCTTCTTTTAGTGCAGCTGAGTGTTTTATCTTCTGATGCTGATCAGAACTTCATGTCTTCAGTTTCCTCCTGGGTCTCTTTCATCACTTCGACTCAGACGGTTTGAAAACATGAAATATTTTTTGTTAATATCCAAAACTGAATTTACACTTTTTACAAACCTGCAGATGATCAGCAGACAGTGTCAACAAATCAGAGAAGATCAAAACAATAAAACTTCTCTGCTCGTGTTTTTCAATTACTATAAAAATATAGTTCAGTTTTATTGACATGAAATAAATTTAACGTGTCAGACGTCCATTGTCCTGCAGCGTCTGTGGACGTGTGGACGTGTGGACGAGTTTGATAACCAGGTCGTTTGTGCTCTTTGGTCAGGTGGAGCTGACCGGCAGCAGCGTGTTCGACTACATCCACCCCGGGGACCACATGGAGATGGCGGAGCAGCTCGGCATGAAGCTGCCTCCAGGCCGAGGGATGTCTCTGTCCCAGGGAGCCGTCACCGAAGACGGGACATCCTCGGCTTCGTCGTCGTCTCACTCTGAGACACCTGAACCAGGTAAGTTCAGAGAGAACTGTTTGATCCTGAAGCAGGTGGAACGCTTCCAGGGAGACCCGAAGACTGATTTGGTTTTAGAGTCCGGCTCCAGTGGGTCCAAGTTCTTATAATCTGTTGGAACTTGGTGCTACTTCAGCTGTTCAGACCTTTAGCTCTGTTTATGTTCAGCTGTTTTATCTTTTATACATTTGGACTTAACTTCATTCACAAAAAGAATCCCACAGAAAAACCTCCAGACTTCTTCAGTTCCTCCAAAAACATTCAGTTTGAGACCTGGCCCAGTGCTCTGTGTCTTATGCTACAATTAGCTTTTAGCTGTTGTTTAGCTTATTTTAGCTTCTTTTTTTTCCAGCTTGTTTTAACTTTTAAAATCTCAATTTCAGTTTCATGAAACTGTGGCAGTTTTTCACCTCTGAGGTTACACTTCCTGTTCTAACAGGACTGGAATGGAACAAGACTCATATAGAACCGACCCAGTCCGGACCTCTGGGGCTGGTTCGTGTGTTCGTGTAGAACCGACCCAGTCCGGACCTCTGGGGCTGGTTCGTGTGCTCATATAGAACCAACCCAGTCCGGACCTCTGGGTCCGGTTCATGCGCTCGTGTAGATCCGACCCATTGCGATTCTCACTTTCCCCGTTAACCTGAGTTTAATTATCTGCTCAGCCGACGTTCAGAACGTGTTTGGACCAAGTCGACTGGTTTCTGTCTCCTGCTGGTTCTCCCCTTGTGTGCACGGTGTCCCTTCAGAACCAGACCTGTTGGTTCTACTGGGACGGACCGGTGACTCGTTCAGGTGTCCCCTGCCTCTTGGCCTGACAAACATGTCCTCCTGTCCCCCCTGCAGGACGTCCTCTGGTTGTTTAAAGTGCTGTGCGTGTTGCAGCTAGGACACGCTGGAGGACAGTGTCTTCTGTCATCCTTCTGCTCCGCCACATGTTTGAGACCTTTTGCCTTCCAAATCCCTTCCACTGTGCCCCCTCCCTCCGTCTGATGATAATTTAAGCATTAGGGGGAAATCCATTTATAAATTAAACAAAATGACTTGATATCCATCAAGTCCCCGACTTCATCAGCCTGTTCAAACAACGACTTGAAGATTGGCTTTGCGGCGGCCCGGGTCTTCAGAGACGGCACAGTAATTAGATCTGCTGCGGATTTATTCTGGGCTGATTGGTGCTGCTGATGGGGGGGTGGTGGTGGTGGGGGGGGTCTTTAAATTAATTGGAGTTTCACATTTGAGGTTTTTGTTCTTTTTTTTTTTTTTTTTTCCTCTTTGACTTTCTGCAAACCTCTAACTGAGCCTCTCTGTGCACTGAGCTGGAGCTGCAGGGTGGGGGTGTGTGTGTGTGTGTGGGGGGGGACATCTGTGTGGACATCAGAGTCAATTTGTCTCCGGACAAAGAGACGAAACCTGAAACACAGGAGGACGTTTGCCCACGCTAATTCACACTAAAGACAGAAAAACTGAGAAGGTAAACGAGGAGCGGAGTTCGTAGGTTTTCAGGTTCCTTCAGATTTTAAACTAAATACAAAAAGGATGAGTGGACAGGAGGACGGGGACAGAGAGACAGGAGGACGGGGACAGAGGGACAGCAGGATGGGGACAGAGACAGAAGGATGGAAACAGAATGACATAGACAGAGGGATGGGACACAGGGACATGCAAAGAAAGACATATACACAGAAAAGTGAACAGGAACACAGAGACAGAGGGACGAGGACAGAGGGACATGTCTAATGGTTTGATGATGTTCATCTGTCAACATTGAAACTGAAAACAGGAGGGAGAGGTCTCAGATGGACACGTGGACGTAGAGATCCCAGGGAGATGAAGAGACACGACCAGATCCATGCACGACACTGATCATCAAGTGATGGCCCATGGGCCAGTGGGGGACGGGGGGTCAGAGTTTGTGGATATTTATTATTCGTTCTTGTTTCAAAGAACCTAAAACCATCAAACTGAATAAATAAAGATGAGTTCTATATTTCTGTGATGTTTTAATTTATTAGTTCCTGCGAGGGTTCTCTTCAGTTTGAGAAAGTGTTTTTAAAGAACAGTCTGATGCAGAACCGGAACGTTCTTTACCTTTAAGGCCGTAAATGTCTCCGTAGTTAAAAATATTATTTTAGGACGTCGCTGCTCGAGCGTTCTCTTAACTCTGTCAACAACTTCTTAACAATGTGTTCCAAATGTTCAGAAACATTTTACAAACTTCTGGGTTTATAAATGTTCCTCATGACGGGACTCGAACACCTAATCTACCCATCTAAACCTGGTTCTGAAGCATCAGAACCTTTTTTTGGGGTGGGGGGGGGGATTTTCTCATCAGCCGACGAGTCGGTCAAGTTTTACAGCCGAGCTGTGGTTCATTAAAAAAAACTCTTTAAATATCATTAAAGTGAAAGTTCATATTTTTATGTCTTTTTTGATCCCGTTGGTGCGGACTGAGAGTAAGGACCCCCCTGAGGCTCATAAAGACCCAGGTGGGGGGGCGCAGGAAGATCTGCACAAATCCAGTTAAATAAAAGAAGATTGTTAACAGTTATTTTTATCATCCTTACAAGAACTACAAATTAAAGTGATTAATAAGAAATAAGAGGCTGTTTGAATAAGAGTATGTTTAGTACGTTTCTCTCCCTGATGGTGGGGTGGATTATGGGTACTTGTTGTGGAGTGGTGGTGGTGGTGGTGCAGGGGGGTGCTTTCAGAGGCTGAAAGTCTAGAAACTGAGTAAAGGATAAACCTTGACGTGTAAATATGTTAAAAAAAAAATTAGATTTAAATAACGTCTCCAGGTCGGTCAAAGCAATGAAACCTGTCGGAAATAAACACTATTGTTCTGTAAAAACCGGGATTAAAGGGATAGTTCACACTTTTCACGTGATGTCCTGAGGAAATGTTATGAACAATGAGTATCTTATCTGTTGTAGGTAGCTCGTTGAGCAGTTGTTGGTCCAGTTTTCTGCGACATGTGAATCAAATGTCCGTCACAGAATATTACTGTTAACACATCACTCAGTAGTTACCATAATTTCCGGACTATTGAGTGCACCCGAATATAAGCCACGCCCACTAAAAAAAAAAAAAAACATATAATTTAACATTTATAGGCCGTTCTTGTCTAAACCGCGAGTATCCACATTGTAACATGACATATTTACACAGAACTTTTTTTTTTACTTTAATTGTTTAGACAATAAACAATTGTTTATAACAATTTGTTTACTTGGTTCCACCCCCCTCCCTGGGTGCACAACGAGGACTTCATTCCTCTCCTCCCTCCCCACTGTGACCTGTTCGATAATTTCATTGGTCAGATTTTTAAATTTAATTTTACATTTTATTTATACAGGTAATCTCATTGAGACATGAGGACCCCCCCCCCACCACCACCACCACCATCAAGAGAGACATGTATTGGGCAGCTCGGTGAACGCCCGGGTGTGACGAGGCTAAATGTTTTGGCAACATAAAGCTCGTTAGCCCTTTAAAAAAAAGTAATAAATTAACTGCAGCATTGTTTAAGCCGCGGGATTCAAATCGTGTGAAAAAAGTAGAGGCTTGTAGTCCGGAAATTACGGTAATAAACTGAGCTCTGAGTGAACCACAATTAGGTTTTCAGAGAATTGTGATAAACATCTAAACTAGTTTTAACACAGCTGAGTGTGTTTGCTGTAGCTTGGTGTTTTTGTCATGATCCATGAGGATGTAAGAAAAGTGGAACATTTATCAAACATTTTCAGTGTCTTTGTTTTCATCCGGTCAGAATCCACAGATCAGTTCAACTTCACCCAACGTGAGGTCGTTTCATCGTTTCGTCCCGCTGCCTCAGGTAAATGAAGACGTTGTTAACGTGCAGCTCTTTGGCTGCTGTGATGTAATCCATCAGAAAGTTTGGCTCCATCACTTTAATTACTCGGGCTCTCGTAAAGAACCGGACCCGGAGTTAAAACGTGAAATGACCTTGGAGAAGAGGAGCTGCTTTGAAGCTCCACGCCCTCCTCCACTTAAAGAGACTCATCTTTAAAAGCACATGACGCAATTTGTCTAATATCCATCAAACGCAGGCTGAGAGGCTCCAACTGCTCTGAAGGAGGAGTGCTTGAAAATGATTTCTCCTGAGTGTAGTTCAGAGCGTAACGGCGAGGACGCTCTGATTTCTGCTCTTGACGTTACGTATTATCAGCTCGGGGTCACACCACGTCTCTGTTGACTTTCAGCAGACACACCGGAGGAGACGAGGACTTCTGACGGGAAGCTGCGCCAAACTGAAACTAATATCTGAGCGGGAAGTCTCGTCAAGGTGAAGGACCTCGCTTTGATTCTCCCAAGAGTTCTCAGTGAGGATTAAAAGCTCAGGCGAAAACAAGAAGTGGTTGAATGAAATCCACATAAAAAAATGGGAACATTCGCCGAAAGGAGGCTATGAAGGAATGCATATCACCCGCCGCCCTGTGGTCCAACGTTTTACATGAAGATGTGACGCAGTCTGCTTGTTGTTGTCTGAGTTTGTCTCTGAAGAACCCTCACTGGGTACTTTGTTAGATCCCACCTGTTCGGTTGCTTCTCAACACAAACAGCTGATCAGCCAATCAGATGGCAGCAACTCAGTGTGGGCTTGTGCACGTGAGGCGACCTGCTGAAGGTCTGAGCATTACAATGGATGACTCCTAATGGGGTTTTTTTCACTGATGAGATTTTTCATAACAAGCTCCAACAATTGCAGAGAACAATCCAGAAAAAAAAAACACGCTCCAGAGGACGTCACTTTTTTCATTCACCTTTATTTATACAGGTTAATCCCACTGAGCCTCGAGGACTCACGTTTGTGTTGTGCTGATGTCAGAGGTCGGACTGAAGGGGAGGTCAGAGCAAAGCAACAGGAGCTAACGGCTCGTTCCAACCAAGATCTGCGAATCCCCGTCTCTGAACGCAGATGGTCCACAGCAGCAGCAGACCACTTCCTGTCAACTCAAATCAGGAAGCTGAAGCCAGGCTCTCCAACACCGAGCAGTTAAAGACTGAAGGACGTTCACTGCTCTGACGAGTCCGTAGACTCTGAGGTGGTGGTTGGTGGAAATCCCAACAAATCAGCAGGTCCTGAAAACCTCAAAAAGCCACGCCGTGTTCAAAGTAACCGAATCGTCCTTGTGCCGGCTCAGATGATCAGTCCACCTTCAGCAGGTTGTCTAATGCTAATGGACTCAAACTCCTCAGGTGTTCTGTACACGCTTGGCCCGTAAATAAGGTTCTGGTTCTGAGGGCTTGAGTTGCTGCAGTCTGATTGGCTGGTAGCTGCACAGGTGCACCTGATGAAGGTGGGCGAACATCCTGAACCAGTAGCTGGAGTTTACTCAACTCTGAGGTCAATCACTGGACGAACATCTACGACTGACCAAATCAAGATGGCCGCCTCAGCTAATAACGCTTAGCCGATACAAAACTGTCACGTTTACAAATAATGATGTGATCAGTGTGGTAGTAGCTGAGGTTCAGTCCAAACACTCTGAGTGCTGTAAAGGGCCGAACGGAGATGATCCAGAGGCCACTTCTGGCCCCTGGACCTTATTTTACCCAGATGTGAACCTCTGTTGTCTCCATCTGATCAGACCCAAACTGTTAAACCTCCTGCCGTCTGCATGCTGACCTTCGTTAACGCCATCACAGCAGACGTGCACCTTTACTGACGTGGCCGAAGGAGAAGCAGAAGTTCCAGCTGAAAGTCCTGCAGGATGACGGTGGCGTGGTAAGAAGCACCATAAGCTCCTGGTTATCGGCTCCTTGTGGTCTAATTGTCCGCAGCGCCGCCTCACTTCAGCATCAGAAGTCTCTGATTACCGGCGCTAATTACGCCATTAGCACAACGGAGGCCGTAATTCTTCATAATCACACACATTTGTCATAATTAAAGACGTTTGCAGGAGCCTGCTTTTAGCACCATTTAACACCACGTCCACTGCTGCTGCAAGGACAAACTCGCTGAGGGAGGGGGCCGGGCTGCCAGGTTCCCCCGTGTCACCCGCTGCCGCCACAGGCAGCGCATGTTCGTCTGTTAGCAAAATATCTATTGAACCACGTTTAAAGACTGCATGGGTGTTTCTGTCAGAGGGTCAAAGGTCGGAGTCTGAGGTTTCTGTGGATCCTCTGGTTTACAGTGAAACCAGAGGTGTGTGTGTGTGGGGGGGGGGGAGGGGGGTGCTTGTTAATGTTTAGAAATAATTCAAATTAAAACATAACAGATGAAACTTAACAGATTTTTATTTTTTGTCACAAATTAAATTGTAAACACTCCTCTGCAGAAGTTCTTCATCTTCATCCTTGTTTTCTTTCTGGGGTTTTGTCCTCCATCTTTGTTTCTCTTCATTTCTCTCTGTCCTTTGTGATGTTTTACGGCTTCATTGTTTTCTTATTTCATCTCATTTTTCATCTCCTTTGTCTCTGTTGTCTTCATCAACTCCGTCTTCTCATTTTTTATTTTTTGTAAGTTATTGTTGAAATAAGTTAAAGTTTTAAATGCCGCCTCGTTAGAACTTCTGAAGTAAGTTCACGTCAGATTTTTACTCCAGTTTCTTTTATTTCATGAAACTAAACAGAATTGTTGAGGAGTTTCTTGACAGACTCCTAAAATGACCCAGGTCACCTTCAGACGTCTTCGTTTCGCCGCACTCTTCTTCATGGATTTAAAAACCGTGTTCCAGTCACGCTAAAGGTTGGACACGTCTGTATCTAATATTTGGCTGAAATCAGCCGACGTTGATCGTGTAAAGCAGGTTTTTAATCTTCCTCAGCAGCAGCAGATGACTTGTTTCAAACGTTTGATCAACAAGAAGTGATGGTTGGTGTTGATGCTCCCGACAGACGCTGAACGATCGCGGCTGCCGCACGTATTCCTCCGCACGCTTTCGTGTGATTACAGATGCTAAGCTGCTGCCTCCGTCCATCTGCCTGTCTTTGTTCTGCCGCCAGAAACACACTTCGTTCTCTTTCCTCCTCTTCCTCGTCTTTCGTCGCCCTCTGTTTCTTCTTTGGTTGTTCTTTATGGAGGCTGCAGGTCGTGTGATGAGAAGGAAACCGGATCCAGACAGAAGGTATCAGACGAGGAGTTCTGCAGATGAAAAACAAAGTCATCAAAGACAAGACGGTGATTTACTGATCAGCTGCACAGAATCCCTGGAATCTGAACAAAGACATAAACTGCTGAAGTCCCGACAAGCTGGAGGGAGAAGAAGAAAAACGAACGATCCAGTCGTGTTTCCAAGGAGGCAGAACATCTTAATCTGGGAGTTACCGTGTAATCCCACAGCCCTCCTGCTCGAAAAATGACAAAAATCAATATTTTAAACAGAAACTCCCTGTAGAGCGTTTTCATTGATGCTTGAAGGTTTTATTGAAGCTGCTGCCTTGGGTTCAGACCACTGTGAAGTCCAGTAACCGCTTCAGTCGGTCAAATATCAGGACTGCGGATGTGCTCCAGAGCAGCACCAGACTACAACTGCAACGTGAACGTTATGGGTTCGGTCACAGCAGATTTTAAAAACCACCTTCAGACTGAAAGTCGTGCTGCTGCTGTGGTTTTAGTTCTTTCCCCCTGCAGTTTTCTGCACCCTGGAGTGCTGTCCTGCTCCTCCACCGCACTCCATATGACAGCATCATGTTCATATGACAATACCGACACTCGCACCCTGACACAACTCTAATACACCAGACCAAAGCGCGAGCCGAGGAATGAGGTCGGAGTGGACATTCCTGCTTCAAGTTATTGACAACCAAGCCGTACTTAATGCTCCACATGATGCCTGACATCTTCCCAGGACCCTGATCACCTCCTCAGCCCTCCAAAGAACCTGATACGCTGCTGCCACAGTCCACCCAAGACCCCGATACTCCACCACAATAATTCACCCGGTACCCCGATACGTCCCCACAATAATTCACCCAGTACCCCCATACACTGCCACAATAACTCACTCAGGACCCCGATATGTCACCACAATAATTCACCCGGTACCCCGATATGTCACCACAATAATTCACCCGGTACCCCCATACACTGCCACAATAACTCACTCAGGACCCCGATACTCCACCACAAAAATTCACCCGGTACCCCGATATGTCACCACAATAATTCACCCGGTACCCCCATACACTGCCACAATAATTCACCCAGGACCCAGATACTCTACCACAATAATTCACCCAGTACCCCCATACACTGCCACAATAATTCACACAGAACCCCGATACTCCTCCACAACACTGTTTAACACATGTGACACAAATAAAGATCCCTAATGTTAAAATCTTCATTGGACCCAGTATCACGAGGTCTATAAAACCAGTCTACCCCAAACCAAACAGACAGGCCAGAAGTGCACAGAGGTGTGCACGAGCGTACATGTAGTGTCCCACCCTGCTGTCTCTGCTGGTTTTGTAGTTTCAGAGGAGCTGCAGAGACCCATCACATGGTGGGGGGAGGAGGAGGAGGAATACAAAGGCAGGATCGTGATGTCTCCTGACTATTAGAGAGCTGTTCGATTTGAGCTCATTGTCCTGATAAGACTGTCAAAGAAAGTCTCTTTTTTTTATCTTTGCAGCAAAGAAGGGGGGAGGACGGGGGAGGGAGGTGGAGATCAAATGAAAGGAGAAGGAGACGAAGGTGAAGAGGAAGTGAGGTGGGAAGACAAGGATTTCAGCTTCTTTACATTTAGTTCCCAGGCTTTTGAATTGTGGGAAAAGTCTTTGAAGAAATCTACCTTTGCACACATGCACACGTCCGTGCACGTGCACACAAACTGACTTGTGTGAAAGAAAAGTGAGGTTAGTGGGTGTCTGCGTGCAAAGCTCTTTCATTTTTAACTCATTTCAACTTTGTTCCTCGTTTAAAGCTGATCCCTCCTCTCATTTTCCTTTTATTCCAATAATCTCTGAACTTCCTGTTCATCCTTTCCCTTCATGATTGTTTTTCTTCCTCCTGTTTCCTCCGTGCTCTCGCTCCCCTGCCTCTCTCCTCATCTCTTCCCTTCCAGTCTCAATTTGTCAAATTCCTCCTGATAGAAAACACATTTTATTCATAAAGCGGGTCTCATCTAAACACCACCTCCTCCGCTCCCCGCCGCCTGACAGAAGCGATTCAATTACAGCCGAGGAGGTGATAGTGAGCCGCAGAGGCGGCGACGTGACAGGACGGCTACAGGCTGTAAACACGAACTTTTACTGACGACAACAGCCTCAACGTAAACAACACGCGACGTGACTTCAGCTGTGTGTGTGTGTGTGTGTGTGTGTGTGTGTGTTCAGCATGTTTCTGCTTCCTGTAAACTCCACAACATGTTTGGAAGTAAACAAGCCTGAGATCATCAGTCTCGATTGACTTTTTGATCTCCTCCTGTTGCATTGTGGGTAAGGAGAGGGGGGAAAGGGACAGCTGATGTTGGTGTGCACTAACAGTGAGTTAAGTTTCAATACCTGAGCACCTAGAAGGAAAGGTCTGACGGGATCAATCTGTAAGTTGTTTGATTTAAAAGGATCTGACACGTCCAGAACAAACAAATGAAATGTTAGTGTTATCAGGTAGTTGCTGGGGTGTCGAATAGTGAAAGAGTTAAGGTCAGCTGACACAGAGGATGCATCGCAGACTGAGCAGAGGGCTCAGGTTGAGCCAGGTGGTTGGATTGTGAAACCGTGTCAGAGCAGAACTCTTTACGACAGTTTGATTCTGACATCTGCGATTATAAAACTCTTAGTGATGCATTTTAATTGTCTTAAATTTTAATACTTTATGACTTATTTTACATATGCAAAAGCTGATTCATGCCTACTCAATTCAGTTCAGTTTATTTCTATAGCTCAAGTCACAGCAGAAGTCGTCTCAGGACACTGAACAGAAACATTCACGTACTTTATAAAAGCCAGTTATTAAAAGTTATGAAGCAGCAGATTGTGTTGAATCTTCACTTCAGCGCAGTTTCTCATCCTGAGCAAGCACAAAGGAGACAGTGGAAAGGAAAAACTGTTTTAACGGGAAGAAACCTCCAGCACAACTAGGCTCAGGACGAGTGTCCACCTGGCTGAGTCTGAGAGGAACAGGAAGTGGAAACAAATTAACACAGAATGACAGGTCCAGGTGAACTTTCTATAGGAGGAAAGATAAAAAAACATGTTAAGATATAAATAATTACAAATTCAAACAGGTGGGGTAGAACAAGTAAAGACGCAGCAGAGAGGACATGTGGTCAGTTTGTCCTCCAGCAGTCTAAGCCTATAGCAGCATATCTAAGGGACAGCCAGGAAACCCAAGCTGACACTAACTATAGGATGAAACTGGACAATGTGTCAGTCTCATGGACAGAAACTGGAAGTTGGTTCCACAAGAGAGGAGCCTGAGAACTGAAGGATCTTCCTCCCACTCTACTTTTGGAAACTCTAGGAACAGCAAGTAAACCTGCAGTCTGAGAGTGAAGTGCTCTGTTAAGAAAGTATGCAACAATAAGATCTCTAATATTAGATGGAGCTAGGTTGTTGGGGGCTTTGTAGGTTAGACGTAAGGTTTTGAGATCAATTCTGAGTTTGACAGGGAGCCAGTGGAGAGAAGCTAAAACTGGAGAGATATGATCTCTCCCACTAACTCCAGTTAAGACTCTGGCAGCAGCATTTTGGATCAACTTAAGACTTTAAAAAAAAAAAAAGTTTTTGGACACCCAGATAACAGTTGTAATAGTCCAGTCTAGAGGTGATCAATGCCTGGACTTTTTCACTTGCTCTACACCAGCTGGACTGGACCAACCAGACCAGCCTGAGCGTTGGTCCAGCTGAGACCAAGAGCAGGTGAAGATGGAAGGTCTGAGGAGAACAAGTTCAGGCAGGCTTGTCGTCATGTCCTTCAGATGTCTCTGCGTCTCATTTTGCTTCCAGCCTCTGAAATTAGCCAAACAACTCATTAATGTGCTACACGTGTCTGTCTTATCGGCTGTATTCTTTTCCTCTTGTTAAGCCAATTATTTCTGTGTTTTCCCCTCTCTGCCTTCGGTGTGTAGCGGCGGCGGCGGCTCCTGGAGGTCGCGGTGACCTTGCCGTAGTTGGCTTTGTCTCGCGCCGCCACTCCTCCATCACGTTAGCTCGTTAGCTAGTTATCAGTCGGACACAACGGGTTCCCTGAACCAAGCAGCGTTATTAGTCTGCCTGACAATGATACGCCGTCCCACTGAGACGTCCCCACAATCGCACACGTCTGCACAGAAACCCTGAGCTCTGGGTATTGTCCACAGATCAGAGGCGTAGGTGAGTTGTTCTTTTTAATTAATCGTTTGTCCTTCAAACGGAGGAAAGTTTCAGTGTCTCAGATAATGAAGTCCCGGAGTCGAGCGGCGGCGCAGCTAGCAGCCACCTGCTGCCTTTGTAGCACTAATCTTTGTCTTGTAGGAGCGTCGTCCCCGAAGACGCCGCGGCAACGCCAGTCGAATGAGCAGAATGAGAAAACGCCTCAGAATCCCCACATGGTCTCTCCTCCTCCTCCCTCCTCTTCTTTTTATTCATCTTGTTTCACTCCAGTACTCTGCTTTATCGTTTTCCTCCTCATCCTTCTCCTCCTCGTGCGTCTGATCTTCCTCTTTCCTCTCGACGTGGAGCTGAAAGGAGCGTTTGGTTTGTGCTGCAGAAAACGACTTCCTGTACAAGTTCATTTGTTAGATTTTCACCTGGCAGACACAGCACTTCCTCACGCCGCTCCTTCCCTTCCTGCACTCTTCACTTCTTCTGTCCTTTTCTTCAGTCCTGCTTGTATAACCAATCATAGATGGGCGATAATGTTTTTGATGCGTCTTTCAAGCTCAGACAATCCCCACTACGTTTGATCCAACTTGTCATGGACCAGTTACCACAACTTTGTTCCTGGAGTCGGAGCCTTCGGGATCAAAACATGTTCAACATAAATAAAAATCATCCTTACCGTCAAACGTTTCTCTAAAATATGGGGTGCCGTTTGTAAAGTTACAGTCAAAAATTATGTAACAGCAATATTTTTTGGTTTATTTGCCTTTCATAACTAAATGTTTGATTTACAAACTAAATACTTAACTTGCAAGTTAAATATTTATAGTTAGTAAACTAAATATTTAGGTGTTAATTAAATATTTAATTTCTAAGATAAATATTTATTTTCAAAACTAAACATTTAATTTCCAAACTAAATATTTACTGTCCAAGCCAAATATTTAATTTCCAAACTAAACATTTAATTTCCAAACTAAATATTTACTGTCCAAGATAAATATTTAATTTCCAAACTAAACATTTAATTTGCTAACTAAACCTATGTTGTCATTTTCACCACTTTATTTGTCCAAATAGGTCTCACTTGTAAATGAGTCTTGGAGGCTCGATGTGATTTAACTGTATAAATAAAAGTTGAATGAATAAATGAAAAAATATTTAACTCTGATCCAAATATTTAACTTGCAAGCTAAGTATTTAGGAGCTCGTACCTAAATATTTAGCTTGCAAGTTAAATATTTACATCAGTTGCATATTTAGTTGGCAAATTAAATGTTTAGTTTGTAATTAAATCTTTAGCTTGGACAGTAAATATTTAGTTAGTAAATTAAATGTTTAGTTTTGAACATAAATATTTACTTTGAAAGTAAATATTTAACACACTTAAATACTGTACTGTATTTAGTTTACTAGCAAAACATTTAACTTGTAAGTTATTTAGTTTGTAAACTAAATACTGTATTAGCTTGTAAATAAACATTTAGTTGGGAAATATTACATTAATAAATGTATGAATAACATGATGAAAACATGACTGAAAAAAAAAAACAAAACATTTTTTTGGCTAAATAAACCAAAATACCACTGTTAATTTTTGACTGTGTAACTTTACATACTAAAATGTGGTTGAGTCAGTTTCCTAACCTGCGGAACGTGACTCTGATTTTATTTAGTTTAAGAAGTTTTTGTGGAAACACTATAACACGTTTGTTGTTGGTGTCAGATATGATTTAAAATGTTGCAGCTGTTTCTGTAAAGTCTTCTCTCCGTGGTAACAAATATTAAAGTGTTAAAACGCGTCAGCTTTGGATACAACACTCTGGTTCGTTGTGTCAAATCAAATCTGATCCCTTGAGTTGCTTTTCGTTTAAACTCTGGGATGAAAGATGGCGGGCGATATGCATTCCTTCAAGGAAGGCCAGACCTTTGTGTGTCCCTCTTTTTAAACCCATTACTTCGTCTTTGATCAGTTTTTTAATTTGCTGCATGTAGATTTTATTTCTCCTCCCTCCCGTCCTTTCTCCCTTTATTTCCTCTCCTCTTTCTCTCCGCTCGTTTCTGTCTCAAACCCCTTCTCTCTTTTTTCAAGGACATTTTATTATAAAGGAGGAATTTGCATATTAATTCATTTCTTTCAATTTTTCAGATTAGAAGTTGTCAACATGTATCAGCACTGATCAAACCACTGCATCCACAGAGACCGTGTGTGTGTGTGTGTGTGTGTGTGTGTGTGTGTGTGTGTGTGTGTGTGTGTGTGTGTGTGTGTGTGTGTGT
>JARVLU010000624.1:22615052-22628563 GCA_031762415.1 Simpsonichthys santanae | reverse complement strand
CATCCATTATCTGTCCATCCATCCAGCATTCATCCATCCATCATCTGTCCGTCCATCATTTGTCCCTCCATCATTCATCCATCCATTATTTGTCCATCATCCGTCCATCATTCATCCATCATCCATCATCTGTCCGTCCATCATTTGTCCATCCATCATTCATTCATTCATCCATTATCTGTTCATCCATCCATCATTCATCCATCCATCATTTGTCCATCCATCATTCATTCATCCATTATTTGTCCATCCATCATTCATCCAGCCATCATCTGTCCATCCTTCCATTGTCCATCTGTCATTCATCCATCCACATCAATCCATCATTCATCCATCCTCTGTCCATCAACCCATCATCCATCATTATCCATCCATTATCTATCTATCCATCCATCCATCATACATCCATCATTAAACCATCCATCATCTGTCCATCATTCACCCATCTATTCATCTATCCTCAATTCATCCATCCATCATCATCATCCATCCATCCATCTTCCCTCCATCATCCCTCCATCCATGAGGTTCCACACGTACATTTTTATGGTAACTGGTGTTCTTTACTATTGATCATTTCTCTTTTTTTATATAACAATTTAAAAGTTTGCAGCTTCTCAAAATGTTTTTCTTCAATGAATCTTTTGATTTATGCTTGATCCTCCTGATGGAGCTTTTTTAAAAACATCTTCTTGTTTGAACGTCATGAATGGCTGTCAGATAATGGACAGTTTGACAGCAGCTCTGATTGGCTGGTGAGTCCAGCTGACAGGTATTTATTTAACTCTGATTAAAACCTCTCAGTTCCTCACGCTCTGCTCTGATTCTGATGTTTGAAGACCATGTTAGAGAAACTTTACACCCGGGTTGGTCCAGTCCTGTCATCATGTTCACCTCAGAGTGGAAACAGGAGAGTTCTCCTCAGGGTGTTGGATGTTCAAACAAGGGAACATTTACCTAAGAGGGTCAGAGGTTCTGATGAGGGAACGTTCACCTCAGAGTGTATGAGGTTCTGATGTTCCTGAACAAGTTCTCTGGGTTTAAAATGAAATCCAGTAAAGATCCAGTATAGTGAAGGTCAGAATCATTTGTAAACCGTGAACTCAGACGTCTTTTCTGTCCTCACCAGTGGAGTCCAACAGTCCCAGTCTCCTGTCGCCTGATAATTCTCTGGAACGTTCCTTCTTCATCCGGATGAAGTCGACGCTCACCAAGAGAGGAGTGCACATCAAGTCCTCAGGATATAAAGTGAGTGGAAGACAGAAACCAGAACACGAAACTCTTTGTGGTTTTTAAGCTCCATGTTCGCTACAGTTCTGGACCCAACATGTAGTTGGTCTGTCCAGGTCCTCAAAGCAAAAACTGGTAAAACCCTGGTGAACATTTAAAAAACTGGAGAGAAGTTGATGAAATAAAAAGTGCTCTCCTGCTTCAGCGTTTATAAAACACAAGCCATCTGTAGGACTTCAAATCCTTTTCTGGGTCTCCAGGTGATCCACATCACGGGTTGTCTGCGGATCCGGATGGCTCTGACCCACAGCCGCTCGGTGCCCAATCAGATCATGGGGATGGTTGTGGTGGCCCACGCCCTGCCTCCGCCCACCATCAACGAGGTCCGCATCGACTGTCAGATGTTTGTGACCAGAGTCAACATGGACCTGAAGATCGTGTACTGCGAGAACAGGTGGGAGACACGGGGCTGCGCTTTAGTAAGTTTAGTTACTTTTAGCTTCATTTAGCTTGTAGCTACTGTCTTGTTACGTTCAGCTTCAATTAGCTTTTAGCTACAGTTTAGTTACTTTTAACTTCATTTAGCTTGTAGCTACTGTTTTGTTACGTTCAGCTTCAATTAGCTTTTAGCTACAGTTTAGTTACTTTTAGCTTCATTTAGCTTGTAGCTACTGTTTTGTTACGTTCAGCTTCAATTAGCTTTTAGCTACAGTTTTGTTACTTTTAGCTTCATTTAGCTTGTAGCTACTGTTTTGGTACGTTCAGCTTCAATTAGCTTGTAGCTACTGTTTTGTTACTTTTAGCTTCATTTAGCTTGTAGCTACAGTTTTGTTACTTTTAGTAAAGTACTCTATTGACAGATTTGTTTTTTGTAGTTTTTGAATAGGAAAAATGTTTTTATTTTTAATGTTGACGTTGTTGTTTGTGTTTCCCGTCTCCTTCCTCACGTCCTCAGTTTGTAAAACTGGAAGCGTCCTTTGAGCGATAGACCTGTCGTTTGTGCATTCCTGCTCCGTAGTCGTCGTCTTTTTCCTGATCGGCGCTTTTTATTCATGAGTGTGACCCGATCCTCCTGGTTTAACGCAGGAACGCGTCTCTGATGGCTCCGTCTCCTCCTCGTGTCCAGATAACGCAGATAGGCAGCAGGAGTTAACTGGCTGACTGCAGAGATTCATATCGGGCTACCTCCAAATCAAAAAAGAATCCCGCCTTCATGTTTTATAATAAAACGAGGGGGACATGATGGTGGACAGATTGCTTTTTGTGTCTGGAGGAGACGGAGGCAGATGATGCTTCTGGGCGTGGAGCGACAGAAATCGTCTCAGCAGTAAAGTGGCGAGTCGCTCCCATTACGCCTCCATTTGGAGGAGGACTTTAGAGGAGAATGAGAAAATGGGAGGAAGTGTTTCTCCTAAAGAACAGTGTGATGTTATCAGCCGGTGGACATTAGTGTCCCCAACCGTCTTCTGTCCCATTGAGATAGGAAACTGTCCTGTCCTCCTTTGGTGTCCCAAGGAAACTTCTGAAGACGAGTTTTATAGGAAACAGCTGAAAGACGAGCGCTGCGGTCTGTGCTGGGCTTTAGCTCGTTCACCTGTAGCTCATTCACCTGTAGCTTGTTTATTTTTAGCTCGTTCACCTGTATCTTGTTCACCTGTAGCTCATTCACCTGTAGCTTGTTTATCTTTAGCTCGTTGACCTATAGCTTGTTTATCTTTAGCTCGTTCACCTGTAGCTTGTTTATCTTTAGCTTGTTCACCTGTAGCTTTTTTATCTTTAGCTCGTTCACCTGTAGCTTGTTTATCTTTAGCTCGTTCACCTGTAGCTCGTTCACCTGTAGCTCGTTCACCTGTACCTCGTACACCTGTAGCTTGTTTATCTTTAGCTCGTTCATCTGTTGCTCGTTCATCTGTAGCTCGTTTGTTTACCTGTAGCTTGTTTATCTTTAGCTCGTTCATCTGTTGCTCGTTCACCTGTAGCTTGTTTATCTTTAGCTCGTTCACCTGTAGCTCGTTCACCTGTAGCTTGTTTATCTTTAGCTCGTTCATCTGTTGCTCGTTCATCTGTAGCTCGTTTACCTGTAGCTTGTTTATCTTTAGCTCGTTCATCTGTTGCTCGTTCACCTGTAGCTTGTTCATCTGTAGCTCGTTCACCTGTAGCTCGTTCACCTGTAGCTTGTTAATCTTTAGCTCGTTCACCTGTAGCTCGTTCACCTGTAGCTCGTTCACCTGTAGCTCGTTCACCTGTAGCTCGTTCACCTGTAGCTCGTTTACCTGTAGCTTGTTTATCTTTAGCTCGTTCATCTGTAGCTCGTTCACCTGTAGCTTGTTTATCTTTAGCTCGTTCAGCTGTAGCTCATTCACTTGTAGCTTGTTCACCTGTAGCTCGTTCACCTGTAGCTTGTTCACCTGTAGCTTGTTCACCTTCAGCTCATTCATCATTTGGGATCACATTCTCACTGTTTGTGGATTTTAAACGGAGTTGGTGATAAAAAGACAGAAAATGAGTATAATCTGCTTTAACGTCGTCTTTTAGACGTTGAACTGACAGAAAACCTTGATTTATTGTAGAGAGTTCAGACGTATGTCTCTTGGAGAAATGCCTATCGCCCGCTGCCTTCATGTGTCAGACTGAGGTGGTCTTACTGGACCACGTGTGAAGGACTCTCAGCTACTACCACACCACACTTGAGCCCAGTGTCTGTAAACCTGGGCGCTCCTGAGCAGGTTCTGTTGGTAGCCCGGCTGCAGGAGTTCTGTTTGGTCACCGTTCAGTTTAATAATTAATGTTCTTTGACTCCACGGTCCTCTTTGTCCTCACGCTGGTGTCCATCTGTCCACTGTGTCTCAGGATCAGCGACTACATGGACCTGACTCCGGCGGACATCGTGGGGAAGAGGTGCTACCAGCTGATCCACGCTGAAGATGTGGAGGGGATCAGACAGAGCCACCTGGACTGTGAGTACCGGCACCACTCCTGCACCTCCAGAACCTAAAAACCTTTGAAAGATTATCGATCATCATCGATCATTCATGATTAACTCATTGATCTGAAGTGAATCGGCTCATCAGAACCGTGTTGACGCTGGTGTCGATGCTTGTTGGACAATATATTTATCATTCCAATATGGTGGCTGCTCGTCAAGAAGACAGATGTTGATGCTGTCTGCCAGCAGAAACATCTGGTCAAAGGTGAAACAGCAGCTGGGACCGGGCTAACGCAGACGTGGTACCGGCTCAGTCTCATGTGAGCAGGGTTTTGTTTGGGGCCTGGATAGTGGGTGTGGCTGGTGCTGAGACGGTACCGTGATCCAGCCCGGTTCTGACGGGCCCTGCAGGTCACAGAGCGGGTCAGGCTGTTTGGATCGTATCAGAACAAAACCACAGCTTTAAAAAACAACTCTCAGAGGCTTTGCTTTAAAATGTTTCCTCGCTGCAGCAGCTGCACAGTTTTATTATCACAGTCATCACACACACACACACACACACACACACACACACACACACACACACACATACGTGTGTGTGTGTACACAAGCTAAAGTTGTGTGGATGATTTGTTTGTGGCTGCAGTGGGATGTTTACAGCTGTGGTAAAAGCTGAGCGCAGTGTTTCGTGGTGCGTCTTTGGGCAAAACGCCAAATAATAATAAAACAAAGAAGAAGAAAGTGAGGACAGCAGCTCTGAGCAGCAGCGTCTGATTCAAACACGTTCCTCTGCAGCTCATTAGTGTCACACACAGGAAGTCTGCTTTCTTCTTCTGTGGTGGCGCTCTGATTTTCTCTGAACGCTGAAGAAGCTGAAATCCAGTTAACGGTAAAAACCCTTCCCGAGTTTAAAGAAGCAAAACACTTGTTCAAAGCTAAACGTAGCAAAAGGCCAGCTAAAAGTACTAAAACACAGGTTAGAAACTAAAAGTTAAAGATGAACTAAGAGCTACAAGCAGCCAAAGGCTAATTAAGAACTAAAAGGAGCAAAAGACGAGCTAAAATTCAACGGCTAGAAACTAACTACATGTTAAAAGTAGCAAAAGATCAGCCAAAAGCTAAAAGTAGCTTAAGAAATAAAAACCAAAGTGAGTAGCTGAAGTAAATTTTTTTTTTTTTAACAATGAAGAGATCTTTGAGTTTCTACTTAGAAACGATTTGTATTTTTTTTAAGTATAAAAGTTATAAAAAACAAAAATGCGTGCACCTCCAGAATGAGCCGAACAATTTGCTACAGAACAGCTAAACTCTGTGTAAACTTTGTCAAACGTCACCAGTGAGTCAGAGCTGGGGGCTGTACGGTGGCCCTGCAGGGTCAGACAGAAAGCGGAGGCTCAGGTCAGGCTGTGTGAAAAGTGGAGCTTCTCTGCAGAGGATGTGAGGTCAGCGAGACGAGCAGCTTCCTAACATCACCTCCAGTCGCCTCGGCTGCTCCGTTGAGTTCTCCTTCAACATCCGTTCTCTCCTCCGTGAGGGAAGTGGGCCCCGTGTCCCACTTCCTGTCCCGCCAGGTTGTTCTGCAGTCTGTCTGGCTGATGGATCATCTGGATCTGGAGATGAGTTTGGACTTGGGTCTCGTCCAGCTCCTTCTTCAGGTCAGGTGCTTCCTCACCGGGTCATGACTGTTGCACTTTAATCTCCGTTCTTCAGCTGCTGCGGGTTCTGCTGCTCAGGAGTCGACCCGGTTCAGAGGAACCTCCCGCTCTCTGAGCAGGGATCTCCGTTTGAAGGAGTGGAACCTGGTTTGATCCATCTCCGTTCAGATGCGGCGCTCTCGAAGTCTCCATCATTACCTGCTGCCGGGCAGTATCAGCTCGGTCCAACCTCAGAGTCCATCCGTCCTCGTTTCCACGGAAACGACAGACCAACAGGGACATTTTCCAGAGAAAAGGAGCGTTTGTTCAGATAAAAGGAAACAAAGTACAGACGGTCACTCCTTTACTTTAAAACCTGAACCAGCATCTGTGTTTATTCATGGAGAACATCACAGCAAAGACATGAAGTTTAAATCCCAAACTTTAAACTTTTTAGTGGCCGAAGCAAAAATGTCTGTTTACTTGTCTCACAGGGACAAACTGCAGGCTGGACCTCAACTTGACGCCATGTCTCTGTGGAAGTGCAACGTCAAGGCCAGACTGGCGTTGGAGTTGTGCTTCCACAGAGACACTGGAGAAGTTTGTGAAACTGTGGGGATTTAATGTTTTATGCATCACTTCTGATCAGGGACAACTACAGTACAACAAGCTGCTCATGTGAATATTTTATTTTAAACTTGTCCTTTTAAACACAATTATTGTGTAAATAAGTTTAGTTAAAAATCAGATCTTGTTCTTTTTATTTTAATTGTTTTACAGCGAGTCATCCTCCTCCATCTCACTCTGTCCTCTGTGTCCTCTGTGTCCTCTGTCCTCACTCCACCTACCTCCACGTCTTCTGTAACAAAAAAAAAAAAAACTTTCTTCTTTTGGTGTCGCACGATAAAAACTGTTCCTCTCCTTCGTTGCAGGACGAAGGTGGTTTTAGTTTCAGAATTCAAAGAGAAGATTTAACAGTGAGAAGAAAGAAACGTCAAAATAAGAAAAGCTGACTCTTGAAGCTGAAGTTTAATTTGTTAAACGTGTAAAACTGAAGAATATTAAACGTAACACAGGAGAAGTGAAGGGAAGAGAAACTAAATAAAGAGAAGAAGATGTTTTAATATTCGATTGAAAACCAGTTTCTGAAACAGAAGAAGTGTTTAGCCGCTCGGAGGACGTCAGGGAAGGAGAGCAGCGGCAGCCGGGACGTCTGAGACGAGCGAGGAAGAGAGAGAAACTGGATCAGAGCCTGCGGGCGTTTGAGCAGAACCCGTCTCTCTGGACCTCACTGCCTTTAATGAGTCCACACAAAAACACTGCAAGAGGCATATTTGATCCTGCTGGATAAAACACACCTGTGAAACTACACACGCACGCACGCACGCACACACACACACACACAGAAAAACCTGGAACTTCAGAGGAAGAAACTGGATCAGAACCTGCAGCAGCACCGACTGACGTCCTGTCACTTCTCCACCTGTAGTTGTTTTTCTGCATCAGGTTCTGTTCAGCCCGACTCCTCGGATCATTCGGTTCTTAAAGTAAAAGTACTACAACAATTAAGTACTTTGTAAGTAAAAGTATTTCCACTGAAACGAGTCAGGATTCAGATTCATGTTTAAAGAAATGAACCCAAAGAGAGAAAGAAGCGTCTGGACCGTTGGCTGCGACGAGTCCAAAAGCCCGGTTCTGAACCCAGACACTGCTGTTCAAGAGAGAAGTTTCAGGTCTAAATGTTCCATCATGGGAACGAAGAAGAACCCGTCTGAAGGAACGTTTAACCATCAGATGATACAAAATAAACTCCAGGAATATTTTCTCTGGTGGTGGAAGAATTATGTTCTGGGACAAAGAACAGACAAGTCTAAAAGCCCGGTTCTGAGATGTTCTGGACTTGGTTCTGAGGTGGTCTGGACTTGGTTCTGAGATGGTCTGGACTTGGTTCTGAGGTGGTCTGGACTTGGTTCTGAGATGTTCTGGACTTGGATCAGGGTTCTTGGTTGTGGTTTACATGAGCGTTAATTGTTCCATGAAAGTAGGCGGAGTTAAAGTGAAAACATCTCATCAGTTTGTCCAACGCTACTCCTCTCTCTGTCAGAACCAGCTGGACATGTCCAGCTTGTCCCTCTGTGTCCTCAAAGACTAAACGCTGTTCCCACAAAGACGATTCCAACAGAACGGACCTGCACGTGTCTCTTCACATTAAAAAGGCAACAGAACCGGAGAAGCGCAGTCGTTCAGACGAGCTGAGGGAAGCGTCTTTGAGACTCTGAGGTGAGGACACGTTAAAAGAGAATAAAGTCCTTTAATGGACCGGCCTGTCCTCTGCAGCCTCAGGCAAGCCTCCAGCACTGCCTTTCTTCTCCTCTCCGTCCCCGTCCCCCTCCTCCTCCTCCGTCCTTCATTAGTGAACCATCAGCCAGAGAGCCGTCCAAAACGTAGACGGGAGGAGAGGACGCTTCATCTCATGGACAAAAGTGTCCTCTGTCCTCTCAGGTTTGTGTTAATTTGTCCCCTGCAGACAGCTTCCAACAAACCGTCCCTGAATGTTTGCTGCAGAGGAGCAGAGGTGTCTCACGTCAGCTGCGTTGAGGGAAACTCCTCGATCCTCGAGCGATCCCAGATGTTTGAGGCAGACAGAGGAGAGGTGCATGTGCACGATAAAATACAAAAGTATTAAAAAAGGAACTTTGGCTAGAAGGGTCATATTTGTACCTTGGAGGCAAAAAGTGCACGTTTAAGATATGACAGAAAGGCTTGCATGCCGTTAGAGAGGACATGAAGGTGAGGACAGAGGACAGAGTGAAATGGAGGATGACTCGCTGTGGCGACCCCTGAAGAGGGAAAAGCTGAAAGAAGAAGAAGAAGAAAGGCTGAAACGTGTACTAAGTACCACGCTGCTCCACTTGGAGGTACCTCGTCTGTATTTTACTTTTACTTTGTAAGAAAGTGTCGAGTGATGCGAGCTTTTCTACAACTGATGTTGCTCTTTAGAATCTGCAGCCGCTGGCCGATACACGGCTTGTTTTATTGTCGTCTTGCATTTTTCATAGTAGTTTAACATAAACGAACATATGTTTAAGAATCCATAAAAGAACTTATAATATAAAATACCATATAGAAAAGCAAATAAAAACATAAAGTAGGAGCTTGCTGCAGCAGGCTGATTGATTTAGTAAAAAGTGGCCAATACTCACTGAATATTTGTTGTATTTCTACTTAAAACATAAAGTTGGAGCGACAAACTAATGTATGTACTTGTGTGGGTATATTTCTGTGCTGTGATTTCTTTGCTGTGTATGGCAGAAAGTTGTGCTAAATAATCAGTGCAAGATTCATTTTCCTGCAGGAACACGGGCTTTGTTGGAGCTTTGCATTTCACTGATTTGTGCTGGATGTTCATTTCAGGGAAGAGTTGTTCCGCTCTGGTTTTGCATCGTCAAATGGAAGAAACTCAGTTTTTTTGTTTATTTCGTGCATTTTTTTGTGACTAACCACAAAGAGAAATACATTCCTGAAGTTGATCAAAGTTTACCTTTTATAGTCCTGACTGGAACACAATGTGGATTTATTTGAGAATAAACGTCAGTGCCCAGACAAACTGAAAAAGAGATGTTTGGTTCCCGTTACTCCTCCGAGCAGAACCTCTTTGGGTCAACAAAAAGACGATTGTCAGGCCGACAGACCGACGTCTCCATGTACGAACGTGGAATGACAAACTTCCCTCATCTTCGACCTTCGACCCCCCCACTGTGAACGTGGTTTGTGTTTCTGGCTCTTCAGGGGCGAAGTGTCTGTTTTAAGAAAAGAAAAAATGCATTTGACTCTTTCCTTCCTGGTTGTTAAGAACCGTGATGTGGACGTAACGTTGCACCTCTGTGTTGTTCCTGTGGACAGACTACCTACAGGCATTACGGTGTGTGTGTGTGTGTGTGTTGTTTACTCTGTCGTACAAACAAAGCAAGGTCACATTCAAGGTGACGTGATCTCAGCATCTCTACCTTAACATGCAAACAAGTTATTTTTCCTCCCGAGCGAAGGAGCAAACGAGAGCAGCCGTCCAGAGTCAATGACTGCAGCCCTGGGGATGTCGTCTTAAACAATGCTATTAGATTCTAATAGTTTTTAATTACTGGCCTTCTTTTTCTATAAATCACCCCCTGCGTTCGCGCTCTTTCTTCTCCGTCATGGAAAACCTATTTGTGTGCGTAATTAAATTGAGAAGCGGGATATGAATTTAGTGGCCTTGGCTTCTCGTCTCTGCTTCTGTTTGAGCGGCTCCTGATTAATGCCAATACATATTGCTTGAGATAACCATTTAGTGGTTAATTTAGCCAAATTTATTACTGGCGCGCCGTCTCCGGGTGGAGCAGGGGGTGAGGGGGATGGTCCGTCTTCACAGGGAGGTGACACAGCGCTGCCTGGTGTGCAACAGGAGCTACTGCAGCAGCTTCAGTCGTCTGTTTGTAGACTTTCAGCCCATTCGTGGAGGAGCTCTGATGTTTGATCAGGTGGAAGCAGCAACAGGAGCTGCAGGAAGAGGTCCTGCTGCAGCTCTGAAGGGTCTGGGGGAGCATGGGTTTGGAGCCTGTGGCCTACGAAGAACAGAACGTCAGTGATCGATCTGCAGGATGAGCTGGCACATTATTTCTACAGACAGGTGAGGGGGAACATCTGGGGAGGCAGTGGAGGAATTCCGACATTTGGTCCTTGAAAAAAGACGTGTTTGAAGCCAACGTTGTCGTTGCATCGTCACACGTTCTGTTTCTGTCTGCAGGGCTCAGTCAGGACCGGCCAAGCGGTCTTTAAGGAAGGAAAACCAGTGAACAACTGGGATTCACTGAACTATTTATGGAGAGAACTGACGACTCACTGCACAGACAAACCAGTTTAAACTGGTTCAGTCCAACAGGCTAAAAAAACTCATCAGCACAACTGTTGATCTATCCATCTGTTGGTCCATCGTCTGTCCATCCATCAGTCCGTCCATTGATGCATCCATCTGTCCGTCCGTCCATCCATCGGTCCATCCATCTGTTAGTCCATCTATATCCATCAGTCCATCCATCCAGCCATCATCCATTGGTCCGTCCATCTGTTGGTCTGTCTATCCATTGATCGGTACGTTCATATGTTTGTCCATCTATTTCTCTGTCCATCCATTCATCGAACCGTCCATCTGTTGGTCCATCCATCTGTCCATCTAGCGGTCCGTTCATTATTGATCTGTCCATCATCTGTCCATCGATCCTTCCTTCCATTTGTCTTTGCATTCATTCATTCATTTATCTTTCCATCTATCTGTCCATTCATGCATCCATCCTTTCATCTATCCACTGGTCCCTCTTTCAGTCCATCCATCATCCCTTGGTCCCTCTGACCATTCGTCCATTCATCTTTCTTTGTATTATCAGTCTTTTTATCCATCCCTTTGTCTATCGATTATCCATCTATCTATATGTTTGTCATAATTTTTATACGTTTATAAATGACACATTTTAGATTTGAACATATTAACATCTAAACTAAATTAGCACTTTAGAAAGATGATTTCAGGTTTGAGGATTTTGTTACTCATTTATTGGAGATATACCCAGAAATGGCAAACACACCTACACACACACACACACACACACGCACGCACACACACACACAGAGGCTGGCAGTGAGTGCTGGTGTGATTAATGATGGCAGCAGCAGAACAGCTCTCAGCCAGATGTCACATGACATCTGATGATGACTGTCTCTTCCTCTGTCACATCTTCATCTCTCGGTTCCTCTGCCTCTGTCCAACTCTTCTGCTCTTCATCCAAGTTTGCCCTAAAGTCTGTCTTGGTGAAAGTCCTCGATGACGTGTCCATTTGGGAAATATCTGTTGAGAACGTCAAAGACAAACTTGCATTTAGGTCACAACCAAACCTTTTATCGTTCCCTGTGTGTGTTTCTGCCCCAGTGATGAATAAAGGTCAGTGTGTGACCAAGTATTACCGGTGGATCCAGAAGAACGGCGGCTACATTTGGATTCAGTCCAGCGCCACCATCGCCATCAACGCCAAGAACTCCAATGAGAAGAACATCATCTGGGTCAACTACGTCCTCAGGTCAGAGATGAACTTTGTTTAGATGTTGTCTTTGATTTACATCCCCCCAATATTTATTCGACAATAAATAAATAAAAAAAAACGGTAAATACTGATTAATCTACATCTACACCTAAATTTCCATATGTTAAATAATAAATGTTCTAAAACTAGGATTGTAACGCGTTTCGTCTTTGCTGCTCTACTTCATCATCTAAATTATATTTAAGTTTTCTGCAAGAATAAATTAGAAAACACGTCTTTTATTTTATTTCTGCCACCATATGTTTTCTTCACAGTAATCCTGAGTATAAAGACACACCCATTGACATCGTTCAGCTGCCAAACCTGCCAGAGAAAGCGTCGGAGTCTTCAGAAAGCTCAGACTCCGAGTCCGATTGCAAAGAAAACTCAGGTAGGTTTCAGTCTGATTGAGCAAAGGAGCATCTGGATGAACAAATGAGGCAGAACATGAACGCAACTGAAACAAACAAAAAAATAATTCAAAATAGGTCATTTTGGTCACGTCATGGTTTTCGTATTAGGCAGTAAATTGGGCTTTTTTTTCCCCCATGACATATTTTTTGCTCACAACTGTTTAAATGTTAAAAGTAAAGCCAGCAGGAAGAATTTCAGCCTAAAAATAAAAGTCAAAAATATTTTCTCAGTTGTTGCCAGTGTGCAGCGTGTGCCAGGCTGGATGGTCTTGAGTGCCAACAGCTGCAGGGACTGGGAACTCTCCAGCAGTGAAGCCACTACATGACAACATGATCAAATGCATCAAAACTACACACAAACAACACAAATCCTCTGAACCTCACAAACACAGCAAACATCTGAGCTAAAGAGACCAACAATCCCAACATGATGCATCTGAACATTTAACAAAACAAAAAAGACTGAAGTACAATAATCCAGCCTAAATGTGATAAATGCATGGATCAGTTTTTCTGCATCATTTCTGGACACGATGTTTATAACTTTTGTGATATGCAGCTGGAGGAAAACAATCCTAACTTTTTTAATTTGGGGATTAGAAGACATTCTGATCAAAAACAACATATTTTTACATTAGAACTGGAGGCCAGGTTAATGCCATCCAGACAAAGTGAAAGGCTGCAAAGTTTACTCCTAAGATGCTCGGGTCCAAAAACAACAATCTCAGTCTTGTCTGAGTTTAAAAGCAGAAAATTGAGAGTCATCCTGGTTTTAATGTCTTTAAGTCTAAGTAACTGATTGGATTTATCGGGTTTCTAAGTATCATCAGCATAACAATGAAATCTTATTCCATTCTGTTTAATAACTTTACTTATTTCAGAGGCAGAGATTCTTTATTGTCATTCACACCACGTTGGAACAAAATTATGTACACAGCGTCCCAGTTACTGTACATCCAACAATAAAATGTAAATAAAAAAAATAAAAAAACATTAACATCTAAGATATGAACTAAGAAAAACACCAACTAAAAATACACTAAGCACTAATAGCATAAAAACACTACGTCGAACAGCAGCACGAACATGAGTCTGTGTGAGCAGATGAGCATGAATGAAGACAACATGAAACAGATCAGCAGCAACATGAAACAGATCAGCAGCAACATGAAACAGATCAGCAGCAACATGAAACAGA
>JARVLU010000624.1:22580908-22592932 GCA_031762415.1 Simpsonichthys santanae | reverse complement strand
TGATCAGTAGAACTTTATTAAAACTGGTTCTGATCAGTAGAACTTTATTAGAACTGGTTCTGATCAGTAGAACTTTATTAAAACTGGTTCTGATCAGTAGAACTTTATTAGAACTGGTTCTGATCAGTAGAACTTTATTAAAACTGGTTCTGATCAGTAGAACTTTATTAGAACTGGTTCTGATCAGTAGAACTTTATTAAAACTGGTTCTGATCAGTAGAACTTTATTAGAACTGGTTCTGATCAGTAGAACTTTAAAAAAGAACTGGTTCTGATCAGTAGAACTTTATTAGAACTGGTTCTGATCAGTAAAACTTTAAATAAAACTGGTTCTGATCAGTAGAACTTTATTAGAACTGGTTCTGATCAGTAGAACTTTAAATAAAACTGGTTCTGATCAGTAGAACTTTATTAGAACTGGTTCTGATCAGTAGATCTTTAGACAGAACCAGTTAAAGTTGGGATTAAAACCAGTAACAGAATGAAGTTGAGCTGTTCCCTCTGGTCACGCCTGCTCATCTTCCTCACCTTCCTCTTCAGCTGATGTTTAATAACCTGAAACATTCGGCTGTTTCCTCACGCTATATTTAAGCTGAGAACTACCGGAGTGGACGGGACGAACGCCGAGGAAGAGTTTACTCAAACAGGAAGTGCATGAGCAGCAGGCGGGGTCAAACAGATGAAGGTCACTGAATTTTATAGAAACGTTTCTAAAGTCGTCAGCAGCGTCTACAGCTGATTGACGTACGCAGAAAACCTGATTCAAGATGGCCGCCCAGGCTGATCAAACTTACAAAAACAACTAGAACAGTTTGACGCTGAGCTGGTGTGGTGGTGCCTGAGAGTCATCTCCAACACACCTGAGCTTCAGCAGCACCTCCAGTATTTAGACCCAAACGATGGCCACAGAGCAACCACACAAACCACGCCCACTTTGCTGTGAAACCACGCCCCTTCCTGGTAACAGGGAAAGATGCCAAACACCAAAGATAAACCTTCCAGACTCCACGAGTTTCTGTGCTCGGGGAGGCCAGGCTTGTTTACACTGCCACCAGAGCACGTACGCATTCACGTACGCACACATGCACACACATTTATCATCCTCCTCCAAGGACTGAGGTCATCCAAGTATAAACCTGCAGGAGGAGGTGGGTGGAGGGAAATGGAGCATGAAGATCGAGAGAAAAGGAGCGATGCTGAGCTTCATCTGACCCCTGCATGAAGTGGGCGGGGTTAGGGACGGGGGTCAGGGGTGAGCCGTGGGGTCAGAGGTGAGGTCAGTGCTGTGGGTCTGGCCTGTTCCCAGCCTGTTGAAGGTTTTTAATGATGGAGCTACGTGAGGCGCGTGGAGCACCACCTCCAGAACACCGAGTTCTGACCCAGCTGGACAGAACTGGACTTCTACTGAGCTGGTCCACAAGAACCAAAACCATCTGCACGATCTGGCAGCTAAGGTTTCTGTCTCAGAGCGAGGAAAACACAAAAAAATCACCACTAAAACGACCTCGAGAAGAGTTTTTAAATAAAAGTAACGCGCAGGAGAAAAGTTATAAAGACGTTTTAAAATATTTAAAATCTGAACATGAACAGAACCCGAGTCCAAACGTCAGAGAGCAGCAGGACAGAAACTCATCTCCAACTGTTTACACATGAATTAATGTAACAGGTGTCGTCTTTAATTTACCTGAGCGGACATTTTGTCAGATGCAGAGTTTAAATTAAAATAAATGTGGACATGATTCAAATCAGAGCTCAACCTACTGAAAACTAAAAAACCCAACGGGACAAATAAAAGATTAATAAAACTAAAAGATTAAATTTATTCTCTCACCAGTCACACGTCTGGCTTTAGTCCAGTGTTTGTTATTATTATGTAATTAATTATTATTGTTATAATATAAATAATAATAATAAGACTTTAAATGCTGATAAAACCATTATTTGTTTAGTTTAGATCTAAATTAAAGTTTCTCTGCTGCGCTCAGACGTCCTGTTAGGGATCACTCTCCACCACCACCTCTTCCAGGCTGGATCCATTTCATCCTCCAGATGTGGGGCGGACTCTCACCTTTGACCTTTCGCGGATGGCCTTGGCCCCCAGGCGGCTCGCGCACACGGACACGAGCCGGTCGATGAGGTTGAGCAGGAAGCTGACGGCCTCGCAGCCCCGCTCCGAGCCGCCCACCCAGGCGATCTTGTCCCCGCGGATGCTCCTCCGGCTGACGCCCGGGACGGAGCCCGCGAGCCGGCCGTCCTGCAGCTCCCCGGCCCGGTGCATCTCCGTCACCTGGTCCAGCACCGCGCTCCCGGCCAGGTCCCCGAGGAGCCCGTCCACGTAGCAGAAGCCGTGGGTCAGCAGGGCCGGGACGAACCGGTCCAGGGCCAAACGCTCCAGGTCCGTGAAGGATACGTGCTCGATGAACGGCATGTTTGTGTCGGTTCTGAAAAGTTACATAAAACTGAACGAGTTTTCTGCTCTGACAGCGGTTCGGTTCTCACGGAACCACAGAAACCACCGAGAGGAGACGGAACTTTCTGTTCCTGAGAGGTCGAGTTGTGTTTAGAACTCAGGAGAAGCTGAGCTTTTAATGAAAGCGCCGCCATGTTAGCTTCTTTACACACATTCTACTTCCGCTAAATTTCAAAATAAAACCCATCTTTCGCGAACAACGCACTTAGGCATCCTTCGTTTGCTGGCAATAGCATGTTACAGCTAACTAAAACATTAACTAATGTATTAAAAACCTTGAACTGATTTATGAACGTTTTCATACAAAAGTAGAAATGTTTTGTCTTTTGTCCGAAAGACTTCCTCAGTGATTTTTTTTTTTTTTTGTTTGTTTGTTTTGTTTTGTTTTTTGGAATGTCCAGAGGTTTTAGATTTTTCTACCTGGATTATTGAGCATGCATCAGGGTTATTTTACAGCTTTTTTTTTTTTTTTTTTTTTTTCTCCAGCAAACATAAAACGGTAAAATCATGACATCTGGACCAGTTTCTTTAAGTGAGAAATGTTTCGTTCCCAATCCAGAGCACTTCTACAGTCTGGACCTGCCACTCAGATCTGGGTTTTGGAGCAGACGCCAGGAGGTGCTTTAATTTGAAAGTGACGCTGCGGTGTTTCCGCTTACACACAGCAGCTTCATTGTGAGAGTGGCGCGTGCTACGTGCTGGATGTGATGTTCGCAGCGAGGAGGACGGAGTGGAGGGTGTGGGGTGTTAATAACAGCCGGTGACGTCACAAGTAGTTTAAATCGTGTCAAACATTCACAATATTTATTTATTCACGCATTCATGACATAAACTGATTTACGTTTATCTTCAACTAAAGATCACGTGACTCTGGCTCCCCGTGCCCCTCAGTTTAATCACATTCTCCGTGTTCAACGAGGCACAGCAGACTATCTGCTACGTGCTCTCGCAATGGGCGTGCCCGCCGCCATTGACTGCTCCGTGGGCCGCATGTAGGCCTGCAGGAAGTAAACAGTGCACGTGTTGTTCACCACGTGCAGCTGCTCCAGCTGATACTGTGTCAGGCTGGAGGAGGGTGGAAAAAAACGGAATCATCTGGGTTCCGTTCAGGTTATTTAAAAAGCAGCAAAAGTCCAGTTGGGTCGGTTCACTTCAGCACCACCACAGTTGGTGACAGTGGGACGAAATGACTCCTTTCAAACAGGAAGTCGCCTCCAGCAGAACAGAGCTGATCTTGTTTACATGTAAACAACTCCTGGAAACTTTAGATTGTCAAACATCAACTGTGAAAACGCTGTGCTCGTCGAAGCCGCTGTAGAGTCCACGCCCGGCCACTAGCTGGCGCTGTGGGTTGTTATTTAAACAACGCGCACGTTCATGCATTTTTGTTTAGACACACACACACACACACACTGCTCAGAGATGTTTGAGTAACTTGTTTCTCTCTCAATGAGCTGAAAACAAGTTGCAGGTTCAACTCCCAGTACCCTCAACATCAAAATATGGATGGAAAAGGTGAAGCACCCACACCTGCCTCCACCCTCATGCCCCCACTCTGGGCCCCTGAGCAAGGCCCTTAACTCCCACCATCTGCTCCCTAAACAGGTCTCTGTTGAAAATGAGTTCTCATGACTCAATGAGACTAGCTGGATAAATAAAGGTAAATTAAAAATAATAAACAGACGCCAGAATAACAATTTATTAGCTGAAGACCAGCTAAAAGCTACAGAGCTAAAATGTGCAAAAACTAGAAAAATGAGCAAAACAGAAGCTAAAGCTAACAAAAGTCCCTTAAGTTAGCTAAAATTTCTAGCTTAAAGCTGAAATGAGCTCACAAAGAGCCAGTAGCCAGAGTGGATTTAAAAGATCTGTTTGTTTTTAAGGGAATATTTCAAATAGTTTTAAAAAAAAGTGATTTGAAAAGTATCACGTTTTGAGTGTGTTCAAACACGAACTGTAAATAAAAGACGAGCGTTGTGTGAACATGTGGAGACGCCAACAGCTGGAACTTCAACGAGGAAGTTTTACGTCGTTTGAAAGTTTAAACTGATTAATTAGACATTAAATAAATCCCATCAGTCAATAATTAATGAAGACCAGGAAACACAGACTTAGCCAAACATTTTAATCATTTCAGATACAGTATATATAGTGATTTACTCAAATCATTTTTTATGCCAGCTATAAAACTTTACAAATATGTTTACAAGAATATAATATGTACACATGAAGGAAGAATACACCCGTTTACTCTGGGACGACTGTGGCAGTTTGTTTTCCATGTTGTCATCACTGAATGAGGCTCCTCAGGAAATTAAACAAGTATTTCACAGATAAACGTGCGTTTTATTGGAACGGGGGTTTGTTTTCTGCTGGAAACAGTTTAAAGAACATTAATGTCTGAATAAAGCAGGAATGTTAAAGAAGTTCGATCGTTCACAAGAACACGTTTAACATATAAAATAAGACCAACAGGTTTACTGTTCACAGCTTCAGAATTTAATCAGAAAGTGATTTATTTATTTATGTATTTATTTTTTTTATTTTTATTTTTTTCAGAAATAAAGTTTTATACAAATAACACAAATTTAGTTAGTTGTTTTTTAACTTGCAGGTTGAAAATTCTTCTTTTGAATTTTGAGTTTTTAGATAATTTCCCCTTCGGTCAGCGCACGTTCTTCAGCTTGGGCCAGAACTAAGTATTTGGTTTGATGTGGCTGGTGTCTCACAGTGATTAGAGAAGAAGTGTTGATGTGCGTTTTGGGTTTGAGCACCAGAAAAACGGGTACTATCCGAGAAAGCTTTAGCTCAGGTTTCTCTCGGGTCGTTCCTGCTGCTTCAGAATGTATCCGGAGCCGATTTCACGTGATAAACATCATGGCTTATCACAACAGAAGACATTCCTGAAAACCTGTTTGCATCGTTCTCGTACCCTCGACCGACTCTCATATTCCACAACAACGCAGCAGTTTGAGCGTTAATCTGTTAACAGCAGCCATTCTGCTGAAAACGTCACCTCTAATGAGGAGGAAAGGCGGCAATCTGAGACCAATGAAGACCGTTCAGTTATGAGGGTCAAGCTGATGATGATGATGAGAGCTGGGTCATTTGATTAAAGAGATCATTAGTCCGTCAGTCCCGAGTTTAAACCAAGAGTCAAACCAAAGCACAGCAGCTGGTCTGATGTTTAAACTCAAATAAAATCAGTCCAAACTTAACATTTAAATCAAGTTTTCAAAACAGAGTTCACTTTGAACCAAACTTAAACTGAACCACCAAACAAAACACTGAGGAAGAGGAGTCTCTGAGCTGAAATTGTCCCATGTGACCTCCCGTACGGCGCTCACAGCTCCAACTTTTAGTGATGACTTCACCTTGGAGAGGAGGGGACTTCTGCTGCAGCATGACTGGAGGTGGGGGTGGATGTGGAGCACAGATGGAGCAGGGCCGGTCCTAGGAGGGTTGGGGTCTCGGTGCCCTCATTGGACCAGCTCAAAATAGTGCAGGATGGCCATGATGTGCTGCGGCATGAAGACGTAGCCGGTGTAGACGGCCATGGCAGCCACAGAGATGAGCAGTGAGTCTGAGGAGGAACCGTTAAGGAAGAACTCTGCTGGTTTGGACAGAAACTATCACCGTACGGTAAAATAAACACAAAGTGCGATGAATTTACAGAATCCATCTGGTCTCTGCTGCTCTAAACTTTAATTTGTACCTTTTGACTTGGAGTAAAATATGTACCAGTAGTCACTGTTTACAGAGGCAGGCTTTAAATGTACATTTATCAACTAATGTGTTCATATCTTACATTATATTGTAAAATTAAGACTTGGTAAATCTATTCTAAGTGCAAAAATAAGTCAAAAGGTGATTTGTTACAAATGTGGGTCAAATTATATTTAATCCTTTTGTTCTAAACCAAAAACTACAGTAACCTGTTTGACACCAAGCTGAGCGCTCTGAACATTCTGATGATCTTTAAAGTGAATGATGATGAGTGATGGTGAAGCCAGAACCTCACTGAGCTCAGAATGATGGTGACAAACCCCAATCAGGCTGCACGAGGGTTTTCAGAATGTTTTTAAATGTTTCAGAGCGTTCTCGGTTTCCTCAGGTGAGTGAGTTTGCCTGTCGCAGTTTTAATCTGAAACTGTTCTCATTGATGTTTTTTCCCCCCAGAGTCTGAGAAACGACAGACGACTTCATGTCACCCAACTGTTCATGATGGCAACAGCAAGACTATCTGCTGCAGTCTTCAGCAGGTAGGTCCGGTCCTCAACCAGCAGCTTCCGAGCTCCACTTCACGTTAGACTAGAGAACAACAGCTCAGCTGCAGAGACACTTCGTTTTTAAATGGTCCGAGTTCCCAACCATCACATATCACTGGTGCACAACTTTCTAATGACTGACAAGCAGAACGTGTCAAACACATGCAATTATCACAACGTGGTGCGATAGTAACACGTACTACCAGCTCATTTTGCACATGCATATTAGACTTACGGTATGTATTTAACTAAAATATAACTACCTCTTAAAAGCTGTTTAAAACTATTGTTAAAAAAAAGGAATAAACTCTTTGTTTGTAAAATAAGACAGTTTGCATTAAGGAGAAAATGAACTGCTGGCGGCCAGGTTGGAGAACACTGGTACCTGGGTCACATCTGCAACCCATTCTACAGCAGAGCTGAACCACGTGATTCAGCTGATCCGAGATGACCTCAGCAAATGATAAAAATAAATAAAAACTAAGTTCCACATCCGTGAAGGAACTTGATCTGAGTTTAAAGAACATTCAGATCAGCAGTTACCATTAATCCTAAACCCCTCAGACCAAAGTACAGATTATAAACTAGTTGCCCTTAAAATGAGGTCTATTAATTATTGATCACATCTGTGATCTCAAGAGAAATGTTTTCATTCAGACTAAACTGTATTCATTGAGGATTTATATCATTTCATTTAATAACATCACCTGATTTTGGTTTGTAAAGCATGAAGCTTCAATTTTAATGAAAATTACTGTTTTATTCAGCCGAACTTTAGAACAAGTCATGGACCATAAAAAAAAAAGTCGTTTAGATCTGTCACATTTGCCAACGTTAGATGGTTTATCAGCCAACATCTGTTGAAAGTCCGACCACATTCTGTCCTACAGCCCACAAACTTATTTTAACCTCTTAGTATTCAATTTACACGAAAAATGTTTGATCCGTTTTTTTTTTTAACGTTTAAGACAAGTCAAATGTAGCGGTACGGTTGATCTCGGTTGAAGCTCGTGTATGACCAGTACAACACAGAACAATGTAAATTAATGTTTAGTATCCCGAATTTCCGACAAAACGCCGCACATTTGTTAAAACTCAACCCGAACTCCATTCAGCTAACGTTAGCAGTCACTGCTAGCTTAGCTTCGGATGCGTCGCTCGCACCCAGGAAAAAGGATACTGAACACGGTCCTCTCCCAGGGCTCCAGCATGTAGAGCGCCGTTACCAGAAGGTACTGGTAATAAAACCAGGACAGATGCTTCCAACAGTCTCCGAGAGCCATCACGGTCCCGACACTCAGCTTAGCTTTCACCGCTCTTACTTCAGGAATCGGCAGGAAGCGTTTCCTGGTTGCTTGTGACGTTGCATAGGACGGTCGGTCTCAGCCAATCACGAGTCCGTGTTTCCGGCGCCGTAATGACGCAAGGAGGAGTTCCAGCTTCCGGATTTCAAAATAAAGCCCAGATTGAAGGGAGGCGGAAGTCAGCCGGTACAATTTACTTTTCATAAACTAGATGTATTTCTTTAGCTACATCTGTTTAAACTGCAAGAGTTTTAAAAATAGGAAAAAACAACACAAACCTCCCCAATCTCACTGCATACAACTCATACAGTGTAATAAATATTCTATTCTTTTCAATGTGTGTGATAAACATCTGGAAAAAAATGCAATCACTAAAATCTAAATTAAAATGTGTTTTCTTTTTGTAATTGCACCACTTTTAGATGAAACAAAAATATGTAAAATTACCTTTAAACTTACAATACTAAAACTATTAAATGTTTAAATGTACAATTCAGTCTGCAGTTCATAAAGCGCACGCAGATTTCAACAAGTTGTAAATGATTGACAGGAAACGACTCCAACACAATCCCCCACAGCTTAAAAAAAATCATGCACTGTATTTCCTTTATCCGTGTTCCCTCATGAACCACTGGACAGATTTTTATGAAACTTTCAAAAAGCAATCATTGGATGAACACGTCTACAACCAATTCATTTTGAAACAAACCCTATTCAAGACCATCATAGATAATCTAAATTAGCAAGCAGAAAAATGTCCACAACTCAGTGAATTTTACAGATATAAAGTTAAAATTTGATGTGGTGGTAGCTGAGAGTCATCACAAACACAAACTTTGAATGATGATTGTATGAAATTTATGTTATTCCAACAGTCACAGGAGCTTAAAATGTTCATATGTAACTACAACCCGCTTTAGTTTTTTTTTTTTTTTATAGATGTGTAGGTTCGTGGTAAGAGTTTTACCACAGTTTAAAGAGTTTTAGGACAGTTCAATATAAACACTGTCCCAAAACTGATCAGAAAATCAGATTTTTACAGACACGTTCCAGTTTTTGTACATTACAAACATTTCCACAAACACCACACACTGTGAGGACCCCTCTGTTGGTCCAGGAGTGGTTTTAATTATCCAGCAAATGATTTAGGGTTTAATCCAAATTAGACTGTTTCAAAGTGATTTAGTCCAACTGGTCCCACAGATCCTCAGAACGATGATTCACTCCTTCGTAGTTCTGCTTTAAGTAAAGCAGCCGAACCAAACCTGTCCAGCTATGAGCATGCTCAGTTCATCTCAGCAGTGGCTGGCGAGGATGTTAAAAAAATGGTAAACCTCATCTTTATCGAACACAGCCACCTCTGTGGAGCACTCGGAGCACCTCACCGGGTGATAAACCTCATCCGTGTCCATCAGCATCGCCGGCATTGAGGAGGCAGCTTCGTCTGCTGGAGCTTCGGTTTTCTGCCCCCTCCTCCTCTTCCTCGGGTTTCTCATCGGCTGACTTTTGTAGCGCAACACCTCGTCCTTCTTCACCGTGCAGTTCATGACAAACATGGCTCGGTACTGCGTACGGTACTTCTCATGCCTGAAAGGACAAAGGTGGGATGTGTTACCTTGTTTAAAAACGCAGGAAACTCAGTCTAAGATGAACAACAAACATTTATTTCTCAAATAGAAAGATTAATGCTCTGAATCATTTTATTACTTTTAAGACAAATTAAATGAAACTGTTTAACACTGATGTTTATGTGTTAGTGGTCTGGCTGATGAAATACACTTTACTTGGTTTTATGTTGTTGCTGTTTTAAAAGGAAACTGACAGATTCATGAGGTGGATGGATCAGTTTTCTGTTAACTGAGCAGAACCTGAGCAGACTCAACGTGCTGCTGTTGCTCACCTCTGACAGTCCAGGCAGAGCGTGGTCATGCAGGCAGGACAGTTGAGGACGGCGTCACTGGTGGGACCGCTGAGACGCTGAGACCCGGACGCTGCAGACGGTCGTTTTCTGTTGTAATACCTGCACAGGATGACGACAGGAGACTGAATGAATATCGGGGGAAGGGTGTGTGTCTTTTTTAAAGAAGATATTTTAAATGCAAGTACCTCCTGGCATCCACCCAGGCCTGGTCCCTGTCATCCTCGTCCGGGTCATACAGCAGCTCATCATTAGTAGGAATCATCCGCTGCTTTCTCCTCCGGCTTGTGGAGCTGCCTGAAGATTCAGGTCAGCTTTAATAAACTCAAATTACCATTAAAACATTTTAAATTATGATGCGTTGATCTGTTGGCAGGCTGCACTCTTACTTGGTGTGTCCTCCTCGTCCGAGTCAGAATCAAAGTAAACCTGGTCATACATCCGGGGGTTGGACGGGCCAGAACCTCTTCCGTCTGCTCCTTCACCAACGCCGTCTGTCGCAGAATGAACAGCCGTCTTTGAGTTCACGAGGAATAAGAGAGTGTCTGATCGTGTGAGATTATTCAGTAACACCACAGGAAGGCAGGGGCATTTTTACTTCCCACCATCAAAAAGCAGCTTTGGTTTTGTTTTTGGTACCAACTTAAAAAATTAATCGGGTATCTTAACATTTTAAACTTCCTAGAACTGATCAGTTTTTCCATCTGAAGACGGCATAAATCAGCTTTTCTGCACATCAAGCTGTTATAAAACATATATTTCTGAGATGTGCGGAGTCAACGGTTCTGTTTCAGTTTTTATTCTCATCTACTCACAACTGGAATATCATAAGTTTGCAGACTTACAGGATAGAGAAACATCTAAGTCTAGTCCATTGTAAAGATGATGAAGAACAAAGCTTACCGGTAATATTGCTATCAGTGTTTTCCCTACCATTATCCAAGGAGGGTCCCTAGTCCTGTCAACAGAACCGATTGCCCTGCCTATAGAAATCCCCTGACGCCACAGATTCTGTGGTTGGGGAGTGGAGATTGTTGCCAAGGACCGATCACCACAGGATATGTGGCTTCGACGTAGCATTAGTAATGTAGAGCTCTGCTAATCCCCCTCCCACATTAACTGAATAAAATCTGATTTGAATGTGGACAGAAAATCCCTGTTTGTTTGTCAGCACAGTTTAAGGCACACATCTCTCTTTGTGAGGGCTTACAGCTCTACATGGTTTAAGACTTTGGTTATCATGGCAGTTATTTGGTGTTACCAGCTGATGGTCTCCAGGTTCCCTCCATGTTCTTAATGGTGGAGCTCAGTTCTGCCTCCATCTCTTTTTCAAACTCATCCCCACTGGAGGACTCGCTCTCCCCAGTCAGATACTCCCGGATCAGCTTCTTCTTCTGCTCAGCAGTCCCGTTCAGCAACACATCCAGCTCATCCTCTGAACTAAAACACGGGGAGAATAAAACTTGTTTTAAAGCTTGGAACCAGGCAGGCAGACAATGCAGTGATGGTTTACTCCATATAATACTGTCAGCGATCGCATGGCAGCTCTGATTTCTTCTGGCTCCACAAAAATATGGTGCTACTTTGTCTGAAACAGGTCTCTCTTGTAAATAAGTCACTGAGGCTCAATGAGAACTAACCTGTATAAATAAAAGTTGAATGAATGGTGTCCTTTTATGTCAAAAGTGCCTTCATCACTTGATTCATCACTATTCATCACTAGATGAATATTTAACTCATTAGAAAACTGCTAAATATTTAAAGCAAAACTGAAAACATTCATAAAAAGCAATTATTAACAAATGTGTTATTTACTGTGGAATCACAACCTTTAAAATACCAAGTTTATTACATTTACTATGATACAGGAGCGTAGTGTAAAAAGGTTAATTATTATTAATACATGTACTTTAAAGCCTGCCAAATGACTAAATTTTATATCGCTTAGCTTAAATAAATGTCCTACATCTTTTCACAGCATCTCACAGACTACAGCATCTCAGACTGAGGAAGTCTTTCGGACGAAAGACGAAACGTTTCTACAATTTTTTTTGCTTTGTTTTG
>JARVLU010000624.1:22505024-22518259 GCA_031762415.1 Simpsonichthys santanae | reverse complement strand
TCTAGTATGAATGTTTTACTTAACGTCTTGTCTAGTATGAATGTTTTACTTAACGTCTTGTCTAGTATGAATGTTTTCTGTGTCTGAAACAAATTGACCCTTGGGGATAAAAATATTCTTGATCTGGACTCCCCAAATCTTAGCTCATTGTCAGTAAAACGTTTTGTGTTTTCAAGCTCAGTCAGATGTGGCAGCCATCTTGGACTGAGTCACCTCTCACATATTGACTAGATTAGATATTTTGCTAACACACAGTATGTGAAGGCACTGTGTGTATCTGTCAGTCGCACTCTCTCTTTGTTGCCTGGCAACTGATGATGATTGGAATGGTGAAGTGTCCTTCAGACGACCATTATCAGAGAGCGTGCACAAACACACACACACACAAAGCTGTGAGCAGATTTGTGTGTTTTACTCTCCGTCCTCTCACCTTCACTCATCCCTCTTCCTCTCGTTTTCTCGTCTGTGGATTTGTTCTCCTGGAGCGACTCGATCGGTTCAGACCTTCAGCTTTCTGGGACTAAAGAAGTCCCAGGATTCTGTGAACTGTTTGAGACGGTGTTCACAAAATTATACATATATTTTCTGTTTATGGTAATTATTTTAAATGTCCTTATGTTTCTAGCTGGTAATAAATTAGCTTTTATTTGTAAATTGTAACTAGACATCTTGTAAATAAGATGCGGACACCAGCATCTTGTTTATTAACGTCTCCTCGCCTGACGGTCTGATATAAAAATGATTTAAAACAACTAGCTCTAGTGTTATCAGTGGATCAAAGTGACGTTTCTCATCCAGAACACAAAGTCCAAGTTCTGCTTTAAAGCCGTGCAGACGATGGAGACTCAACCTTGGTGTTTTTGTCTCCATGACAACAGAAGCAGCGCGGCTGCCATGGCGACCACACATAAAGAAGTATTTCTGAAGTGTGTCGCTGAGGAGCTGCATCATGAGGCGGCCTCGTGCACGTTGTTTCTCTGATCTTTTACAGACGCGTCAACAAATAGTTGGAAGACGTGATGAAACAGCCAATCACAGCATGGGGAACAAACTCGTTTCTTCTTTTCTGGTTTTAATTTCGGCTCAAACTTGATTTGTCCTGAAATGAATCAACATCCATCTGAAGAAGAATTATTAGTTCACACGTCAACAACAGTTGTGTTTGTGGACAAAAACCAGAATCCAGTCTGCGAAGGTCCAAACCCAAGTCCAGTTCATCTACTGTGGAAGGCGCGGCCTGTGTGTCTGTCTGTTAGTAAAATATCCCATTAGCCAGTGAGCAGCTCTCACACAGATGAGATGTTCACAAGTTGTTTCGACAGTCACCTTCAGCTCTTTCAGCTGTTCAGGTACCAAAACCTTCAGCTCATTCAGGACATTTCAGCTGTTATTTGTGATTTTTGTAGATTTTAAAACCTTGAGATATTTATTTTTATTTACATTTATTTATTTAAATTTGTTTTCTAATTGAAATGCATTGAATTTCTTGAAATTGTAAAAACTTTGTGCTTTTTTTAAACGAACTTCAGTGTCCATGCTCTACTGTTGTCAGCTTGTGTCCCCTTCGTCCCTTTATGTCTCCTCCATGTTTTATGTCTCCTCCATGTCTGCTTATGTCTCCTCTTTGTCCCTTTATGCATCCTCGTTATCTCCTTGTGTCCTCTTTGTCCCATTATGTGTCCTTTTTGTCTCCTTATGTGTCCTCTTTGTCCCATTTTGTGTCCTTTTTGTCTCCTTATGTCTCCTCTTAATCCTATTACTTGTCCTTTTTGTCTCCCTTATGTCCTCATTGTCTCATGTGTCTGTCTCCTCATGTGTCCTTTTTCTTTCCTTAGGTTTCCTCATTGTATCTGTGTATTGTTTGTCTCCTTATGTTGTCTCTAAGGTTTTTCCATCCTTCTGTTTTTCTGTCCATCCTTCTTTTTCCTCTTTAAACGTTTCAACAAACATTAAAACTTCAGCTTTTATTTGACTCACTGTCTTCAGCACATTTCAGCACAGTTAGCATTCACTCTGCAATTTAGCTGAAGATGTTAATTTTCTCGTTACTTTGGGAATAATTCAAACCTTTGGATTTTCTGAGTGACATCAGGATCAGTTTGTTTTTACTGCAGGACGTTTGCGTCCACCCTCCGTCTGTTAAAACCTCTGTTTTCCTCCTCGTGTCCATCAGATTCCAGAGTGTGGCTTCTACGGGATGCTGGAGAAGATCCTCCTGTTTCGCCATGACCCGACGTCGGACAGCATGCTGCAGCTGCTGCGCTCCGCCTCCCAGATCCAGGAGGGAGACCTGGTGGAGGCCATCTTGTCAGGTGTGGAGACCAGGATCTGTACGGGCCGCGGGACTCTGTTGGGGGGGGGGGTTCATCTCAGCGTTCAGCGCATGTGTGCAGCTTAATGTTCCGGTTCGATGGGTGGTGGTCATCACCAAACACCTGACTGGAGATCAAGTCCATGAGATGAAGAAGAAGGTGGAAGCAGAAAAATATTCAGTTTTTAAACAAGCTGAGCGAACCTTCTGCGTGTTGTCGGCTGTTCAGCCGTAGCAGATTGGTAAGAAATGTTCTGATTGTCAGCGTTAACACTTCTCAGAACCTGACCCCACCCCCAGAATCCAGATGTTGGGAACGCCGGCCTCAGTTCGGAGCCGTCTGGCTGTTTTCCAGCAGGACTCAGGTGTTTGCACGCAGCGGCGCTAACAGGCTGACAGCTGCTGCTTCCTCGTGTCCTGCCTCTCCATCACAGCACGGCGAGTGTGTCTGAACATTTGCATCTTGTTTGTCTGCCTTCGGCTGCTTGTTCTAATTAATCTTTCAGCAGCGGTGTCTCTACAGACAACAGACATCCTGGTTGTCCACACTCAGGAAGCCATGTACAGGATGTTGCACTTAGAGACGTGTCAGAATAAATCTTTCTAAATATGTTGGAGAACGTACTCACAGCGCTTCTTCTTCCACATTCTGTTTATTTCGGCCTCGTCCCAGAATAGATCACAACGTTCTTTCCCTAAAGGTTCTGCACAGAACGCCGTCATGACAACTTCAAATAAGGTTTGTTTGAAATGGAGCAACTTGATTAGAAATAAAACAGAAATGGTTGCGTGTGTGAGTTTTCACAGCCTTTAAGCTGCGACACATCCTGAGCATCCTTCAGATGTTTCCACAACCTGACTGGAGTAAACTCAACTGTCTTTTAAACACCTCATAGAGGACATAGAGTGTGAGAACCCAAACCAAGACCTGAAGTTCAACCAAGTGTCTGTAGTCCTCAGAAACAGGATCAAGGGCCAAATTTGGGGAAGTGTCCAGGACAATACCTGCGTTGAAGGTCCCAGTGAGCCCAGTGGCCAGCAACATCAATAAAAAGGAAGACATTTGGAACAAGCAGGACTCTTCTTGGAGCTGACTGCCTGGGACACCCTGAGCCATCCGGGTGGGAGATTCTTCACCCTGAAGGTGAACAAGGACCCAACTGTGGCACTGACAAAGCTCCGACTGTGAACAAGTCTACAGACCTCCACCGATAACGCCTGATAGTGGATCTGCTGCAGACAGGGTTCTCCTTCAGGAAGAACCTTTTGTTCTGTGGCTCTGCCAAAAGTGCTGTCCCTCATCTTTTTGCTACAGAAATAGGTATTCCCATGGCAACTAAAATATTCAGACAATTCTAGGTCAAAGTTTATAAATCACCATGGCAACCAGTGACTCGACAGACTCCAGGTTAAAAAAGGAGGGAATCACCATGGCAACCAGTGACTCGACAGAGTCCAGTTTAAAAAAGGAGGGAATCACCATGGCAACCAGTGACTCGACAGAGTCCAGTTTAAAAAAAGGAGGGAATCACCATGGCAACCAGTGACTTGACAGAGTCCAGTTTAAAAAAGGAGGGAATCTCCATGACAACCAGTGACTGGAAGATTCCAGGTTTTACAAAGGGAATCACCATGGCAACCAGTCACTCAGCAGTTTCTGGGTCTTCTACATTACCCAGCATGCTTTTCTCCCCTCAATGTTCCATCATGGCTGCCCCCACAGATCCTTCACGTCACCTCTAATCAAACATTTGAAGTTTAGGAGGATTCAGTCAGAGTTGGCAGGAAACAGGAAGACAACTGAGCCTGGAGTTTCAAAATAAAGCTCAGAGATAAGAATGAGGTGGAACTTTGCCATGGCTAAAGATGTTTAGATTTAGATTCTTAGATGTTTACAAAGGTTGGGCTTTAGAGAAGAAGCACCTTCATGCAGGAGCTGCTCTGGCAGGACTTCCTGCAAAAACCTGGTTTCTTCTGTTGTTACAAACTTTGAGTTAACATGAGACATAAATTAATAATTTAATTACCAGCAGCCATTTTATTTATTACTGGTTTACAGTTTTCATGTGAACAGCTTTATCTGCAACACTGAGGCGCGACGTAAAAACAGCGATTTATTGTGAACGGCCCAATTTAAAGTCTTGTTTTTAAAACACTGTGAAACCAGGAGCCTTCAGCTCAACCTAACCTCAGTTCACAGCTTCTGTAGACCCAAACTGGACCCAAACGATGCTTCGCCTCATTAGGACCACGTTATGATCATAAAAAGCACTGATTCTGACGAGGTCAGTAATTATTTCAGAGAAGGTCCTTACAGAAACAAGTACACACACACACACACACATTTCATTTTCTGAAGGATATAATAACAGTTTAGGAGCTCGTTCAGACCTTTAAACCTGCGCTGACCCTCCAAACAAAAGGCGTAAACAGTAATTTGAATAAATGGAGGTAATTTTCTGCCGCAGAATGTTTAATCAGGGCCGTATTCTGCTGGAGAACGACAACACAAGCTGAGACTTTTTGTTCGCAAAAGCGTTTGTGTGAAAGAGAATAAAGGAGGCAAGAAACATTTTGAAATGTGGACAAAAACAGAGAAGAGATTAAATAAAGAGAGGAAGGGGTGAAAGCTGTCCCCACATCATGCTCCATCACACCACAAGCCTCAGATTTCTACAATTATTTCCAGCTGACGCTCTAAAGAACTCTTTGTTTCAGCTGCTTCATCAGTGGCTTCACACAGAAAATCAAACAAGCTTCTGATCAAACCCAAGACTTTTACAGACTTGTCCTGACGTTCTGACACTGTTGGTGAAACGACTTCCACAAGCTAAAACCTTTTGTGTTACGAATAAAAGACTCCCCCAGACATCCATTTATCTTTAACCCCACCTGACCCGATTCTGGTCCGGTCCCCTCACCCCCATCAGGAAGCTCGTTTCAGCTGCTTGGATCCAAGATTTGGTTCTGTCAGTCCTGATTCAGACCTTCTGACCATAGGTGAGGGTTGGACCGCAGATGGATCAGTAAATCCAGAGCTTAGACAGACCAGAGCAACGGCCTCATCATGAGACTCCCATCTGTTTGATGAACATGAGCCTGAGGCGTTGACTTGTTGTTGACTTTGTCCCAAAAGTCTCAAGATTTTAGTTTTGTAAGATGCTTTGCCCATCAGCTCTGCCTCACTGTGCCTGATGGGCCATCACCGAACCTCACTCCACACCGGACCCCACATCAAACCCCACTCCAGACCCCACATTGGACCACCAGACCTCACATTGGACCTCACACCAGACCTCACTCCAGACCCCACATTGGACCTCACACCAGACCTCACTCCAGACCCCACATTGGACCTCACTCCAGACCTCACTCCAGACCCCACATTGGACCTCACTCCAGACCTCACTCCAGACCCCACATCAAACCCCACTCCAGACCTCACATTGGACCTCACACCGGAATAAAGGAGAATAAATTGTAATGAAACTCAAAAAGAAAGCAGTGAATGTACAGCTGCAGCTTGTTAGCCTGATTCAAGATGGCTGCCACAGCCAAATGACTAACGCTGTCATTTTTAAAGGTAATGAGTAAAGTTTGGAGTGGTAGTAGCTGAGAGTTGTCCTGAACACACTCTGAGCAGGAGTTTCTGACCGACACGGCTGCGGCTTCTCCAAATTGAAGGATCCACGTCAGGGTCCACGGTTTGGCAGAGTAGCCGTTCAATCACCGACTCTGTGGTCTGACACCCACATGACCACCGTGTGTTTTCTGCTGCAGGACGAGCTAAAACAGCTAAAACTAAGAAGCTTCCCAAATATTGTTTTGTTTCCTTTCAGCTGAAACTTCAGGCTGATGGAACTATTTAAATGATCTGTTGGTTAATTAGCTTAACATCACAAAACAGCCATCTTGAGACTCGTTCAGGACATATTTTGCTAACAGACAGGCAGGGTTGATGTTACAGTTTTCAGCAGAGACATATCCAGCGTTCAGGGCATGCGCTGAGGACGATGCTCAGCTACTACCACACCAAACTTTGTCTGATGTGCTGCAGCTTCAGCCACCGTGGAGGACTTCCAGATCCGTCCCCACAGCCTGTTCGTCCACTCGTACCGAGCCCCGACCTTCTGCGACCACTGTGGGGAGATGCTGTGGGGGCTCGTGAGACAGGGGCTCAAATGTGAAGGTGAGCGGCGCCGGGCGTCTCCATGGAAACCAGAAGGCCTGATTTGAAAAGTCACATCGTGTCGTGTTTTTCAGGTTGTGGTCTGAACTATCATAAACGCTGCGCCTTCAAAATCCCCAACAACTGCAGCGGGGTGAGACGGAGACGCCTGTCCAACGTGTCCCTGACAGGAGGGATGGTCAACATCGGGCGGCCTCTGTCTGCAGAACCTTCGCCTCCACACTACACCGATGACGCTTTACTGGTACTGGTCAGGACGTGTAGCCAAAGCTGACGTAAACAAACAGCTTCCTGTCGTGGTAACTTTATTTCTTTTGTCCACAGTCACCCGTCAGTCCCAACATGGAGGTGAGTCGGACCACCTATACCCACCAGAACCTGTCAGAACCCACCAGAACCTGTCAGAACCCACCAGAACCAGAATTTAGTTCATTTAGGGAGAAACTCAATCCTGGAGGTTCCAGTATGTGTTTGTTGTAATCTAATTACTTCTGCAGACTTTAGCTGTTCTTATAATAAAACATTTGGCTTGATTAGGAGGAGAGCTGATTTACAAGTTTTATATTTTCTAACATATTTGTTTTTATTTACAAACACTTTCCCATCAAAAAACACAACAATCATCTTTGTTCTTTTTTCAAATCTGCTTCAGCTGCTGCTCTGGGGTTTTCAATTTTAGCTTTTATTAAAAAAGTAGTTATTTTTTGCTTAGAGTTAGCAACTTTTGCAAACAGTGAGAAATTTCCTTTTAGCTACAGTTTTGCATATTTTAGCTTTTAGCTACTGTTCTTATTTTAGCTACAGTTTTGCTTATTTTAGAGTTTAGCCACTGGTTTACTTATTTTAGCTTTTAGCCACAGGTTTGCTTATTTTAACTTTTAGCTTGCTTATTTTAACTTTTAGCTGCTTATTTTAAGCCACTGATTTGCTTATTTTACCTTTTAGCTGCTGGTTTGCTTATTTTAGCTTTTAGCTTGCTTATTTTAGCTTATTTTATCTTTTGACAAATTGTGCTTCTCAGCTGGAAATGTTGTTTCATATTCTTCAAAACATAAAATCCTAACATATTCCTCCATCTGAGTTCAGTTTTTGACCCTGTGGGTTCTGAAGCCGGTTCTGTTCATGTCTCAGTCTGTGTGAATCACTGCAGAAACGTTTGACGCTTCTTTTTTCCTTCCTTCCTGTTTGTCCTTCCAACAGAAGAACCAGTTGGAGTACTTCCCTGGGCGGGAGCGGCGGGCCAGCACCCAGTCCCACATCGGCCGACCCATCGAGCTGGACAAGATCTTGCTGTCAAAGGTCAAAGTTCCCCACACCTTCCTGATCCACTCGTACACCCGCCCCACCGTCTGCCAGCACTGCAAGAAGCTGCTGAAAGGCCTCTTCAGACAGGGGCAGCAGTGCAAAGGTGCGCACGTTCATCTTCTGCTGCAAGTACAAAAACACACTCAAAACAAAAACACACAGGCTGTTTTCACCGGCGTGCTCGACTGAAACATTAAATCACATCAAACAGCTGAAGATTCAACACCCAGAAACCGTACATCTATAAAATATAGTTTATTTTTAATCATATATTCAGATATCAATGGAGTTCACCTGTAATTAGATTTTATTTAGACAGAAAGCATCATCTGACAGCAGTTCCCAGATAAAAACTGGTTTTAGTTCTACAGTTGTCGTGAATCTCATCTTCAGGAGGTTCAGCTTCAAACCGACAGATTTAAGGCCTTTTAACTGAAATGTATGAGCTTCATGGAAGAAGTTTCAGTTTGTGCTGTTGTCTGATCGCCGTTCGGTTCTCTCTTTTCTTTGTCGTTTTCCTCAGATTGTAGATTTAACTGTCACAAACGATGCGCTCTGAAGGTGCCCAACAACTGCCAGGGAGAGGTTTCCATAAACGGAGGCAAGTTTCAGCTCACGTTACCACACAAACAAACAAACAAACAAGTATATTTAGGACACTTTAAAAAGATTTTAGTTGAAGTTTGTACAAATCTCCTCTATAGAAATACATAAAGATCTCATAAAAAATCTAAACCTCCTCTGTTCCTTCAAAATGTTGTTAACAGTCAAATCTTCTTCAGCTACTGGCACTGTTTGTGTCACATGCTACTTTTGGCTTTTAGCTAGCCTTTTGAAATGTTAAGCTTCTAGTCATTTTACAGCTTCTAGATAGTCTTTTGCTTGTTAGACTGTTAGCTTGTTACCTTTAGCCTGTAGCTCGGGGGAGTGGTGGTGCAGAGGTTAGAGAAGGTGAGCCTGATGGGAAGGTCGCCGGTTTGATCCCCCAAACCTGACATCAGAATGTGGGTGGGAGAAGTGAAGCACCCACACCTGCCTCGACTCTCCTTTGCCCCACTCTGGACCCTTGAGCAAGGCACCTAACCGCTTTATCTGCTCCCCCGGGCGCCCTAGATGGCAGCTCCCTGCTCCACGCAGAAGGCTGTGGTAGCTCAGTGGTCTTTGGTTGCATTAGGAAGTGAGTCAGGTGTAAAAACATGTCTTTGTGCGAGTGGCAACTCGCTGTGGCAACCCCTGAGCAGCCGAAAGAAGAAAACAAAAACCTGTAGCTAGTCTTGTTCCTACATTAACCATTCATCAAAACCTTTAGCTTTCTCTAGCGTTTTGATATTTGTAGCATTTAGCTTAGCTTTTCCTATACTTTAAACTTCAACGTAGCGCTTTGCTAATCAGTTTTTAGTTATCTTTCTGCTACTTTTAGCTTATAGCTGTTTTTTTATATGATTAGCTGTTAGCTAACCAATCTAATAGTATTAGCAAGCCTTTTGCAACCTTTAGCTTTTAACTAGCTTTTTCCTACTTTTTAAGTTTTAGTGTTTAGCTAGTGTTCTGCTTCTTTTTCCCTTTAACGGCTCATTTTTAGCCACTTTAGCTAGTTTCAGCAGTCATTCAGCCATCGGCATTCTTCAGTCTTTATCAGAGGGTTTACAAGTATCTGAAGTTATAAAGGACCTCTTCGTCCCACAGACGTCCAGTTGCTTCTGCGTGGGGTTCTCAGTCTGTGTGACTAGATTTTAACAAAAACAATATTTAGTTCTTAACTTTTTGATCAAGTAGATCTCTTGAGCCCGGGGGCGGAGTCAGATGCGATAATGGTGGAAGGTTGCCTGGACGACCACAACCCTGACAGAAGAGCGAGCCTCATGGATGATCTGGACGACGCTTTAACATCAGAAGTAGGTTTGATGCTGGAGACAGGACCCGGTGACCCAGACCTGGATGACTCCAACCGTGCCATAAGGTACACACACACACACACGCACGCACGCACGCACGCACGCACGCACACTGACCTAACACTGATTTTCCCTGCAGCCCATCCACCAGCAACAACATCCCCCTGATGAGGGTCGTTCAGTCTGTTAAACATGCCAAGAGGAAAAGCAGCAACGTAATGAAGGAAGGCTGGATGGTCCACTACACAAGCAAAGACATTCTGGTATGTCAGTCCTCATCTACAAACACAAACATACATCTTCAAACATCCTCAGACACATTCAAACGTCTTGAAACACCTTCAAACTTCTTGAAACATCTCAGAACCTTTTAAAAAATCTCAGAACATCAAACATCTCAGAATGTCTTGAAATATCTCAGCACATCTTGAAATATCTCAGAACTTCTTGAAACATCTCAGAACGTCTTGAAATGTCTCCAAATGTCTTGAAATCTCAGAACGACTTGAAACACCTTCACATGTGTTGAAACTTCTTGAAACTACTTCAAATGTCTTGAAATGTCTTCATAGGCTTCAAACATCTTGAAACATCTTAAAACATTGAATTTTATGCAAACGTCTTGAAACTTGTGGAAACTTCTTGAATTATCTTTAAACCTTGAAACAATCGGTTCCATCAGAAACAGTGTGTTGTGAGTTTTTGGTAAAGGAACGCGGCACCATCGGCTGATCTTTTCTTGAGGTGGCACCACAGTGAGCAAACTCACACACAAAAAAAAAACAAGTAATTTTGACAAACTTGACTCAAACCTGCAGCCTCAGGATCATGAGACTGTGGTAGTGACCACTGAGCCACCGTGGCCCCTTTGTTTCCTATTCAAATATTCTGAATATAAAAGTTGCTTCTTGAGACAAAATTAGTTTAACATCAAAAACTGTGTTTCATGTTGACTCACCCTATTTTATGTCCTTCTCTTTGTAGTTATTTCTCAACTTTTGCTGTTTTTTATTTAAATTTTTATCTTCTTTCCTCACATCATTTTATTTCAGAGAAAAAGACATTACTGGAGGCTGGACAGTAAATGCATCACGTTGTTTCAAAGTGACACAGGAAGTAAATACTACAGGGTAAGGTCAGCGCCTTCACAACTCTGTTTTTATCTGTTTTAATGATTTTATGTGTTTACTTTGTACTTGTACAGTCTTAACTACTTCTATAAACTGTGCTGTTTACATTTATACATTTAAAAATGTTTTTAACTTTATTTTCAAATGTTTCCATGTAAATACATTAAGATCTCTTCAGCTCTTTCAAAAACTTAGTTCTCTTCAGCTACTGGATCCGTGTTTGTCTTCCCATGTCACTTTTAGCTTTTAGGCAGTGATTTGCTACGTTTGACCATTATACTATTCGGCTACTTTTAGCTTTTATCTAGACTTTTGCTATGTTTAGCTTTTAGGTACTCTGTTGCAAAATTTAACTTTTAGCTAGACTTTTGCCTCCTAGGCAGCCTTTTACTACTGTACATTCAGCTTTAATGTAGCTTTTTGATACATTTGGCTGTTGACTAGTTAACTTTCCACAACTTTGAGTTTTTAGCTAGCTTTTTGCTACTTTATCTACCATTTTACATTAGCTTCTAGGTAGACGTTTTTTGTTGTTGCTGTTTTTAGATATTAGGTAGTTTCTGCGATACTGTGGATATTATGTATACAGTATTAGGTTGACTTTTGTTACTTTTAGCCATGAGCTATTTAACTTTCCAGCACTTTTAGTTTTTTAGCTAGACTTTTGCTACTTTTAACTATTAGGTATCCTTTAGCTCCCAGTTAGAATTTGCCTCTGTTATCTACCCTTTTGTTACTTTAGTTTTTAGCTAGACCTTTGCTTCTACCGTTACCCTTTTGCAGTTTTCAGCTACTATTTTCATTTTTTTTTTTTTTTTTTTTTTTTTATTGTTTGGTTACAGTTAGCTTTGAGTCAGTTTTTAGCTAGTATTATGCTTTTTTAGTTTAGATGTCACTTATTTCATTAAACTTCAACAGTCTTCCGGAGCTCGGTGTTCACGTCAAGTTTTGTTTATTTATTTACTTTTAGACGCACCAGTTTGAATGAGACAAATTTGTAAAAGATTTAAGGACCCTAGAGTTAAACTGTTACAAATACTGTAATGATAAAATAAAACAAGACCATGAGCTTTTAATTCTTTAATTCATTTATACAGAATGCAACTGTATAATTATATAATTATATATATTTATTGTTCTTAATACTTTGTTTTTATTAACCAAACAATAAACTATAACTGCAAAGTGTAGCAGTTTGTTAGCCCTGGCAATACAAGGGTTCCAGGTTTGACTCCCATCTAGTGGAGTTAATATGTTCTCCCTCTGCAGACGTGGGTTTTATTAGAACACTTTGGTGCATTAAATGCCAACATGTAAACTGATCATTTATCCCTTTGTCTGCAGGAAATCCCCCTGTCAGAGATCCTGACTCTGGAGCCAGCTCAGAACTTATCTCTGCTCCCTGAAGGAGCCAACCCTCACTGCTTTGAGATCACGACAGCTTCACTGGTTTACTTTGTTGGAGAGAATCTGCTGCGAGGTGAACCATCCATGACGGGCAGCACCATCCTGGTGAGAAGAATGAGACACTTCGAAGCTGATGCAATCTGTCACAAAATAACAAATGTAAACTTAAAGCATTAGATTTCTCATATAATTTGTCATATCTGTTTTAATAAGTTTGTACATTAAGTAATGATTTCCATCACAAGACTCTTAAAAAGGTTTTTACTTTAAACAAAGGAAGACATCTCAGATTTTAACTTTTTAAATCCTACAGTGCAACAATGGGTCTTATACCCAATCAGTTCCACTCCAATTCACACCTTCTTGAAGATGACCAAACATCATTCTGTAGGCCAGACTAACAAAAACCCTAATGACCCTCAGGAGAGAGGGGAGACATACGAAGACATTAATGAACCTCAGGAGAGAGGGGAGACATACAAAGACATTAATGAACCTCAGGAGAGAGAGGAGAGAGACAAAGACCCTAACGACCTTCAGGAGAGAGACAAAGACCCTAATGACCCTCAGGAGAGAGGGGAGAGAGACAATGACATCAATGACTCTCAGGATGGAGGGGAAGGAGACAAATACCCTAATGACCCTCAGGAGAGAGGGGAGAAAGACAAAGACATTAATGACCCTCTGGAAAGAGGGGAGAGAGACAATGACAGTAATGACCCTCTGGATAGAGGGGAGAGAGAGACAAAGTCTTTAATGACCCTCAGGAGAGAGGGGAGAGAGGCACAAATACATTGACCTTCAGAAGAGATGAGAGAGAGACAAAGACATTAATGAACCTCAGAAGAAAGGACAGCAAGAGAGACATTAATGACCCACAGGAGAGTGGGGAGAGAGACAAATACATTATGACCCTCAGGGGAGAGGGGAGAAAGACAAAGACATTAATGACCCTCTGGAAAGAGGGGAGAGAGACAATGACAGTAATGACCCTCTGG
>JARVLU010000624.1:22489448-22502387 GCA_031762415.1 Simpsonichthys santanae | reverse complement strand
AGAAAGACAAAGACATCAATGACTCTCAGGATGGAGGGGAAGGAGACAAATACATTATGACCCTCAGGAGAGAGGGGAGAGAGACAATGACAGTAATGACCCTCTGGATAGAGGGGAGAGAGAGACAAAGTCTTTAATGACCCACAGGAGAAAGACCCTCAGGAGGGAGAGGAGGGAGATTAATCTGCATGTGAGTTTAACTACAACAGTTCATCTTGTGCAACTTAAAATTTGAAACTCCACAATCCAATTTTGAACTGAGAAAACCTCCCACATGAGAAGAGAAATAACTTAAACTACAGAATAGATGACCAGTTACTTTATTTTTATTTAATTTGTCATGATTAACCTCTGACTTGCTGATAAGAGAGTTTAAATATAAAATCCATGTTAATCCAACAAACTCCTGTAAATATAACTCAGTGTGTGAGTGAATGATCCAAGCCTTTACCTCGCTAGGAGTTTAAATGTTCACAGCCTGGTCATAGTTCAGCATGTTGTAATGTGTCCAAACTCTTTCCAGGTCAGTGGAGTTGGACAGGATGTTGCTCGGATGTGGGAGATGGCCATCCAGCACGCTCTGATGCCGGCAGTCTCCACAGGAATCTGCCACACTTCCCACCACAGCGGACACAGTAAGACACAGAGTTACAGCCGGAGTCTGCTCGCCTGGGGCCTTGTGCAATTCCTGCATACACACAAAAGATTGAGTGTTCCACGAACACGTTGAGATATATCTAGATGAATGAAAGCGTGTGTCAGTACTGTATGTGTAAACTGCCATGAGAATGTGTGTGATGTCACACTAACATGTTCAGTCAGGACTTCCATTCTCCCTGAGAAGAAACGGTGTTGGATCAGCAAATTAATTTAGAACAACTCACCTGTGAAGAATCCTCTGGTCCACATGGTGCAGACCATCACTCGTGGTTATAAAGAGCTGTGTAAAGTAAAGTTGTGTGTAACTGTGGACCAGTGGCAGCTTTGGGGCTGTGGGAGGACATCACCAAGAGCAGAATTCAAAAACAGAGGCAGCGTGTTTTCAGGGATCGCACCGACCTGCTGGCACATCGCGATGCTTTGTTGTTTCTCCGATGAGCCCAGGACCATTTTTAGGACTTCTGTGCTGAACTGGCCTCGGCGTAACAGAGGAAAACTGGGAGGAGCTGTGTGCCAGTTCAAGTCCTCACCATGCAGGGGTGACTCAGAGCCTTTCAGAGGAAGCCGACAGGTCGGGTTATGTCAGCTGTCCCTGAGTCGTGCCATGCCAGCAGTACGGGGCAGCCTCAGACAATAAATTCCCAAAGATTGTGGCTGAAACGCTCCAGTGATGAACAACAACTCATTTCTAGTCATCAAATTTGATGTTGGACCACTTTTTAAAATTCCAAACAAGGACTGAATTAATTTCCTGCTGTGTCAACAGCATTTATCAGCTTCTGCCACTCCATTCATGTTTCCTTTATTACTAACCCTGGAGGAATGATCAAACTGCTCGTCTCCACCTGCATCACTAATACATTTCACATTCACTTATATTTTTTATTTTGCCTTTAGGTTTAACACAGTGTGGAAGCCTTGTTGAATTCTACATCAACTTTCAACATGAAAGCTGTTCATTCTGTCACACATGAGGCTCCAGATGTTGATTCAATCAAATGTTCAAATTTAGGGGACAGCAACTACAGGGCTGCACGGTGGAACAGTAGGTTTGCACTATAGCTGCAAAGCAGGGAGGTGTTGTGTTTGAAACCAAAGCCATCAGTTCAAAGTGAATCTCCCTGCAGAGCCTCGGCTCTCCTCAGGCTGATGGTGCCCACTCAAAGCCAACAGAGATATTTAGAGCCTTCAGTGACGTCAAACCCATGATGACTAACACTTCTGACAGCGGCTGCTTCTGACACACAAAAAAAAAAAAAAAACACACCAAATGAACTTTTTGGTATTAGTACAAATGGAAATACCAACCTAATTAAAAACAAAATGAAGACCTTTACGTGTGTTTGCTGAACTGTGATTAGAATTTATAATTTATTCCTTTCTAAGTTTCTGACGGTTTGATCACGTTTGTGTCTCAACAGAGGAAGTTTCAATTAGTATTTCTGTCTCCAACTGCCAGATTCAGGAGAATGTGGTAAGAAACTGCGCAGGGACACCCCCCTCCCCCCCCCACACACACATCCGTACACACGCACACTTTAGGATGAAGTAGCACCTACAGAACGGAACAAACTGGAACAACAAGCTGTCATTTGACAGATCCAACATCCTGTCAGTTAATCTAAACTAGTCAGGTGCATTTAGCTAATGCTGCAGCTAAAGTCTATTTATTCTTAGTTTAGTCAGGTACATTTAGCTAATGCTGCAGCTAAACTTTATTAATTCTTAGTTTAGTCGGGTGCATTTAGCTACTGCTGCAGCTAAAGGTGATTCATTCTTAGTTTAGTCAGATGCACTTATTTAATACTGCAGCTAAAGTCTATTTATTCTTAGTTTAGTCAGGTGCATTTAGCTAGTGCTGCAGCTAAAGTTATTTTATTCTTAGTTTAGCTGATTTACACTTGTTGCCAAACATTGAGCAGTAAAACAAATGGTCTGATTTAGCCGTATTTTTTTTTCTCCAGAATGAGTTTGTAATTTAACTTGCTTTCAAAACAACAAGTTGTGGCAACAAGTGTGGAGCAACAGTGTTATTAGGTAGTTGCTGGAGCATCGAACAGTCTGTCCGGGCCATTGACTGAATGTATTAGAACAAGAAATCCCACCTTCTCTGGCTGCCATGTCCAGTTTACAGGAGTGGCCATGTAGTTTTGGACATGGAGTGGGCAGGACTTTAAACTTGTACTGGATCCATCCTGCAGGGAAGCTGGTCTCATTCCAGCTTTAACTTCCAGGTTCTGCTCTGAGGTCTAGATATATACTGTATGGTCACTAACCCAAGTTTGAATTTCCATCCTGATAAGGATGTTCTGCTGACTTCTGTTCATTTCTGCAGCCTAACCCTGACCCCAACCTTAACTCAGTTCATGTCTTTGACTTAACCCGACATTCCACCATGAAAAGACTGGACTTTGGTTCCAGAAAGTGACACCCAGTGGACAACAAATGGACCTCTGACATGTTTCACATCCTGAGAATTAAATTATTAATTTACCTACATTACCCAGGTGCATTCAGCTAATTCTACATCTCAGTAAACAGCAAAGGTAATCTGGTCCACATGTAGACCAGTGATGGGTCTGTAAATGATGGGAGTGATAAGTGTCATCAGGTAGTTGCTGGAGTTCAGTGTTAAACAGTGAGTGGAGGTCTGCGAACACAGATCATAGACAGTTCGGACAACACTACCAGTTGGATGGTCACATTGTGGGTTCCCTGAAGACCGGGTGGTCAAATTGTAGATGTGTCTGTCTCGACTGGTATCAGTCAGACTACGGGTTCATCATCCCAGCTGTAGGCTGTTGTCAACACCAGAGCAGAGATTGAGGGTTTGGAGGGGTGCTGCAACCAGAAGACTTGGACTGGTGGTGGCAACGTATAATGTTCTGAGATGAATCTCGATTTTGTATCATCTTTGGATGACCATTGTGTGTGTGTGTGTGTGGATGGGGGGCACTGCTGGTATAGCAGTGTGAGGAGTCCCGGGTCCCCTCTGGCTCTGTACAGAGGATCTTGAAAGGCTGATCCTGTTTCTGCACGATCAACCCTACAACTTGTAAAGAAACAAATCATCCATGTTCTGGACTTCAGCTGAATTCTGGTACAAAGCGTCCCAACGTCATGAACAGCGCGCTGTTTGTCTCCAGCTTCCACGGTTTGTTTTTGCAGCCTGTCAGCTTGTATCTCAGAGGAGGCTGATGTAATTAAAACAAATTTACATCGGGAACATTAACATGAGGCTCAAAGGCTGCTGGGAACATCAAGTCATGTTTCCACCTCGCCACCTCCAAGGTGAGCGAGCAGTCGAGCGCCTCGGATGGAGATTACTGTGATTACTCACTCAGCCAAACGGTTTCCATGGAGACCATGGTAATTAGACGGCAAGCTCTGAGAAGGGGGAGGAGATTTATAATATTGTATTTCTGTCATCCTCGCTCGAGGTGTGATATTAGGCTGTCTGTGAACAGAGAGAAGTGAGAGTGATTATAGACAAATGAAGTGGAAAATATTTTCCAGTTTTAGTGTCAAAGCTGTCATTGATCGCTGACATTGTGGTTACACCGAGCGTGCTCCGCTCAGAGCCACTCAACGGAGGCAACATCCTGTCAGCTTGTGTTTTATATATTAGCACAAATTATTAACTTGTAAACTGAAACTTTCAGTTTTAGGTCCACGATGAGGAAACGGTTTGGGTGTTTGTGGGTCTGCTGGTCCAGAGGAGAGATCCTTCTGGTCTCATGCAGGAGAGCTGAAAATAATCAGTGTATTCTGTGTCGTGCACATTATTTAGCTGTCCGCCCCCACATTGATGATCGAATCGACCGGAGGTTACTTTAAAAATGAAGACAGGCACATTCAGACTCTGTCGTTCTTTACTCTAATAAAAATGTGTTTATTTGTCGTAGCGTTGACCGATCACCACTGATCTGTGTCGGCCTGTTTTCCAGGACATCAACTCGGTCTATCAGATCTTCCCTGACGAGGTTCTTGGTTCGGGACAGTTTGGGATCGTTTATGGAGGTATGATATTTAACATTATTTCACACAGAGATGAGCCTTAGTCTTGTGCTTGAACAAGTAAACTCGTTTCTGGTTAATTTGGGCTTAAAGTAAACCAGCAGCAAGAATAAATTGACCCAATCGACAAAATAAACATCACTTCAGCTCAGCAGATTAGAGTAAAATATTAGAGCTTACATTAAATTATTTTATTCCTCACAGGTAAACACAGGAAGTCTGGTCGGGATGTGGCCATCAAGATCATCGATAAACTTCGTTTCCCCACAAAACAAGAGAGTCAGCTGCGCAACGAGGTGGCGATCCTGCAGGTTCGGGTTCCAACGAGGCACAAAAAGAAATCAAATCCACCAAGTTATTTTAATTAGATTGTTTTTATTTTTTTTGTTGTTTGCTTGTTTTTCATGCAGTTTCACTCTGTACAAACTGTTGGGTTCATTCAAAGAATTAAAATATATTCAGTAAAAAAAAATGCTAACTTCAACAGAAACAGTCATGTGGTATGGTAAGCTGCCAAGCCCCGCCCCCTCAAAATCACACCACAAACACTATCCTGCATATTTTTATGTGAATAATCTCAAAATGATCAAACAGATTCTGTTCACATACTGAACATGTCAGCATCATTTAATAAACTAAAAACTGCCTTTCAGAGCTCAGAGGAGAGAAACAATCCTCACGTAATGTCTAAACCACGGGTGTCCAAAGTGCGGCCCGTGGGCCATTTGCGGCCCTTGGGAGTGATTTTGTGCGGCCCACAACTGCAGTTTAACAATGGCATCATTTGTCCAGCGGGCTTAAGAGGTCGATGCAGACTTTCTGAAAATTTGTTGGTAATCTTTATTTTATGTTTAGGTTTAACAGCGAAACAGATGAAAAACAGTCCTCAAAAACATCAATATTAAATAAAATGCAAACCTTTGGCTATAATCTTTTTATTTTCACTTCATGGTGCAAAGCACCAAACACCTTTATTGATTTCTACCAGAAAGGAGAATTTTGGATAATGATTCATAAAACTTGGCTAAATATTAGTTGTTAAAATAAACAAGAGGGAAACTGGACATTTTTAAAATAACCATAACATGGTATCATCCAATGTATTTTCCACCATCCACGTCTCATCAGTCCAAATATGTCTAATAAAGTGGGGAAATCCATAAATATGTTGCTTCTATTATGCATCACCGCTGATAACCCAGAAATGTGGACTAGTGTTGTGCCAAAAATTGATTGGCAGCCAAATGATGGCCACAGGAGCGTGCACGGGAGGACTTTAACAAGAACTTAACAATATTAACACTTTAAAAAAATTGTTGTTTGCTCAAAATTACAGTATAGTAAATGTGTGTCTCAGTCTAAGTTTTCCTTAATAAATGCACTTTGCCGGTCAAATCAGCTGCATTTTCAAAAGCCGATATACCAAAATAGAAGCGCGCAGAGGGGCGAGTCGCTGCACAATTCTTCAAAATTTAACAAGATGCACACCTAAAAACAATTATTTGTTTGCTCGACTTTATAGTAAAGGTGTGTCTCAGTTGAACTTTTACTTAATAAATGCACCTTAATGGTCAAATCAGCTGCATTTTGCCGGGGCGGCGCAACAAAATGAAGCTGATTTGATGTTTGATCTAAGCAAGCAGAACCAAGGTGGTATCTATGGCAAGCTGATTGTGTCATTAATAGCCACTTTTACCAATTCCCCTATACAACGGCATGCCATACGACTCGAGTGCCGTCTAGTGGCTGAAAATGGTAGTGTTCAATATTTCCAACGTCAGAATGAATGAAAACGGTCATATCTCAGCCAAAAGTTGGTTTATAAATATGTAGAAAAACTTTATATAAATTGCAGGGCATGCAAATTTTGCAAAAATCTGCGACTTATAGGGCGAAAAGTACGGTACATATGAGTTGATCAACTTTATCAAACCTTCTGTTGTAGTGATTGACAGCTGAATGATTTTTCAGAATTTCAATCAGCCTTTTGGGTCGTTTGTGATCCAAAAGTTTGATCAACCCCCCTTTAAAAGGACATTTACTCAAATTATGCTTTTGTTGCTGAGAACAGATGAAATTAACTTTACAAACACAAGAAAACAACAAACATTGGTCCAACAAATCAAATAAATTTAATACTTTTTAATAGAAAAATACAAGGTTAGTGTTTATGAGGCTTTTAGTGTTTTGGATCTATGAAAATTTAAAACTCTTTCTTCACTAAAGTTAATAGTTTTTGTCCTTTCTCCAAAATATTGTTCACGATGAGTTAAATTCACATTTTTGTGGCCGACGAGTCCTCCCAGTTTTGGCTTACATGTGAAAATGTTTGGACTCCATTGATCTAAACGCTGAGTCGGACTTTACACTTTTTTTTTTTTTCTGGAACCAAACACTTCTGCAGACCTTGTGTTGTTTTAGCTGTTTGTGAAGCAAATGTTCAGCTGATGCAAACAGCTGCTGACTTAAGGCTTTTTTTTTTTTATTTTTTTTTTTATTTTTTTATTTATTTTTTTTTTGGACAAATGTTTAAAAATGTCTAAATAGTTAACTTTATTTACAAATCTTTTTACCATAGAAATGCACTGAGACCTCTTTCGTAAAAATTGTTTGTTGCTTTTTTTGTCTCTTTATTTTATTTTATTTTAAGTGTTTACCTCCGAATTTGGTGCTTTTAGCTTTTAGCAAACATTTTGCTACTTTTAACTTTTAGGCTGACTTTTGCTGGATTTAACTAGTCAGCACTCAGTAAGAAGTTTATTTAACTAATCTTCATCAACTCAAGTCCAACTAGCTGAAGGTGGTGCCGTGGTTAACATTGATCCTTCAGAGTGAGAAGGTTTGAACATCAGCCAAGTTGTCCTCTCTGACCGTCTCTCTGTGCTTCTGCAGGTTAAATACATCTTTAGCATTTTATGGAAGACAGTTTCTGTTCAGAACTCCTGCCGACCCATGGAGGGGTGCGTTTGTCTTTCAGAGCCTGCACCACCCGGGCGTCGTGAACCTGGAGTGCATGTTCGAGACCCCGGAGCGAGTCTTTGTGGTGATGGAGAAGCTCCATGGGGATATGCTGGAGATGATCCTGTCCAGTGAGAAGGGTCGGCTGCCCGAGAGGATCACCAAGTTCCTTGTCACGCAGGTAAGCATTCAATTCCTGTCAGACCAGATGTTAAACTCCTCCCACCAAAAGAAGGCGGGGTTTAATCAGAAATTGATCTTTTTTGTTTTGTTTTTTGAATGATTGTCTTTAGATTATGTGTTTTTACCAGAATTCATCAATTTGTTGTGTTACTCATTATGACCTCTGAATATTTTCACTTAATAATAATAAAAATGCAGAATCAGCATTTAAATGTTTGGTTTCTCCTGCAAACTTCATATAGTTCAGCTTGATCAGGTGCCATGACTTTTGGATTTTTAACTTTTATATTTTCAAAAATATTTAACTTGGATTTTTCCAGAAATCAGTTCCTTCAGAAACATGTTTGTTTGAAATCTTCATCTGCTGGTCATCGTTAACTGTTCAGACACGGTTCATTTAATATTATTTTGTTGCGTTTTGTGTTTGATCGTCAGATTCTCGTGGCGTTGCGTCATCTCCACTTTAAGAACATCGTTCACTGCGACCTGAAACCTGAAAACGTGCTCCTGGCTTCTGCGGACTCTTTCCCCCAGGTATCATCTGTGCATACAGGTACTGTTTCTACAAACTGCACGAGGACATCTGAGGCTCGGTTCATGATCACAGGGACAGTTTAGGATCTTTGACATCACACTGAGTTATTAGGAGACCTCAGAGCGCAGCCGTAAAGGCAGGAAAACCTTAAAAACCTAAACTTTAATGAAGGAAAGGAAAAGTGTGGTGAGTAGAAACAAAATTTTTAAAAAAAGTCCCACAGTAGAGAGAGCACGAGCTAAAGACCAGCAGGGAAGCTGAGGACAATTTAACTGGAGAGAGCTGATAACAGGTGAGCAGGTGAGGTTAATGAGCTAATGAGGCGCAGCTGAGGAGTAAAGAGAAGATTTTCAATCAAATGAATCGTTTCTGCTCTTTTTCCACAAAATAAAATTAGTTCAGAATTGCAAAACCTGTTAAAAAAACTGGAGTTAAGGTTTAATGGAATAAAGGATAAAGGTTGAATGGGAAAAAAACTGTTTTATTTAAACAGCAACTTATAATAAATGTGAGTTTTATTCTGAAGTTAAAGAGCTAAAATAACTGCTGACATTTATCGTATCATTAGGAACAAATAAAAATGTAAACGTGTTCGTGTTGAATTTCAGAGACAGATCTCGCCGTGAGGCTGGAAGATAAATTAATGAAGCAGCTACCAACGTCTTCCTACGGTTGTGTTGCAGAAAAGTGGACAGAACGGCTACAACGAGCTTTTTTTATCCGATGCCTCTAAATATAAATATTCAGTTCCAAGTAACTTATGGTCAAAGCCACAGGAAGCTGCAGACGCACGTCTGAAAGGAGAAGCAAAGTAGATTTAGATGTTGTCTGTCTCGCTGCAGGTGAAGCTTTGTGACTTTGGGTTCGCTCGGATAATCGGTGAGAAGTCGTTCAGGCGCTCAGTGGTTGGCACGCCGGCGTACCTGGCTCCGGAGGTTCTGAGAAACAAAGGTTACAACCGGTCCCTGGACATGTGGTCGGTCGGAGTCATCATCTACGTCAGGTACCACGTCGTTCACCCGGAGCGTCTTTTATCTGCAGTTAAACTGGTTTGAAGCATCGTTCTAGAAGCTCGGTCATGTTAGGTGTTGGGTAACGGTGCAGAAAGTAAATCTGGATATCATTTCAATCTGCAGCCTCAGCGGGACATTTCCCTTCAACGAGGACGAAGACATCAACGATCAGATCCAGAACGCGGCCTTCATGTACCCCCCTCACCCCTGGAAGAAAGTTTCCCAGGAAGGTACGTACCTCCGCTGAAGAGCTGGAGAATCCTCCAGAACCGGGTGAAAACATGAAATGAGGCATTAACAGGACGCTTGAAACCCGGGGGAGGAACCCGACCCAAAAACTGAAACGGCTCAATGAAACGTTGGTGCATGCGCATGAGAGTTTCAGAGTTTCACGCAAAGACGAGAAATGATGGAGTCAAAGTTAAACATTTAAAATATCACTGTGCACGATCTTCAGAGTCTTTGTTGGGAATGACTCAGCTACTGCCAAGTTAAATATCAGCCCAATACAGAGCTTAATTTCAGCCGGGTCCTTTCGGAAGAGGATCCGGGAACTCTCTTATTTTGATAGGGTGAGTTCCAGTAACTGTTTGCTTGGAGCCAGTAACTCTTAGGCTTACTAGTAATCACGCTAAGAACATATTTGACTGCCTTGAGTGAATAAAAATTATATTGGATATGTAATCTGAAAATAATTACATAAACACTCATTTTAAACACAACAGCCACTTATGAGCTTATTAATATCACATATGAGCTGCCCCTTCAAGTAAGCATTTCCACTTCTACCCTTAAAAAATATCTGCCCCTAAAAGTTCAGTCATGGGCAACTTAATTAAAAACATAAAGATACAACTGAAAATCAGTTTAACAGTTTAAGTGGGCCATTAATGAAAATTTTATTGTTAAAAATACAAGAGAATGTTTGATGGGTAATCACATTAATACGTACTTCACGCATCAAAACAATGGCACCAATCTGTCAAAATAACAGCGATCAAAATATCGAAAAGACATTCCAATTTACTTTCATTTAAAAAAAAAAAAAAGTATTCTCATTGTACAACTAAACAAACTGAGAATTAAAGAACATGAAGGCAGCGGCAGTGGAGATAGTACTGGAGCAGGCGCGAGGATGCATGAGCGAAGCGGAGCGTCTGTTCACACAAGAGGAGCTGTTGGTCAGGCTTTTTGTTGCTATCTAAAGTAGCTATTGAATCAAGTGTTTTATTTACGTACGTAAATGTAGATGTTTGACATTTCATTAAAATACACCAGAATGCAGGAAATAACATCTACTTTATTCAAAATTTTCTGGGGGAGGAGCCACAGACCCACCCCCCCATTGTTTGGTTTACAAATTAAGCATTGGCCCAGTATCTGTAAAAATGTCGGCCATTTCTGTTTGTTGAAGTCAGGTGGCTGTGGCTTGAACCCAAAAGTTAATCAGATGTAGATGTACATGCAACAACGATTACTTTTTTCCCAGAGTTCATTACAATTTGTCATCTGGTTCCTTAGATATTTTGCTAACAGACATCAAACACAAAGCCTCAGCAGTGGGCGACAGCCTGTTGTATGATTAGTGGGATCACGATTAATCACGTTTTATCCTTAAATGTGAATAAATGTGATGTTTCCATCTGACTGCTGAGAAAGTTGAAGCCTTGATGCTCGGAGTGACTCACGCTTTAAAAGAGTCCACTCTGTCGACTCCAAGACTGATTTCTCAGCCTGACTCACGTCCCCGCAGCACTTTTCCATCCACCTCCTCGCGCTGCCAAAGAAATGTGAAGCTGATGTTGGAAAATAAAACCTAAATCCCCTCCGAGGATTAAATGTCAGAGAATCAAACGCCTCGAGCGTCATGAGATCCGCAGCCCAGCTTCATGGATGACGCCGCTCCGGCCCACGAGTGCAAAAACTTCTGCTTCCGAGATAAAACACGGAGCTTAAAATTAAACCTGCTGTGATTTTAAATATATCAAACCTGAGACTGACTCATGGAGGCATTTAGTCGGACACTTATAACTGGAAGAGCTGTATTGCGTAATGGTGATAAAAGTAGCCGTGATGCACGTGTGTGTTCTGTGTTTCCCTCCGTGCAGCGATTGACCTGATCAACAACCTCCTGCAGGTGAAGATGAGGAAGAGGTACAGCGTGGACAAGACCCTCAGTCACCCCTGGTTACAGGTAAGACGTCAGACAACAGGAAGCAGCAAAAATAAATAAAAAAACAAGCTCCAATGCTTAAATACATAAAGGGACTGAACTATGGAGACTGAGATATATACAGAGATACAAGTCTGCTGAGCACAGTCTCCAGTTAAAAAAACAGGAAATTATCCCCCACAAGAACAAATTCAATACAAAACACCAACGTTTTATTATTATTCTACTCCAAGCTAAAGAGTTGATGAATACGTTGGGAATCGTGATTTTTCTGTCATATTTAAAAGTGTCTCTGATAAGTAGGAACAATAAAATATGACTTCTGTTTGTTGACGTGTTGTGTTTGTTTAGAGCTTTAAATTGTTGTCTAGCTGTTATTTATTATTCAGTAACTCCAACTGCCTTCACCGTTGTTCGAAACACTCTTCAGAATTAGGAAAACTTCACCCATATTTGATGTTTATTGAAAGTTTCTCATTATCTGCAGTGGCTCTGAGGTGTAAATGAACAACATTTGAAAAAACAGTTACATTAAGCCAAACTGGATATGTTTTTTTTTTTGTTTGTTTTTGATAAAGTGGATAGGATAAAGGATAAAGTGAAAGTACAAAATACATGGATTTATTGTGTTTTTTGAATCCCTCGTGAAAATGAATAATGAAACAAGTTGTTTTCTGAAAAAGTTAAGTCAGGTTCTCTGGACGTTCAAAGAACAAAGACAAAAATATGTAGAAACATTGACTGAATTAACATTTTTAGATTTTTCTACCTGGATTATTGAGCATGCATCAGGAGAAGTCGTTTTATTATTATTTTTTTTTTTAATTCTCAATTAAAAAACAACTGAATGAATGGTACACGACCCCACACCCTTCACAAGTGTTTGTATTTGTATCTTGTACATTGTTCGGTTGTTCTGTTTTACCTTGTTCCTAAAGTAAAAATAAAAAATTTAAAAAAATTTAAAAAAAAACGCACAAAAACCCCACCACTTCCAATTTGGCTTAATGAAATTTTGTTTGTTCACCACTTCCGCTTTGTCCTCTTCTGCTTTGTCTGCTTTGGCCACTTTCACTTTGGCCACTTACACTTTGGCCACTTCTGCTTTGGCCACTAACCCATGACCACTTACACTTTGGCCACTTCAGCTTTGGCCACTACCCCTTGGCCACTTACACTTTGGCCACTTCTGCTTTGGCCACTAACCCATGACCACTTACACTTTGGCCACTTCTGCTTTGGCCACTTCCACTTTGGCCACTACCCCTTGGCCACTTCCACTTTGGCCACTACCCCTTGGCCACTTCCACTTTGGCCACTAATCCTTGGCCACTTCTGCTTTGGCCACTTCCACTTTGGCCACTACCCCTTGGCCACTTCTGCTTTGGCCACTTCCACTT
>JARVLU010000624.1:22477991-22489348 GCA_031762415.1 Simpsonichthys santanae | reverse complement strand
TGCTTTGGCTTAATGTACAAATGTAATTCTTTGTTTTCAAATGTTGTTCATTTACACCTCAGGGCCACCATAATTATCCCCTACACCAGGGGTGTCAAAGCCACTTACAAAAGGGGGCCAAAAATAAGGGCCAGTTTCAGAATCTACATTAACTCAAGTTAGATACCCAACATCTTTTCTTGGTTGCAGGTTCCTTAAAAAATAAATAAATAAATAAATAAAATAGAGTTTAATTGGACTCATTTGATGTTCTCTGTTGCACTTTTGACATCATAATCAAAGATTAATGAAAACAATTCAAGTGAAACAAGTATTTTGCATTTAACATTACATCTTGGGGGCCAGATAAGATGTCAACAAGGGCCACATTTGGCCCCCGGGCCTTGAGTTTGACGTATGTGCCTTACACAGTGAACATGTTTAGGATCTTTTTTGGGACACGGCAGCCCCGTCCTCCCTGTGGTACTGATTCATTTAGCCTTTTGGACTCGATCATTGCGTATGGGTGCATGTCAGGTGTTTATTAAGCTGTTCTTGTAGTTTGTATGGTTTTATATTTTTCTAAAACTGAGAATAAGCTTTGTTGTAAGTCACATGACCATTTGGCCCTGAAGCGACATTAAAGAGAAAAACCAATTGGGCGACACGGGTGGAGAAAGACTTTTGTGTCAGGGAAGTGTTAACCTAGAATGCAGGGCAGCACAGAAGAACACCCCATTTATTAAATAAATAAAAGGAAAGGGCTGCTGAGGCAGCAAAACTGCTCACTAAACAGACGCAGCACTAGAAGTGAAAGAGGCTCAGCCGGGAGGAAACCGTGACTGCTGCGACCAGCACGACGCAGGACTCAGGAACAAGCAGGACACCGACTCTGAAGCAAACACCTGGGGAAGAGCCGACAGGTGAGAGCAGACGACAAACTGTGGAGAAGTGAATGCTGGCCCACAGGGAAAACTGGAAACATGAAAACACACGAGAGCGAATCAGACACAAACAGATCTGATCCATCACAACAGTCTGGGTCACGTTCCAAACACTGTGGTGGGTGAAAAACCACGAAGTAGGAACAATCTATTTTAGTATTTTTATATATTTTCAAGGCTTTATATAAACCCTTCCCACGCTCTTGCAACGTTCTCTTAAACCTACATAATTTTAACAACATGTGGACAGTTGAAACCAGAAGTGTACATGCACTATTTAAAAACACGCGTGCATTTTTTTTCACACTGTCTGACGTGAAATCAGAAGAAACTTTTCGTGCTTCAGGTCAGTTGGGATCACCAAAGTTTTTCTATTTGCAAAATGCCAGATAAATGATTTTTTTAAGGCAATTTTTATTACTTTCTTTAAAGTCAAAAGTTTAAATACACTAAGATTACTGTGCCTTTAACATTTGATGTCATGTCTTTGGATGCTTCTGATAGGTTTATTGAAAACATCTGAGTTAATTAGAGAAACACACCTGTGGATGTAATTTAAGGGAAACACTTTGCTTCCTTATTTAACATCATGGGAAAGTCTAAAGAAGTCAGCCAACATGTCAGGAAGAGAATTGTGGACGTGCACGAGTCTGGTTCATCCTTGGGTGCAATTTCCAGATGCCTGAAGGAGCCACGTTCATCTGTACAAACATTTATAATTGTTTAATTTAAAAAAAAACGTGCATGTTAATCTGCCTTCAGGACCAGGTCTCTCTTGCAAAAGAGATCTGTGATCTCAAGATTTGCCTGGTTAAATAAAGGTTGATAAAAATATGCAAGTTCAAACAAGATGGGAATGTCCAGCCATCATACCATCGTCAAAAGGGCCTGCTCTTGCTCCGCTCCCGTTTCCTGGAACATTTTGCAAAAAGAGCTGAAGCTCTGAACCGTGACCTTTCTAAATGGCTTCAAACATCTGAGTTCATGGCAAAACCCAGTGCAGACATGTTCCTGTTTTTAACTTTCTACATCGTCTCACAACCTAACTATTTTTGTTTCACTTATTTAATCCCATTTTCTTTCATTTGTTCTTCTCAATTTGTTTTATGATTGTCTATTGTTGTCATCACTCTGTTAAAATTGGGTCTGTCTTGTAAATGAGTCCCCGAGGCTCTATGGGGTTAACCTGCATGAATGAAGTTTGACTGAATTCCACTCAGGAGAAGAAATGGAGACATGTCCTGTGGTCTAACAAAACTCAAATTGAACTGTTTGGCCATAATGACCATGTTACATTTGAAGGAAAAAGCCTGAGAACACCATCCCGACTGTGAAACACGGGGGTGGCAGCATTATGTTGTGGGTTTGTTTTGCTGCAGAAGGGACTGATGCACTTCACAAAATGGATGGCATCATGAGGAAAGAACATTATGTGGAAATACTGAAGCAACATCTCAAGACATCAGGAAGTTAAAGGCTGGGTGCAAACGGGCCTTCAAATGGACAATGACCCGAAGCGTACTGCCAGACTGGTTACAGAGTGGCTCAAGGGTAACACAGTCCATGTTTTGGAGTGACCATCACAAAGCCCTGATCTCAATCCTGTTGAAAATGTATGAGCAAAGCTGAAAAGGCATGTGTGAGTAAGTCAGCCTACAAACACGGCTCAGTTCCACCAGTTCTGTCAGAAGGAATGGGCCAAAATTCCTGCCAACTATTGTGAGCAGCTTGTGGAAGGAGATCCAAAATGTTTGACCCAAGTCATACAGTTTAAGGGCAATAGTACCAAATACTAATGAAGTGTGTTTAAACTTTTGACTTTGAAGAAAGTAATAAAAATTGCCTTAAAAATTCTCACACTCATTCTGGCATTTCGCAAAATAGAAAAAATTGTGGTAATCCTAATGGACCTAAAATGGGAAAAGTTTATTCTGTTTTCACGTCAGTGTGAACAAAATGTATTTTTAAACAGCGTATGTGAACGTCTGGTTTCAACTGTTTGTACTATACAGTACTACAAACTTTTACTCACCAGCTCCGCAGCGCAGCAGCTCGGTTCCGGTTCTGCAGACCCACCCTGCAGTGACGAAGTCCACCGCCCCGTCCAGATTGATGTGCACGTGGATAATTGAGATTCAGGATTATTTGTAACTTTCCTGCCAGTCCTGTGAGCTTAAAAGAGAGTGTAGATTTGTGTTTTCAGCAGAAAGCAGTGGCCGTAAGCACTGTTGGCTTCTGGGTAGTGTAGTTGTTTTTTGACTGGTGTTAAGTACTGTATAGGCTTATTGAAGGAAAACTACAAAATAGCGGCAACTGTCTGAAGTTTTTTTCGTTAACTTTTTTCCAAATCTCACAACGTCCCAATCACGTGAGTAATATTAAAGCTGACAATCGTTGAAAAAAATGCGAAAGAGCGAGTCCGCGACAGTCAAACCGCGATGTAATGAGGGACTACTGTATATTATTATAAAGTTTATTCTTTTTTTTAAACAAAACATTATATATACAACAAGAAATGCAATCTCAAATAAAATGAAAGGCAGCAGAAAGAAGAAAAAAATCTTATAGCTGCCCATTTTTCCAAAAACTTTATTCAAATAACAATAATCTTCAAATAAAAACTAAATAACTCCTTCTCGAGCAACGATTCATACAAATACACATTAAGCCATTTCATATATTTTTTTTTACAAACCAACGATCATTCTTTTAAACATACACGTCGTTCTGGCATTTTGAACATCACTCTCCAGATGATTCCTGATCTAATTCCTTGGATTGAGGTAGAAACATCCTTACTAGATCAACAGAGCACAAGGAGACTGAGCTGTGGTGTTGAACCAGTCCTGAGCTGCTCATGTGTGGAGGATGACTGGGACTGATGAGCAGAGTGACTGTGGGAGCAGGAGGTGGGCGTGGCCTGATGAGGGATGAAGTACTGAGGGAGTGGTGGTTGGTCCAGAGGAGCAGATCAGTGGATGCATGGTTTATTGAAATGTTTTTGATGTGGACGTATTGTTTTCTCAGAGTGAGCGTCTCTAACTCCACTCTGGGTAAAATATGTCTCGTTAAGGCCCAGATGAGCTGCACCTTCTGCTTCTTGCTCACAGTGAAGATGATCTACACAGTCCTGAAGGATAAAGTGTGTTTATTTTCTTCACAAGGACTATCAGATGTGGTTGGACCTGAGGACCCTGGAGACTCGAATGGACGAGCGCTACATCACCCATGAGAGCGACGACCTGCGCTGGCTCCACCACGCCCAGCTCAGCGGCCTCGACTACCCCACAAACCTCCTGAACGGGTCCCGCAACATGGTGGATCCTGGACTGGAACGTTACAGAGAGAAGGAAGAGGAGCTGCAGACCCTCAGTGAGAGGGTCAGCGAGCTCTGAGGGTGGTCCACTGTTGAAGTCACGTCTTCAGAGCTGTGGGCCTTCATTGAGAGATTCATGAGATCTAAGGAAGTTCTGCTGATAGTCTGATGTTCTCTGACCCTTAATGAGAGGGTAGGTGAGCTCTGAGGACAGTCTGAACATGGTCTATAAGTCATGTCCTCAAAGCTGTGGACTCTTGGAGAGAAGGTCTGCAGCTCTGAGGATGGTCCATGTTTAGGGTGCATCAATCAAAACCTGGAACAAACAGAAGCGTTGAGTTGACACGTTCTGTACAGGAACATTATGAAACATGTTTTTATTCCACCAAAGTCTGTTTTTCTAAAAAGCTGAAGTCCCTGATCTGTAGGACAGATGTCTCCTTGTCCTCCCTGTAGGACAGACATCTCCTCCTCCTCCCAGCAGGAACATTCCACATTGGCCAGTCTACATCCATTGTCCTCATTAATTTAGATATTTTTTGTTTTGGAATCCAAAAGTCCTAAATGTTGCATCAACTGATGATTTTAATCTGAACAGAGGTCCATCTCTGAGTCCACCCTGTGATGGACGTGTCCCTAAGGGAGATCTGATTCTGGTCCAGTAGAAACTGGGAGAGGTTTTAAAGAAGCCCATGGATTAAAATGGATGAACTGTTTCCACATTTTAATAAGATTTGAAGCTAAAATGATTGTTTTACGTTGAGGAACTGAAATAATGTATTTTTGGAGCCAGAGTCTGCTCTGAACCCTCGATATGAAAGAACCGCCTAAACTCACCGACCAGCTGTCAATCACACGTCACCCTTTTCTTTAGGCCTCAAAAACTAATTTGATCTAACTTTTTACTTTAAAACACACATTTGAACTAACAATAAGGTGAGAACTAAAATCAGCTTCTGAACAAAATTATATTTTTTTAATCAAGAAAATATCCCATTTGTTTACATAGAGGGGCGGGGCTTAAAAAACTAAACTGAAGACTGCCACAAGGGGGCGTGTCCTGCCTGGCTTCAACTTCAGGCTTCCAGTTCTGTCTCTAGTTAGATGTGATCTCCATAAACTGGTGAAATAAGGTCTCATGTCTTTTTTTTTTTTTTACTTTGTGTCTCACTGGCTGCTTTTATAGTAAATAATTTACTGATTCCAAATCCGTTTTTAAAATATGCTCCGCAGAAAAATAGAAGACAGCCAGACGACATATGCTGTATGTTAATTTAAATTATGTTTTGTCTCATTTGTATTCCTTTTTTTTTTATTATTTTATTTTTAAACTTCAGACGATGAGGCCACGCCTAAAATGTAAAAAATGAAGAAAAGAAAAAAAAAAAAAACTCCTGGAGACGTGAATACTCGAGATGTGTTTTAGACGTAAAATAAAAATATTTAAAAAATGTGAAATGATGTGTTTAGGGTCACAAACAGCTGGAGTTTAAATTATAATAATAATTTATTTAATTATTTTTTTTAGTTTTCTGTGAATTAAAAACACCAGACGAACTGATCCAGGGTCAGTTCAGTTCTGTTGTGTTTAAAGATTAAAGGTTGCTGTTAAGAACTGTTGCTTATCTGGGTGCTACTTCACCAAAACATTTATTTATTTGTTTCATTTGTTGATTGTTTTATCGTTTTATTGACTTGTTTGTTTAGTTGTACTTCCTCGTGCTTTAATGTTTTATTTTAAATGAATCTCGTGTTTGTTTTTTTTAGTATAAGTCATGTTGTCTGGATAAAATAAAACTAATTCAATGACTTCATGAGAACCAAAGGCCTGACCTTCCTCTCATGCACTTTGAACTGGTGATGATGGGGTCGTAGCCATTTTGGTCCAAACTTGAAAACAGCCTTTTAGTTTGTGATCAGAGTACGTTTTAGATATGACTCTCAGTTACTACCACACCTAATTTTACTTCAGTATCTGTAAATCTGACTGAGTCAGCCATTTCTGTGTTTATGTTGGTTAGCTGTGGCGGCCATTTTGAATCAGCTGTAGAAAAATATTTTTTTTCTTTCAGTTTAGTTAAAATCCGTCGTCTGGTTTGTGAGGACTTTTGCGAACAGATAGACAAACAGACACAGGCACGATTGCCCTCGACCATGAAAGAGGGCCTGTAAAAATGCTGAACTCCAGAGGTGGACGTGGGGAAAGAAGTGGATCAAGAACCAACAGAACCCTGTGTGAGCTCATTAGAACCTGTGCTCCAGTTTATCCCAAGCACGACAACATTTTCTGTTTTTTTTTTTCTGCTTCTGGAGTAAAAACCTGCATAAATAATAAAACTTCATTTTCCTCTAAAAGATTGAGTTTTGGTGTTTATTCTATTTTTATATTTTTTTTTATTTACTCTTAAGAGCTGCTGAATTCTCTGTGAAGCTTCATTAAACTCATCTGTTTATACTCCTTGAATCTTATCATAGAAACCTTATTGCGGTGGAGGAGTTTGTGCACCTGATTGGTCCCTGGAGCTGTTGGGACCTGGTAAGGTCTTCCAGGGCAGACTGGCAGGTGACAGGCCAGACAAAGAGCGATTTTGAAGACTCTTATGGACAAAAAGAAATCAACAACAACAAAAGACAAGGAGCTCAGTGTCCCTTGTCTGGACTTACGGTGGCCCCACCTTGGAGCCAGGCCTGGAGAGGCTTGTCGTCAAGCACCTGGTGACCAGGTCTGTACCCATGGGGCCCGGTTGGGCTCAGCCCAAACAAGTAACATGGGTTTGCCTTCCTGTGGGCCCACCACCTGCAGGAGGAGCCATATGAGTCGGGTGCATGACTCCATGGGCAGTGGCCTTGGCGCTCTGACCCTGGCTTATCAAAGCTGGTTCTTGGGTGGGGGGACAGGCTCTGATGATTGTCTGTGCATGCGCTGAACGGCAGTTCAGAGTATCTGGGTTTCTTGGAGTTCTTGGCGTGCAGTGCTGGATGGTGCTCCTTTAATCTGCTGGGGGACTTCAATGTCCACGTGGGTAATGACACTGTGACTTGGAGGGGTGGGATTGGGAGGACTGGCCTCTCTGATCTGAACCCGAGCGGTGTTCTGTTGTTGGACTTATGTGCTAGTCATAGTTTGTTCATCCCAAATGCCATAAGGGAGTCTATATGTGCACTTGGCACCAGGACGCCCTGGGTCGTAGATCGATGATTGATTCTGTCCTGACCATGGAACACTGGACCAGCTCTTTACCCTCACTAGAGTCCTCGAGGGGACATGGAATTTTGTTCATCCAGTCTAAATATGTTTTGTGGAATTGGTTAAGATGTTGGACCATGTTCTTTGGGACACTCTGTGTGGGGGTTGCTCCGCAAGTATGGGATTGGGGGCCCACGGCTGCAGGCTGTTCTGTAAATGGTGAATAGATGTAGCCCTTTTCTACCTGATCAAGATGCCAGAACTCTGTGTCTCATTTACCCGTTCATACAACACTCTACTATATCTATACAAGAATAATCAGAGCTTTATCACATTCATACACCGATGGGGCACACATCGGAGGCAATGAGGGGTTCAGTGTCCTGCCCAGGGACACTTCAGCATGTGATTGCTGGTGGAGTAGAACCCCCAACTCTTGCATTGGAAGACACTGCTTTAACCACTCAGCCACAGCCGCCCCAAGGTCCCTATACTGTTAAGAGTTTAGTTTGCATAGCAGTAAGTCAGACCCCTTCAGGGTGGGAGTTGGACTCTGCCCATTGTCACAGATTCTGTTCATAACTTTTATGGACAGAATTTCTCGGTGCAGCCGGGGATCGGAGGGAGTCCGGTTCGTTGGCCTCAGGATTCCATCTCTGCTCTTTGCAGATGATGTGGTCCTGTTGGCGTCATCGTGCCGTGATCTTCAACTCTCACTGGAGTGATTCGCAGCTGGGATGAGGATCAGCACCTGCAAATCTGAGGCCATGGTCCTAAGTTGGAAAAGGGTGGATTGTGCTCACTGGGTTGAGTGTGAGTTTGTGCCTCAAGTGGAGGAGTTCAAGTATCTCTTGGTTTTAGTCATGACTATGAGTGAGGAAAGGAGTGTGAGATTGACAAACGGATTTGGTGCAGCATCTGCAGTATTGTGAACTCTGTGCCGGTCCGTTGTGGTGAAGAGGAAGCTGAACTGTAAGGCAAGGCTCTTTCCGGTCGTCCACGTTTCTACCCTCACCTGGTCACAAACTCTGGATAGTGACAGAAAGAATGAGATCGTAGACACAGGCGGTTGAAATGAGTTTCCTCCACAGGGTATCTCTCCCTTAGAGACAGGGTGAGAAGTTCAGTCAGAGTCTCAGAGTAGAACCACTGCTCCTCCACATCCAGAGGAGCCAGTTGAGGTGGTTTGGGCCTCTGGGCCTCTGCTAAGGATGTTCTCTGGACACCTCCCTGCTCAAGCTGCTGCCCCCGAGACCTGACTTCAGCACAAGCAGAAGATGATGGATGGATCTAAAAAAGCAAAGTCTGGTCCTCTTGTCCTGAGCTTTTTTAGATTTTTCTACCTGGATTATTGAGCATGCATCAGGGTATAATGGATGGATCTGTTTGTTCATCACATTTTTCTGGAATCTGTTTTATTTCATGGCTCTGGATGTGACACCACTCACTCCTCTCACACACACCTGCTGACCTCAAGAACAAGGGCGACCAGAACTGTGACATAAACCCACAATGCCCTGCTGCTGAGGACAGAACCTGTGATGAATGCTGAGTGGTGACAGGTGAGAGTGGGCGTGGCCAGTTGACGCAGGTGAGCTGATCAGGAAACAAAAACACAAGAAGAGTTAAACACAGAAATCCAGTTATTTATATTAATAAAACCAACCAAACGCACAAGTCCTGACACCGTCGGACAAGGTTCTCCATCCTGTTATAGCTTTCAAAATAAAAGCCTAAAACGCACTAAAGGAATGCTTATCACCCGCCATTCTTTCATGGCAGTTTTAGATCATCTCATGTTGAGATACAGTTGTTTTATTTAAATGTTAATGCATTATAACACGTCACACTCAGAGTTTGAGTTGGGGATGACTCTCAGCTACTACCACGCCCAGTTTTACCTCCTTACCTGAAAATCTGACTGAGTTGTAGACAATGTGTGTTTTTGATTTTCTGTTTGCTGTAGCCGCCATTTTAAATCAGGATGAGCCCAAAATGTAATGACTTGTAGATGAATATTAAATATTTAAATGTGGGGAATTTCACTATTCTTGGTCCTGTGGTTGATGAGATATTTTGCTAACAGACAGATGAGCACGGTCACAGACAGAAACAGTGGCGTCTGCCTTTTGCTTTTAAGACCAGGATGAGAAAAACACAATGTTCTGATATTTGTGTAAATTTTTGTTTTTCAGATAAAAGTCGTGCACGCGTTCCCACAGGTGTCTGCTGCGTCCCGCGTGACCACGAGATGGCGCCACGCGAGAAGCAACTGGAGCGTGCGTTCGGTGTGTAGCAGCGTGTGCACGTCTTTGTGTTTTTTTGGCGGCTCCTAACAGGTTGTGTGTCAGGGTGTGTTGCCACGCCGTGTATTTTGTTGTGGTGTGTTTGTTGCCACAGAACGCGCCTCCCAACACCTACCGCAGTGCTTGTTGGGACACCGGGGGCCACATGAGCACGAACACACACATTTAAGAAACAACAGACAACAAAAACAAACAAGCCTCCCTATATGCCAATTAAAAAACACAGAGATGAGGAGTGGGGGGGACTAAAACAAAAACAGAATTATTTCAGACACTCTGAAACTAATTAAAGACAAACGACAATTAACAGCCTGAAATCCTCCAAGTTTCTGCAGCGAAACATGAAACAACTCTCTCTGCTGCAGATATTTTCATATTCATCCGCAGCAACACACGCACACACACACATGCACGCACGCACACGCACTGGGAAACCTGTCAGGAGTGTAAATGAGTCGTCACGTCAAAGCAGCTGCAGACGAACTGAAGTCTTTGTCTTCAGAGTCGACCGGGTCCAAAAACCAAATCCTTTATTTTATATTTAAATCCGTTTTTAAAACGAGGAATAAAAACTCTGTTCAATCATTGATAGTTGAATTTATTGTTTATATATAATTCTGCAGATATATAAACTGATTTATGATCAGATCATTAATAACAGATGATAAAACTCGTTCGTTCATTGTGATTCATCAAGTGATTCGTTCTTTGGTTCTGGTCCGGATCTTCTTAAATCTGGTCCGGTCTTTGGTTCTGGTCCGGTTCTTGAAGCAGGGTTCTGTGGGTTTGGTCGTTGTTTCCTCCTTCAGTCTCGCCCGGCAGGAAACTTTCTTTGTGTCGATTCTCTCCAGCTGCTCGCGAGGATTTAAAACGAAAATGACATAAAACATAAAAATAATTTCTGACAATAAATTGATTAATAAAACTCTGAAGTTTAAAAAACATTATCAACAGGAGAAAAATATGCTCATTTAAATTTATTTTTTTGTCAGTATTTTATTAATGTGCTTTTAAAAACAAATAAAGAAGAATTTATTACCACATTTAATTTAAACAGAAATAAATACTTATTCTTTAAGGTGTTATATATATATATATATATATATATATACAGTATATATATATATATATATAGCTGAGAAAATTAATTTAGCAAATTTAAATGATCAAAATGTACATTTTTATACATGTTACTAAGAAATGAATGAAAACTGAATACTGTAAACATGAAACAAAATAATTATTATTAGTTTTCGTTTTTAGTCTTTAAATGACAGAAAAAAAAACATTTAGCTTTCACTAAATGTTTTTAACCTAATTAAAAACAACAAATATATTTTAGACTATTCGGTTTTATTAGTTTGATTTTATTTCATGCTTATACTGTAATGGAGTTTTTGTATTTTATCTAGTTTATTTAAACATTACGTTATTATTATTATTATTATTATTATTATTATTATTATTATTATTATTATTATTATTATCATCATAAAATTTTCTTCTTTATTTGTTCAATTTTTGTGTTTTTGTATCCACAGCCAATATAAAAAAACAGAACCAAAATTGAAAAAAGAAATAAAAAACGTGTCTCTGTTTAGAGGACAGCCGTGGCGGGGGGGGGG
>JARVLU010000624.1:22444641-22455368 GCA_031762415.1 Simpsonichthys santanae | reverse complement strand
AACAAGTGTTCATTTTTAACACAGTGAGCTGGAGTCACAAGTTCACAGTTCATAAGTTCATACACTGGCATGAAGTGCATGGTTTTAATACATGAGGTAGATAGTTTAAACATAAGAGAATATATGATTTTTCTTTAACAAGGTCAAAGGTCAGCGGCTGAATTTCTGAGAATTTAATTTGTGGTGGAGACTTGTTGGTGCTTCTCTCCACTTCTCTGCTCCGAAGGTTCAACTCATTTCAGCTCAGTTTGAAAGAGCCGACGTGTTCCTGCTGACAGCCAGCGTTTGTAACTCATCCTTCAAGCTGTTAAAATAAATCAATTTTTAAAAACTTGGAGATCCACTGGATCTCCAGACGTTTGCGTCCATGCACCGAGAAGATCAGAACTTTTTCTGCTTTGTAACTGATCCTTCTTGTGAGTGAACTGATTTGACAACACCTTCAATCATTTTCAAAAGCAGGTCAGTTTTTTTGTGGATTATCTCTGATCCACACAGGCTCAAATGTATCCATACACCCTCTACAGTGCTTAATTTGAGTCGGATCCTGGGAACTCTCTTTTTTTGCCAGGGTGTGTTTCGGTAACTGATTGCTTGGCTCTAGTAACTCTCAGGTTTACCAATAATAAAGTATGTACAAATATGAATGAATAAAACTTATATTGGATATGTAGACTGAAAATAATTACATAAACACTCGTTTTAAATACAACAGCCACTTACAAGCTTCTTAATATCACATACATGTCCTTTCAAGTAAGCATTTCCACCTCTACCCTTAAAAAAATATATATCTGCCCTTAAAGTCCAAAGTCATCGTGCAATTGTATTAAAAAACTCAAAAGTATAATTAAACCGCACAACCAAATTGCAAATCAGTTTGACAGTTTAAGTGGGTCATTAATAAAATTTAGATTATTTATTAAAAACACAATGAGAGAAATGTATGTGTATTCTCATTATGTATCAAAACAACAGTTCTACTTTGTCAAAACAGCAGTTAGGACGCTTGACAGAAGCAGAGTGTTTACAAATGTAGGTAAATGTTTAAGAACCCATTAAAATACACCAAAATGCAGGAAATCACATGTACTTTATTCAAAGGTTTCTGGGGGAGGACCCCCAGACCCAGTTGGCCCACCCACTATTTGCGTTACGGCATTGATTGGGTTACAAATTAAGCCCTGCCTCTCGAACTGGGACTCGTAGGTTTGAACATATTACACCAGTTTTGTCCTCCCATCACTGGCTCCCAGTACATACCAGAATTTATTTTAAAATTCTCCTGTTGACTTTTAAGCGCAGTGCGTAAATTACCTTGCACCCCTTTTTCTCTCTGACCTACTTCAACCAGATGTTCCTTCGTAAATAAAAACACTGTTGTCCAACATTTTGATACACATAATGGTTCAACTCCCCTCCCTACATGTTCCATACATCCAGGGTTTCACCTGATACTGTTTAAGATACAACACCTGTGGTGGTGCTGATTGGTACAGCAGTTCTGTAAACACAAGCACACTTTGCTTCTTTGATTAACCTTGATTGAAACGAGTTTCTGAGCAGCCCGGAGCTGCAGGAATATTACAACCGACCGTTTTACTGCACAGAAATATAAATATGGGGGTTCTGGTCTGTCCAGCAGCTTCTGCAGGAGCCAGAACTTATTAATGTCACTGCTTCCAAATGTTAAAGAAATATTAAATATGATGGGCCGACTGAACGGGTCACAGAACCCTCAGATGATTCCTGAGGCCCGTTTCTCATCAGAACGTCCTGGTTCTCCATCATCACCCCTGAGGTGGTACTATGAATTAATGGATGTTGTTCTGCCTCAAAGTTTAGTTTGAGTTTTATATCTTTAACTTGACAGACAGGAGTTGGATGAAACCATGAATCACTTTGACGTCTGTTAGTTTTATTATTTTAATGGACGGCAGAACAATTTTCAGGCTTCATCTGAGCCTGAAAAGGCCCCGATGACCCGCTTTAGACCGGGTTCTTCTTAACCCCCAACAGAGGAGGAGTCCATCTCCTGGAGGTCAGGTCCAAAGATCAGAGCCTTTGTGTCTCTGTTTCCCGTGTCTGACCTCCATCGCCTGCACAGCTTCTCCTTGACCCTCTGATCGACTCGGAGTCACTTCCTGGGTTCGAAAAGTCGATACAAATGTTTGATCTGAATTTTTTTAATGTACCGTAAATATTTTTACAATCTGGGAGTAGTGGCTCAGAGGTTAGAGAAGGTGGGCCTGTGATCGAAGATCACAGGTTCAACTCCTGGTACTGACAACACAAAAATGAGGGTGGGATAGGTGAAGCACCCACACCTGCCTCCACCCTCATTTGCCCCACTCTGGGCCCTTGAGCAAGGCACCCAGCTTTCTGCTCCACACAGAGGGCTGTGGTAGCTGTCTTGTTGTTGCTGTTGGTTTTATTGACTGTAACTGTACAGCACTTTTGTTGTTTAAAGTGTGTTTTGAATAAAGATGCTTTCTTTTTCTTCATTCTAGCTTGTGTTTGGATACTTTTAGCCAGTGTTGTGCTGTGGGGGCCATCATAAACTGAGTTGGTTCCAACAGCTAACCAGTTGGAGATTTGTAACCTATTACTACTTTCAGCATTTTACTAAAAATGATCCAGTGGTTCACAAGATATTTTGCTAACAAATAATTGACTCAAACAGGTAATTGGCAAATGCCTTGGACAATCTGTTAGCGCTCAGATTATGTGTTGAGAATTAGTCTCAGCTACCACCACACCATATTTTAGCTGCATGTCTATAAAAATCACCAAGCTAGAGCCGTTTCTAGGCTAGGTAAAGTTACTTTGGTGTGGCGACCATCTTGAATCAGATCAACTCTAAAAGTTAAAAGTTGTAGATGCACATGCAACAATTACTTTCTGAAAGGTTGATTAAAATTCATTGAGTGAATAATGAGATATGTTTTTCACAAAGAGACACAAGAAAAAACAAACAAACAAAAACATTATCGCCCACTAAAAAAAGACTTAGAATCCTTGGTCCATTAAAAATACTTGTGGTTATCATTATACAAAGTTTAGTCAGTTTTAGTTTAGGATCTCTGGTTTGAAACACATCTAATCTCTGGTTTGAAACACGATATCTGGTTTGAAACACAACTAATCTCTGTTTTGAAACACGACTAATATCTGGTTTGAAACACAACTAATCTCTGAGTTGGGACATGAGTAATCACTGGTTTGGGACATGGCTAATCTCTGGTTTGAAACGCGACTAATATCTGGTTTGAAACGCAACTAATCTTTGAGTTGGGACATGAGTAATCACTGGTTTAAGACATGGCTAATCTCTGGTTTGAACTTTTAGGGCATTTTATTTTGTTTTGTGAACAATCAAACCCTTCCAACTTGTTGAGCGATGCATTACGTTCAACGTAAAAATTTTTTAAAGTTCTTTGAGTTTCTGGTCGTGACGGCGAGAGTCAACCCACCCCAGGACCCTCACATGCCCCCCTCCCCCCAGGCCCCACTCCCTGCCACCCTTCCCCATTAGCCACAGCCATTACAGCCCCTCAGAGCACGTCATTACCGCTCCTATCCATGATGATGAAGCTCTTAGCTCGAAACATCGGCAGCTTGTACCGGCTGCTCTTGATTGGCAGGATACAGGGGGTGAGGTGGCGATGGGAGTGTGGGGGAGGGGGGTGATGGAGGTTTGGGGCTTGTCTGATGGGAACTCCACTTGAAATGTGAATTGGCTTTGCCACTCCAATCAGGCCAGTGGATGACAAATGAAGTGTGTCTCTTTCACCCTTTCACTCTCTTTTTCTCTCACTCTCTCACCCCCCCCCCCCAACCACCACCCCCCCAACACACTCCTCCTTATCCCCCTACTCTCCCTTCACACTTCTCTCTCTTTCTGGGTGTAGAAAGAAAAGGGGAGTTCATGTGGGAGCGCTTGACAGCAACACAATCAAATTTCTATTCAGCTCCCCCGCCTGCCTATTTTACCTTCCTGGCAGCCGGGCATGTCGTGCACGCTAACACACAAGCGGGCGAGCCAATTAGAACGCAGCGCGGAGAATTTGTGAAAGATACAAAAGGTCTTTAGAGGTTTGGACAGGTGTCTCATTTGGCTGCAGGACATACTTTAGAGGCGTTTTTCTGTGTCTGCGCTTGGATTTGTGGGCAGAAAGCGTTGAAGGTTATTTGTCATGCTGTCATTTTTTCTCAGCTTTTTTTTAACGCCCATGTCGTCGTCTGTCGATCCCCTCGGCCCCCTCTATGGGAATGATGGGTAAATTTAAACGGAGGAGAAAGAGAGGGGAGGTATACGTTGGGTCACTTCGGGTTCCAGTGTTGGTAAAAACACGCTCCTCTTTCTTCTCCGTCTTGTAATTTCCGTGGGCTCGGGAAAAACAAAAACAGAGATAATTGGTTTGTTGGTTTGCAGCTGTTTGTTTTACGGGGTTATTATCCGGCAGCTCCTTCATGGCTAGCAGCTCAGAGATTCCTCATTAGCATAAAGAAGCAGAGAGAGAGAATGTGGGAACATAGAAAAATGCACCAGTGTTTAATACCAAACGCTTCCTCTCTCGCTCACAGATGACACACAAAAACATGCAAATACAGTCCATAATAGAGCAGCGCTGACACTGCCTCCAGCTGTGAGGACATGCAGAAAGGTGTCAGGAGGAGTAAAGAGAGGAGACGGAGGAGGGGAGGAACGTAGCGTGAACTATTTGTTCATCAGACAACAGAGAGGAGAAGCAGGAAAAAAAAAACAGACAGATGTAGCTGTAATTAGCGCGAGGCCTGGTGGCGGCGGCAGTGCCTGCGATTGCTGGTGGTGGAGATGACGGGAGAACAGAGGAGGCTGACGGTGCCTTTCACCCTCTGCCATCATCATCATCATCATCATCAAGGCTTGCACAAACCAACAATCGCTGTCAGTTTGTGTCAGAGCAGCATGTCATTGTGGCACAATGGCTGCTGTCAGTTAGCTCAAGTTCATCTGGATCAACTCAGTTTACTTTGTTTGTTTAGAGGAAGACGGATGTGTTTGTTTGTTGTTGTGTGTTTTAGTTTGGCCTTACTTTGGGTAGGTTTGATCTAGATTTTCCCTGTTTAAAAGCTGGTCAAAGTAGCTGTACGTCTTTGAATTGGTCTGGCTGAGGTCTGGATTGAGTGATCTCCAGTCTTAACCTGGATCACTTGTTCTTATTTGTGACTGGTACTCATCTGAACTTGACTGGTCTTGTAGACCAGGGGACCATGCCCAGACTTGGATTTAAAACTAAAGAGATCCAAACTGGAATTGACAAATCCAGTTGTTTGTTTGTACAGCGCTTTGGTTGAAAAGGTGCTCTATAAATAAAATGGTATGGTACATCTGTTTTAGGGTATTTTTTATCTTTTATCGCTCTTACCCAATCCAAATGACATTCTTGTTGTGTGTCCTGGTGAGGGGGATCAGTGAGTCAATGTCTCGCTCAGTTTTGGCATACAGCTTGATGTCACCTATGTGGAGGAGGTGACTGGTAAATGTTCCACTGTGGAACTGGTATTCATAGACACTCTTTACAATGATCGGCCAGAGGGGGTTAAGGTTCTGAAGAACATGGGACAGATTATCCCCTCTGTATATGAACAGTGGACAGACCATCCCCTCGGTATATGAACAGTGAACAGAACATCCCCTCATTGTATGAACAGTGGACAGAGCATCCCCTCGGTAACAGTGGGCAGAACATGCCCGCAGTATAATATGAACAGTGAACAGAGCATCCCCTCATTGTATGAACAGGGGACAGAACATCCCCTCGGTAAATGAACAGGGCACAGAGCATCCACTTGGCATATGCCACACTTGATGCTTTCAGCTGGCCTCTGGAATTGTCTTCCACATTCCCACTGAGTTATTGATCTTTTAGTGTCTTGTTGATTTTACAGTTTTGTCAACCAGTAGTTGGTGCTTGACTCCTATGGTTTTGGTGCTAATTCCTTCCTGTTCCTTGCTCAAGTTTGAAATGTGCCTATTCATCTTGGCCACTACAATGCCTGATAGGAGCTTCCATGTTATACTGAGCAAGTGATTGGCCTGTACCTGTAGCTGGTTGGACATGCCCCCTTCTGGAGGTCTTTCATGATCAGGACTTTCTGGTCTTGGGTCAACCACTCTGGGTAGGTCCCTTCCATTAGCAGATGGGTCATCTGTGCTGCTAGGTGTTTAAGAATAGCAGTCAGTTTATTTAGTGATTAGATGTGGATCATGTCAGGTCCAGGTGCAGTCCCAATTCTTTTGTCCTGGATGTCTACCACTGTATTCAGATCTTAGATCTCATGGGGCATAATTTTTGTGTGATGCTTCGTTCTCCTATGCTTCTCCATTATAGCCCAATCTCAGCTCTGGGTGGATCTACCCTTGTGTTGCTCCCCTGCCACTGGTAACCTCTGGATGGTGCAGAATACAGTTTAACATCCTGGTTTCTGTTTCTGCTTCTTCAGTGTACCTCCTCAGGTGTTGTTTGGCAGTTTCTAGAGCCTCAGGTTTTAAAACGTTGTTTTTTTTTTTCCTTTCCTATCTCTCTCTGCATTGTCTTGATTTTAGCATCCAGCCTTCTCCTCCATGAGAGATGGTGATCTTTATTAGTTATAGGCTTGATATAGCCAAGCAAGTGAAATATCACTGCTGCAGTGGCGTATACCAGCTTATTGGTCTCTGCAATGGCGCCAGTAGGGAAAATTAGCAGTGTTGCATTCACATGTTCTAGCAGACTTTCAGAGGGTACTTTCTCTGTTTGTCACTTCACCTTGGCAAAGGGTAAAGGTTATAAATGTGCAGCTTGGTCACAATCTTTAGTGGCAGGTCATCTAGTTTTGTTTTCAGCTTCTCTGGCCTTTTCAGTGGAACTTGGTGCCGAATGGTGATATGTCAACCTCTGACTCATAGTCCTGGCTCCCTTTTGCTATAGCATATTTGTTCCTCTTCGTTGTTCTATATGTGAGATGGTAGATTCCTCATGTGAATGTTTGAACACTGAATCAAAAGTTATGAGAGTCAGTCTGGATTTTGGGTTTCAAACTTTCCATAGTTCCCACTGCCTTCCCATGTAGTCTCTTTCATTGAGCTTTCTCATCACCCATAAATTAGAAAGTGAAGCCAGCTGCCATGTTGTGTTTGTGGAACCTGTGTATTAGGTATGTTTGGTATTAGGCCCCACCTACTCCCCCACACCACACTGGGGTCACATTATTATTATGTTTTTGTTGTTGCCATGAATGAATTAATAACAGCTGAATGTGTGAGAAGCGTGGATATTTATATGTGCATCAACAAGACTGAGCACTTGAAAGCACTGTTTGTTTTTCACAGACGGTGGGAAATAAATGTACTGGGATTATCCTATGTCCAATTTCCAGGTTTCATCAGAAGTCTTGAATTTTTTTAATCCGTTGATGGTATAGTTAGTAGCACTCCAACAAAGTCAATGTAAATATCTCACTGTTGAACAATTGGACAACTTAAAATTGTAAGAAAACGAGCAAAGTTGCAATTTCAACAAATTCTTAGTTACAGCCTGTGAGACATGCGGCCACATTTTGCTCAGCTTATTTTTAAAAGTCTTGACATATTTTGTATGTGCATTCCATAAAACTTTATTCTGGATATTTTGGAGACTCATGAATTTAATTTACCAGTGACGGTGGTCGCTCTGCCGTCCTCCTTGAATGTTTTGTTGGAGTTGCATGTTTCCCTTCAGAATGTCCTGAATCCCCAACATCTACATTAGAGAGACAGAGTCTGGAGGTGAAGTTGTAATAAACTGGTTGTTGATCGATGCCAGCAGCCGATGAAGGACTCCAATAAATCTCACAGACCATGTGTGAAATAAGAAGGTAATCCTCTGGAGCGCAGCAGGAAACCCCCCTCCTCAGCTTGTTGTTAACAAAACAGGACAATTTGCACAGCATTCTTTCTGCACCGGGCCCATCTCTCGTGCTCGACCCGTCTGCAGCTCTATTACAGTTCTAGTTGGGAGAACAGAACCTGCAGCTTCACTTTCCTCATGTTTATCACTCCTTTTAGTTCAAGGATCTACAGATAAACTTGAGATGATTTATGGAACAAAAGACATAAATGCTGTTTTCCTCAGTTACAGCAGTAATTCATATTAATTTATTTTACAGCTTTGGCTCTTATCTCTGACACAGAAAATAAATATCTGAGAGTAAAGGAATATTCAAGAGTTCTTTAAAATTGAGTAATTATTAGTGTAACAGTTAGGAGCACTAACGTATTTAAATAAACAGAAGAAACAAGCATTCATTTACAAATACATTTACAAATAAAGCAAATTCCAAAACAAAGTAAAACTTAAAAAAATGGTTTGGATTTAATCAGTGTTTTAATAAACACAGCATTGATGTTTAAGTAAAATCAAGTGTTTTTTTATGCTTTTTTTTTTTTTTTAATGTATTTTCTTAAAATTCACCAGCTGTTAGAAACAGATGTAAACATTTATCCAATTTTTTTAATTGGCTGCAATATATTCTGAAGTGTTTATGGTTATATAAAAGCAAGTAAATAAATAAAAAGTGGAGAAAACTGTTAATTAAAAAGTTAAATATTTTAAAAGGATTCATAAAACAACTAACTTGCAAGGTTACGTGTGTATTTTAATTTCTATTATCTCAGTGAGAGATGTGATTATTATTATTTTTTTTATTTATTTTTTTATTTTTCAATAAATATGAATCAAGAACTGCCGGATGTTAACTTTTAGTTCTTCTCATTTCTTTACATTAAAAAAATCTTACATTTCAACTATAAGAAATATAGTTTTACCAAACTATAATAATAATTTACAGAAAGCATAAACGTTATAAAAGTTTTGTTCATTTTATTAGTTTATGAATGTTTAATCTTTAAATTCTATTTGAGCATTTTCTTTTTCTAATTTTTCTGTTTTAATTGTTTTGATGTGCATTCCCTTGTTGAAAATAGATCATATATAATTTGTAATTATTAGTTTGGATGTATTTATAATTCTATGCTTCATTATTTTATGTTTGGATTTCATGCCTTTGTTGTTTATAATCTGTAGCTTTATTTAATGATTGGGGTCATTAAGTGATTAAAAGTTATCTTTTTAATTACAGCCTGAAATTAGTAACTTTATACCTACATCCTTTTTCAACATTAAAATAACATTTTCAAAGAGAGAGAGAGAGAAAAAAAACAGTTTTTATAAAACAATTTAAGAGTTTGATGAATAATCTTATTGAAGTTAATTTATAATTTCATCAGTGGAATCGTTCCTCAGGAAGGTGAAGTGAGTTCAGCTTGTTGGGTTTTGAATCTTGCTTTTTGGATGCCGGTCGGTCCTTGAGCTGTCCGCTCTGTGGGGGGAGGACAGGGGAGGAATGGTGGACAGGCTGGGGGTGAGGAGGACGAAGGTAATGTGAGAAAGCTGGAGGTGACAGCTATTGTGAGGAAGGTGTGAACGATGGAGCGAGAAGATTTGAGGAGGACTGAAGAGAGCTCCTTGTGAGGAAGAGGGACCTTTTGAGGAAGACCCTCCACCCCACCCCCACACCCCCTGATTCCTCCAATCCCCCCAATTAGGCAAACATTAACATCAATTAAGGCCCCTAACAGGAACACAGGCTCTATATAATTACCTTAATGGGCGGACGCTTTCTCCCTGTCCCCTCTCCCTTTCTGTCTTTCTTAGACCCTCAATCTCTTAAACAAACTCAGAGGGCCTCAGTGGGAGGGGTGGGGGTGGGGGGGTGATGCAGGGTAGGTTTGTGTGGACATAGTGGATGGAGGCTTTTGTGGTGGCTCTCTTTAAAAAAAAATGCCAGGCTGAATTGCTGCTATTGGTCAACAAACAGAGAAGCTGTTCCCACAGGGAGCTGAGGAGGGGGACAATGTAGACCCCCAACCAAGGCAAGAGGGGTGGAGTGAAGGGGGAGAAAAGAGGGGAACAAGGGGCTTACAAGAACAGAGTAAAAGACCTTTGAGCCAAAGAACAACTTCCATAAAACAGAAGAAAATGTTTGAATGTGGAAAAAACTCCTCAAATGTAAATCCTCTGGTCCTTGGCCTCTAGGGGGCGGTGTGAGTTCAGAACCACCCCAAGAACCCAAGGATCCTTTTGGAGTTCTTGGTTACCAAATCCAACAGGTCTGAACTTGGGTTTAACAGGGACTGAGTGGAGCAATGATTTTAAGTTGGGGGTCAGGAGCCCACTGTGGGTCGTGAAACAAAAAAATGTCCTAAGGTGATTTAAAATTTATTGCAAAAAGCACATTTTTACAAAAAAATCTTTATAAAATGTAAAAAACTAAAAGTTATTTGTATATTGCCTGCTTGTTAGGTCATGCTAAAGATCTTATTGTTGCATACTCTCCTAACAGAGCACTTCACTCTCAGACTGCAGGTTTACTTGTGTTTCCTAGAGTTTTCAAAAGCAGAATGGGAGACAGGTCTTTCATTTAGCAGGCTCCTCTCTTGTGGAACCAACTTCCAGTTTCTTTCTGTGAGGTTGACACTTTGTCCAGTTTTAGGATTATGTGTAAATCTTTCTTTTTGATATGTCCTAAACTTAATGTCACCTTGGGTTTCCTGAGCCATCCCTTAGTTATTCGATTCCATCGAATGAAGTCTGCAAGGTGCTACGGGACTGTAAAGTATGTGGTCAATACAATGCAGGACGTCAAGGTCACCGAGCAGAGGG
>JARVLU010000624.1:22428427-22443606 GCA_031762415.1 Simpsonichthys santanae | reverse complement strand
TTGAGTTCACATAACGTTTAAGTGATCACCGATCACGATCATTCAGGATTTTTTTCTTAGATCTTTCAGCGTACCATGTGGTGTTTGTTTAGCGTATATCTTAGTTTATATCTTAGATCCTTATTTACTGTTTCTATTACACTTTGTATTTTTGCTATTGTTGGATGTAACTGGGACCCTATGTACACAATTTTGTTCCACCACGTGATGCGAAGGACAATAAAGAACCGTGAACCTTGAAACTACACCAAGACTGTATAAACTACACCTGGACTACTCCTGGCTCATAGAGGCCACACATTGGACCATAGAAACACCACCTGGACCAGAGAAACTATTACTGGACCGTAGAAACCTCATGTGGACCATAGAAACACCACCTGGATGATGAAAACAAGCATACATCTAGACAAAGTGTTGTGGTAATCCACTGAATAATAAAACCACAATAAAACGAAGTCTTCTAAGAAATCCCAAGGATTGCTTTGAATTCTGTTAATCAGCTGCAGCTGAGCAGCTTTTTGGTTTGTTGCAGACCTGAGCCCAGGAATGCAGCTCCACACGAGGAGCTTAAAGGAAAAACTCAAAGATTTATTGAAAGACAACAAAAGGCTGACATGGCAGCAAAATCATGCGCAACTGAAGATGTCACGAGGAGAACCAGCACAAGAGCATGACAAATACCAGACAGAGGTGTGTGAGGTGGACCTGTAAGGACTGGGACTGATGAGATGATTGACTGCAGCTGTGACCGATGGAAACGGGATCAAGTGGAACTGAGCTGGAAGTGGACGGTACCACGCCGGGTAGGAAAAGAGACGAAGCAAACATGAAGGAAACAGGAAAAAGAATTTGCATTTCTTGTTAAAAATCAGCTTGAATGCTTCTTACACAATCATTTAATGGACAAGCTAAAGCTTCTTGAGACACATTAAAAGAAGCTCAAAAAAGAGAAAACAGTAGAAAATAACTGAAAAGCAAAGGAATTGCTTAAAGTAGCAAAAAGATGGATAGGAAGAAGCTAAATGTAGAATAAACAAGGTGAATTTAGCAAAAATACGCTGAAAAGAATATAAAAAGCTCAAATTAGCTGAAGAAAGCCGAAAGCAGCACAAAAAGTTGTAAAAAGAAGCTAAAATGAGAACAAAACTGCTGAAATTTGCCAGAAAGTAGCTGATAAAGCATACAAAACACTTAAAGTAACAGAAGGAAGCTGAAATGAGCAAGAAAGAAAATAACTTTGTTACAAAGTATCAGGACAAAAAGAAAAAAGCTCAAGTTAGCAGAAAACTAGCTAAAAGTAGCTGAAAAAAGCTGAAGTTTGCAGAAAGAAATGTAAAAATCACAAAAGAGCTCCGTTCCTATTTAGTTGGACCAAAACGGCAGAACTAGGGGGAGAGGTGGCATAGAGGTTAGAGAAGGTGGGCCTGTGATCGGAAGGTCGCTGGTTCAATTCCCCGGATTGACAACATCAAAATGTGGGAAGGTGAAGCACCCACACCTGCCTCCACCCTCATTTGCTCCACTCTGGACCCTTGAGCAAGGCCCTTAATCTCCACCATCTGCTCCCCCGGGTGTCCTAGACAGCAGCTCTCTGCTCCACGCAGAGGGCTGTGGTAGCTCGGTGGTCTGTGGTTGTGTCAGGAAGGACATCCACCATAAAAACCATCGCCAGGTCTTGCGACTTAGTTCACTGCGGAGACCCCTGAAGAAGGGAGACAGGAGAAATGAAAAGAGTTAAACATTTCAAAAAGTAAAAAATTGCACAAAAACCCAAAGTCAGAGCAGGAACGTCCTGAATGAGCCGAACGTTTTGATTTATGTTTCCTTGAAATGGACAAAAACTGAGGAACGAGTTAGACGCTGAGAAACTCGTAGAAATAGAAACAGGATCTCGAAGCATTCACGCAAATAACCGAATAAACTATAAACGGAAAACTACCGACCCGGAAACGTTTTATTCATGATCCCTGACACGTCCAGCTACTGAACCCAGCTCACGACAGTTTGGGTTTTATTTGTGCCAGTTTATATTTAGGAATTCACGTTAGAACACCTAAAAACAAATGCTGGGTTCAAGCTCACTTCCATGTGACCCAGTTCAGCTCAGGCCAATGAGTTCTGTTGGGTTTATATTTCCCACAATGCCTTTCATGGCAGTTTTGAAATGAGATCATTTGATGTGGAGAAATGATGGAGTTCCAACTAATTTGGTCAAAGTTTGAAATTATTTTTATAATTACTAGAGAAATTGCATTTCCTGCAAAAATGCAGTGTGAATGCTTATTGCAGAAGGAGTTGCAAAAATAACCCCAGCTGAAATTAGCTTAAAAAAAACATGCTGAAATATAGCTGAATTAAAAGAACGAGCCTAAATTAGCAGAAAAAACCCAGAAAGAACACACATTTCCTGAATTAGGTTGAAATAAGCAGAAATTAACACAAAATTTAGAAAATTTACTAAATTAAAGCTCAAAATTAAAAAAAGCATCTAAAAAGTAGTCGAAAAGCCAGAAAAAAAGCTTAATCTATGAGAAAGAAGTAGAAAAGAGCTGAAATGAGCTAAAAAAAAAAAGGTGGAATTTGCTGAAAAAGCTCAAATTTGCAAAACTGCTAAATAGAAGCTGAAATAGCAGAAAAAGCTGAAACTAGCTGAATAAAGCTGAAGAGAGCTTTACAAGCTGAAATTAGAAGAAAGAAGTTAATTAGGCTGAAAGTAGGAATTAAGAAAAAATTGAATTAATCTGAAAATAGTTGAAAATAGCTAAACGTTTTCTAAAAGCCAAGCAAAATGGGTAGAACGAGCTTCAGTTAGCAGAAGAAAACAGAACATTTGTCCAAATTAGACTGAAAGAAGCAGAAATTAGCACAAAATGTAGAAATTATCTAAAAAAAAAATGCTCAAAGTAGCAAAAACACCCCCTGAAAAGTAGCTAAAAAGGCAGACATAATTTTTAATCACCAAAAGGAAGCAGAGAGCACATTTTTCTGAATTAGGCTGAAAAAAGTTTAAATGAGTGCAGCAAACGTGGAATTAGCTGAAAAGGCTTAAATAGGCATAAAACAGCTGCATAGTAGCTGAAATAGTAGAGAAAGTTGAAACTTGCAGAAATAAGCTGAAAGGAGCATAACAAGCCGAACAAAGCAAATAGAAGTTAGAAGTACAAAAAGGTTGTTATTAACAGAACAAAAATCTGAAAGGAGCACAAAACAGCTGAAATTAGCTGAAAAAAGTTGAATTTTTCACAAGGAAGCTGAAAGAAGCTGAACCGGAACAAAATGTAAAAGGAGCAGTAAAAGGTTGTAAACAAATCTAAAGATTTGAAGGATGTAAAATGAGTTTAATTCATTTTATATGAGAAAGAAAAAATGGCAGAAAAGGCAAAATATTTCAAAAAGTCACAGCAGGATTGTCCTGAAAGAGCTGAACGTTTTGATTAATGATTTGTTGAAATAGATGAAAACTGCGGGACGAGAATTGCGCCGAACAACGCACGGAAGAGAAATGGATCACGATGTGTGAATGCTTCACAATAATCCCTCACCTGAGCTGTTAGCACTCAGAGTATGTGTTGGGGATCAGTCTCGGCTACTACCACGTCAAATTTAGCTTGATATCTGTAAGATTCACTGAGGTGTGACCATGTAGTGGAAGTTTGGTCCTGAAAGGGGTTACACCTCCGCAACGTCTTGTTGTAGAGCCACATCCAGTGATTTCTTTCTGATAGTTTCAGTTAAATCCCCCTGAGGATTCTAGAGATATTTTACTAACAGACATACAAAGACAGTGGAATCTGTCAGTATAACTCCCCAACGACTAAATCAGTCTGAAAGTCGTACTTTTCACTTTTTTGAAGAGCCCAGAACTTTTTTCAAACATCCTGTAAGTCAGTGGGCGTCTTCGTCTGATCGGGCGTGGTCGCCAAACAAAACCTGCGTGCACGTGTCCTTTTAAACCCGTGTGCACGTGTCCCTTTCTAACCTCTTTTTTGTGTATAATTACTGAAACAGCTGTGGACCTTTGAGTCCTCCAAACATCTCCTCAGTTAGAAGAAACCCTGTTTCCCTGCCGGTTTACCAGAGAGAGAACTTCTCATGAATGTCACACCTCAGCGGCAGGTTGGGAGGTGACACAAAAATTGTTTGCCGTTCCGAAAAGCTTTTGAAAGCTGAAAAATAAAAACACGTGCGCGGCGTTCTCAAGAACAAAGCCTGCTATTGCTGCAGCCTGGCAATTTAAAAGTGCAAAATGACAGTGAGAGGCTCCGGCAGGTAAGTGGTGTCTGCGCGTGCAGCTGAAAACAAGGTGAGATCTGTGGCTGAGCAGCCGACGGCGCTGGCCGGTTTGTTCCTGAGGACCCAGCTGGACCCGAGGTTTTCAATAAAACCTCGCCGAACAAAGACGACGGGCGATTTGTACCGAGCAACACGTTCCCAAAAACCTTCACTAGTTGACAGAAGACTCAATTATGCAAACGTGCATTTCAGCTCGTTGGATTTACATTTACAGAACAGCTAAATACGTATATTCAAGCTTCGGCTATTCTTGAAACGTTTTATTTCACAGGATCTGTTAGCACTCAGACGTTGTGTTAGAAATGCCTCTCAGCTACTACCACAACCCGTTTTAGCTCTATATTTGTAAAACCGACAGTTATCTTGAAGTCATTCACTGTTGGAGCCACATGGTGACCGTGTGGAGCTATAGTTTAGCTAATTTTAGCGTTTGGTTATGATTTGGCTACTTGCAGTTTTTGGCTAGTTTTAGAAAATTTAGATGTTTTAAGATGTTGCTAATTTTAGCTTTTAACTACTATTTGGCCAATTATATATTTAGCTACATTTTTGTGAATTTTAGTTTTAATTACAATGTAGCTAATTTTAGCTTTTAGCTACAGTGTTGCTAGTTGTCACTTTCTGGATACGGTTTTGTTTTGTTTTTACCTTGGAGCAACAATTTGTTAATGTTAGCTTTAGGCTACTGTTTTGTTATTGTTGGCTTACAGCAACAGTTTTACTAAAGTTAGCATTTAGCTAGTAGTTAGTTACTTTTATCTTTTAGCTACATTTTTGTGATATTTACCAGTAGTAGCCTATAACACTTGTAGTGTTTTATATATCTATTGTGTAGTTACAGTATAGCTAATTGTAGCTTTTAGCTACAACGTTGCTAGTTTTAGCTTTTGGATACAGTGTTGGTTATTTTAACTTTTAGCATCAGTTTTGGAAATGTTAGCTTTAAGCTAATGTTTTGTCAGTGTTAGCGTGCATCAACAGTTTCACCAAAAAAAAAGAATTTAGCTACCTTTGTATGAAATTTAGTTTTAGTTATGATTTAGCTAATTTTAGCTTTTCACTACAGTGTTGCTAGTTTTAGCATTGGTTACAGTTTTGCTCATTTTAGCTTTTAACAACATTTTGTAAATGTTAGCTTTCAGCCACTCATTTTTTAATTATTTTTTTGGCAACATCTTTGCTATTCTTTGCTTTTAGCTACTATTTGGCCACTTTTAGCCATGTAGATATGTTTTGGTACATTTTAGTGTTAGTTATGATTGAGCTAATTTAGCTTTTAGCTACAGTGTTGCTTCTTTTAGCTTTTTGGTTGTAGTTTAGCTAATGTTAGCTGATAACATTTTGTAAATATCAGCTTTTAGCTACTGTTAGTGTTAGCTTTCAGTTGCGTAATTGCTGATTTTAGTTTTTAACTACAGTTTTGTTCATTTTTTCTGTTTGTTTTAACTCTGCATTTATTTTGTATTTCATCAGGAAATAAAACATTTTAACTAACTTTTCTACTTCTGACACCACATTTCACTTTTAGTCTGACGAACTCTTCTTGTTGTTATTCACTTCGGGTGTTATGTGTATGATTATGGCTGATTTAAAGCCTGACCTCAGATCTTCTCACCCAGCTGGATAATTTTTAATGAACGCTTTGTTTTGAAGTTAAATTGACGCAGATGTTGTCCAAGTTATTTTTGATTTAACTCGTTAAATCTTCCGGCGATTTGTCGGGCGTGTGGAGGTTAAACTGGGATCGTTGTGGTGCGGTACAATGAGCTGCTGGTGGGGGGACGCAGAAATCTGAATTATTTCTGCAGAGCTCAGTAAATCTCGACAGCACATCTGTGCCTTTTCTTTCTTTTCTGCCTTACTCTTTTTTTTTTTTTTTTTTCAGCCAAAGGTGATGATTTAAGCTGTCATGTTTCTGGGCAGGTTAAAAAATGTTTTAATATAATATTTCAAAAAAGTCCAAATGCATTCAGAAAATGGGGCTTTAAAGCACTTTAGTGTTTGTGTCTTTTGTGTATGGCTCAGCCAAAGTAACGGTTTAATCTGACATATTTCAGTACAGGAGAATAATAATATTCCAGCGTGCTCTTTCTTAATCGTCGTAGAAAAGAAAAGGCTGCAGGCTATTCATCGGGCTGATGGCTTACTTTGACACCGGCTGGTCCTGGCTCAGTGGGGCTCCACAAAACGAGTCAAAGGGTTTCGACGAGCTGCTGCTCAAATGGACTGACAGGGAAGCATTAGCTGGTCCTGCTGCTGCTGGAGGTCACGCTTCTGATTCCCTCTCTGATGAAGAGCCGATCCCTTTCAGCCTCCAACTCCTCCGAAGGCCGTCTTAAAAGCTTCCAGCACTCGGGATCAGAGACCCGCTCCGAAAGCTTCTGCTGGTTCTCCTGGACACAAATATGAGTTTCACCTCGAATGGTGCAGAATAAACACAGCCCTAAAGGAAAGGAACTTCTCTGCTCCAAGATGAGCGCTTTATTTATCGTCTGACTTCGCAGAGTTACTCAAAATAACAAATTGAACACCGAGAAACTTTGAGCTTTCATCATCAGACTCAGAAGATAAGCTAAAAGCTACAAGTAGCTAAATGCTGTAGCGTGCAGGAAACAAACTAAAAGCACAAGACTGCAGGCTAACCCAAAAGTAGCAAAGAAGTTAAATGTGGCAAAGAGTTAGCTAAAGCTAGCAAAATACTAGCCAAAAGAAGCAAAACAGTAGCTGGTAGCTACTATTTTGCTAAAAAAAAAACTAAAAATGTACAACACTAGCTAAAAGTTAAACATATCAAAATAGTATCTTAAAGCTAATTATAACTGAAATGTAGCTAAATACTAAAACTAGCAGTACATAAGCAAAAAGAAGCAAGGCACTAGCTAAAAGCTAAATATAGCTAAATAAAATTTGCTTAAAGCCATAGGATGCAGAAAACAAGCAAAAGGTAGAAGAACACAGACCAAGCCTACTAGTTAAAAGTAGCAAAAGCTAAAAAATGTAGAACACTAGCTAAAAGTTGAACTATCAAAATAGTATCTCAAAGCTAAATGTAACTGAACAGTAGCTAAATGCTAAAATTAGCAATACATTACTTCAAAGAAGCAAAACACTAGATAAAAGTAGCTAGAAATTAGCTTACAGCTGTAGGATGCAGAAAACAAGCTAAAAGAACGCAGTCCAAGCCTAAACGAGCAAAAATACGAATAAAAAGTAGCAAAACAGTAGCTAAAAAGCAGCAATGTTTTAGCTAAAAGCTACTCTAGCTTATCAACATAGTATCCCAACGCTAACTATAACTGAACAGTAGCTAAACATTAATAGAAGTATAGTAACTAAAAGCTAAATGTAGCAGTATAGTAGCTAAAATCTAAAAGACGCAGAACTCTAGCTAAAAGTAAAATGTAGCATGTTTTAGGCTAACTTATTTTGTGTGACACTGTGCAGCTGCTGGCCCAGCTGTCTGGGAGTGGCCAGCCTCTCTTGGCTCCTCCCACTGGACATCCCCTTGCATCCTGGTGTGACTCATCTCCTGCTTCTCCATCCAGGATTGTAACAAAGCAGGACAGCAGCTACTGTACAAGCTAAAAGTGGCTTAAGAAACAAAGAAATCACAGCACCAGCTTGTTGAATGAACTGAAGGTTCTGATCCACGAATGTCTAGATTCTAGACATTCGTGGATTCTAGACTCTAGAATAACACGTGTGTGTAGAATGTGTCAGATTGTGTTAGATTGTGAAAGACTTTTGAAAAACAATATAAAAATAAAAAACAGGCGAACCCTCGACTGGATGCTGACGCAACATTCAGCCAGTTTATGGTTTCTTGCCTCAGAAGGATTTCCAGATCCATTTACAACCCAAACTTCATTTAATGAGTTTTATTTAAATCGCATGTTTCCAGAGTCTTGGGAGAAGAAGTCAACATTTGACTTTAGCATTTAGGAAACAAGAAGCATCCTGCTTCTAGAATGAACGGCTCCTCAAGAGGCTCAGAGATGATGCAGGAAAAACAACCGTTCAGTTTCTGAGACGCGTACGCTGGGCAGATGTTCTGCTGAGAACTGAAGCTGCGGGAGGGCCAGAACAAAATGCATCAGGTGGACACCTGGGGAAGCAAACGCTAACACGTGCCAACGCACGCACGCACACACACACAAACACACACACTCTGCTGGAAAGTCATTATGTTTGAACAAGTTGACAAGGAGCATTTAAAGTCCACTCTCTTGATACAAACTCTTCATCTGCAATGACAGCTGGCAAGCTATTAATGGGACGCACGCACGCACGCACACACACACACACACACACACAGGTATGCACATCAAAGTGACAGCTCCATTATGAACCCTGGGACGTAGCTGTACCCTGATATACGACGTTGGTGCAGCATGCATTGTCTCTGTGTGTGTGTGCGTGCGTGCGTGTGCGTGCGTGCGTGCGTGCATGAGGTGGTGCAGGTCTTTGCGTACGTGTTGTAAAAACAAAGTGAGACACGTTTGACAAAATGAGCCGTTTGAGCTCGGGTGTCATCGGTAACGACAACATAAATATTTAAAATGTATAAAAACATACAGGTATTATAATCTGATCCTGGAACAGTTTAACTGAACCAAACCTTTGGGACAGAATGTTCACGCGTATCGTGCACACGCCTATTGTTTTGTGCACTTGTAATAGCAGAGATCTTTAAACAGCCATAACAAAACATTCTGATTTACAGCAAAACTGTTCTTTTAATGTGTTTATTTGTTAATGTGTTTATTTATTATTGTTATCACACAGCACGATGAGTCAGACAGACATTTGAAGAGCAAACATTAAAGATGAGTCACTGACATTGTCTGACCCAGGCTTTGATTTTGGCGGTACTTCCTGTAGCGTGTTTATTGGCTCTCCCAGCTGCTCTGAAAAACAAAATGTGAGGAGGAATCCTTGTTGGGTTGTTTTTGCAGTTTGTCCAACGTGTGGCTACGCTTCATGCCAAGTGTCTTTAAGGTTAATGTATTTTTTTTAAGGTTGGTGAGTGATGGTAAGGTGGGAAAAATAAGTCTTTTAAAAAAAAAAAAAAAAAGTCTGAAACTCACCCATCAGCTTTCTTCCACATAGCCTGAAGGATTTTTGGAACTACAAATGAAGCCATGACAGGGTCAGACTCTTATTTTGAAGAGTATCTACGAGCTTTATTTTGAAACTCCTGTTTCCTGCCGACCCTCTGACTGAATCCTCCTAACACCAAAGGTCCGATCAGAGCAATTACGAAGGATCTGTGGGGGCAAAGGCATGCTGGGTAACATGGAAGACCCAGAAGCTGCTAAGCCACTGGTTGCCATGGCGATGACTGTATATTTGGAGGGAGCAGAAAGTGGGCGGAGCAGCAGAAGGTTCTGGCGGTACCGCCGGTTCTGTTGGATGGAGGAGATAAAAGTTAAAAAGAGCCTTCGTTTTCAGTTTTCAGGTGAAAACTGAGCTCAGACACAATGGAAGTCAAAACCTGGGTGTGACCTCTGACCTCTGAGAGGACACCATCTGTCCTCCAGCAGAGACACACTGGGGTGACAGAGACAAATGTCTATGTTTGATATAAAACACCCTCAGGTTGTGTTTGTTCAGCTGCAGTTATAGCAGCGTTTGATTTAAATATAAAGTTTTCTCCTTCGTGCAGCCGAACACCCTGGATCTGCAGAAAAACAGAAAAAAGGGAAGTTTGAGATGACAGAGGTTATTAAAAATATTTCCGCCTCCTCTGCGATCTCGTCTGTCAGTAAAGGTGTAGATGGTAGCTGACAGATATGAAGAGACACAAATACATGAGCACAATCTGTCACTCTGATAAATATACCTCCTTCACTTCCTACATCCTCACCTCCCGTCCTGCTCCCCTCCTTCCTCCCCTCAACACATACGGATCAAAACATTTCTTTTGTTCCAACAAGATGACCATTTTCTTTTATTAATGAATGAGTAACTTTATTTTACTTGAAAATAAATTAATTTTTTTCTCACCATCACTCGGGCTTTTTTCTTCAGGTCACATCACTGAATACTGCGTTAAACACGTTTTTATACATCTTAAACTTTAGTGCTCACCTACACGATGCTAGCAGATATTTTTATTGGTGTTTTGGGTTACCATGGTGATTTGATAAAAACTAAACCCTGAATGGGAAAAATCTTCTAAACGTTGTGCTCTTTCAGATGTTTCATTAATAGATTTTAATTTTTCATCAGAGGTCCCTCTACAACTGAAAACTTATTAGATGTTTTCTGAAAACTTCCGCAAAATAACCGCGCAGACCAGTTCTTCCTTATGCTGCTTCTGTTTGCATACAAATATATTTATGTCTTATTTTTGTTCCCTGTCGCGGAGACAAGAGATTATTTCATCTGTCCACATGTCTGTGCATGAGCTCGATAACTTAAATAAATAAATAAAGTACCAACTTCCATTTTAGTATGTGGCTGCGTCTCGACGTAAAAACGACCACTATCAAAAATGTGGTTGCCATGTTAAAATCCAAGATGGCCACCATGATATGTAAATGTAAATTGACCACCCAGATCATTTGAGGAAGATATGCGTTCTAATTTTTATATTGCTTTAAAAGTATAATTTCCTCAAATGATTTGGGTGGACAAAGATTAATCTATGGGGGCCAAGGCCACCACTGGCCACCCCCTGGCTCCTCCGTTGCTCCTGGTGGTGGATAAATGTCTCCACGCTCCAGGATCCATCACTCTGCTCAGCCTCCATCTGTTCTTCTGCACAGTGACTCCTCTTGAATATGTCACAAAACTACAAACATTCACTGTTAAACCCCCTCAGAGATGGAGGACGTCGGCCTACCGCTCGTTCTCCAATGTTTCTGTCTTCGTAGTAGGACCTCATTTTTTATTTTCAAATATCCCCAGAAGTCAAAAACTTGCTCATAAACTTTAAAATGCTTTCATATAAAACGAGGAGGTGAAGCGTTGCTAACTTGTGTTAGCTTCTCTGTTAGCGCTCCATGAAGGTCTGAAGAAACCTGAGAAATTAAATGAAGAACCACGAGACCCTCCCCTGACCCACGACTCCAGTTTTTCCTTTTAAAGCACAAATGTTTTTGGATGGCAGCTGTTTTTAGGGTTAGCATCTCATCTCCTGTCCGTTGCAGTTGACATGTCCCTGCTCCAACACAGGCCCTCCTCCACCTTCAAAGAAAAGGCGGGCGTAACCATAGCAACCATGTGACCCAGCAGATTCTGAGCTCACTCTATTTAGACAGAATTCTTATTCAGATGGCTGACCCAATAAACTCTGTACGTCTTCAAACATCATCTAAAGACGTTGCCAATGTTTGTGTCTGTTAGCAAAATATCTCATGAACTTTATCTCTGTTAATCAAACTCTCTGAGAATATTCATTTTTGTTATGTAATTTTTGGAGCCAACCCTGTTCCAGATGTCTACGTTTACAGACACAAAGATGGTTTTAACTCAGTCAGCTGTGGAGTCAGTGAGCTAAAACTTGTAGTGGTAGTAGCTGACAGTGATCTTTAAACGTTACTCTGAGTGCTAGCAAGTGACGGCACCAAGCGGCAGCTCCGACCATCATTTCCTCAGGATTTGTTTTCAGTTTATTTTATTGTTCTGTGTTCAAAACTCATTAAAGGTGCAAAAGCGTAAAACGTCCTCTCAGACGTGCTCGTTGTTCCGGCGGTTGTTTACTATGTTTGACGTTGTTGTGGCGAAGCGCTGCGCGTTCTGTTACAACACTGCGTTCCTTCTTCTCCACCTGTACGTCCGCTATCTGGCCGCCTGTTTTCCTCAGATCTCGCTGAATGACAAGTCTGAGGTTGCCGAGCGTCGTGGTGAAGCCACGAACAGAGACAAAGCATTGTGTGCCGAGGTGTGAACGCGTTCTCGAAACAGAGCCGCAGTCAATCAGCGCAGAACAACCGCTCGCTTCTCCTCCTCGGGTCCTCGGAGCTGCTGGCAGAAGAACGGCCGAGTTGTTTTGTTTGGAGGCAGAAAGACAAGTGTAGCTTTGCAGGATTTTAAACTGGAGAGAAGTTCTCCCATTTGTTTGATTGGACTCCTTAAAGGCCACGTTAGGAGCTGAGCTGTGGAGGGCCAACTTTAGCTGTCGGCCCAAAGAAGTGGGTTTCAGCTGGAGTGGGGGGTCGGGGGGGGGATCTCTGAGTTTATACAACCCTTAACACCCAAATGAAGAATATCCTGTTAAACACACACATTTGGTCCTGTATGAATATAGACATAAAATATTTGATGTATATTCTGGAAAATCAATATCTATAAAACTGAGGTCATGACCTGATGCTAATTTGACTTCTTTATGTGAGTTTGCTTGTTAAATTTAATAGACAATTGAAAACTGTGCTGGTTTGCACACCCAAGTTTAACTAGAGAAATTGCATTTCCCACGAACATACAGTGTGAATGCTTATTGAGGAAGAATTGGCAGGAAAAAATCTGAAATTAGCTTAAAAATAACTGAAGTTAGCAAAACAATAACTGAAAAGTAGCTGAAAATGCAGAAAGAATTTTAAATTAGCAACAACAAAAATTTGCTGTATTTAACAGAAATTGAAACAGAAAACTTGAATTTTTTTGAAAACTGCTGGAATTAACTGAAAAGTTAGAAGGAGCTTAAAGTAGCAGAAGAAAGCAGAAAAAACATGTTTGCCCAGTTTGGCTGAAAGAAGCAGAAATGATCACAGAAAAGTGGAAGATATCTTGAAAAAGGCAGATATTTGCTAAATAAATAAATAAATAAACAAGCTGAATAGTAGCTAAAGAAGCAGAAAGAAGTTTAAATTACCAGAAGGAAGTGGAAGGATCACATTTTTGCTGAATTAAGCTGAAAAAAGTTGAAATGAGTTCAAAAGATGTAGAATTAGCTGAAAAAGCGAACATTTGCTTAAAAACAGCTAAATATTTGCTGAAATAGCTGAGAAAGATGCTGATAAACATACAAAATAGTTTAAAGTAACTGGGAGAATACTTAATAATAATAATAATAATATAAACAGGATCACAGTAGTGTAATTAATAAGCATATAATCAGCATTCACACATTAAATTAATTATCAAAATACTGCAAAAAAATGTGCATGTGCATCTCAATAAATAAGATCATCATCAAAACAGTACTTTCTTTTACTTCAAAAAGTTAAACTCCTATATTATAAAAGTTTATTACGAACAGAGTGACTCCACCTAAGTTCTGGAAAAAGTTTAACACAACGTAAATAAAATAGAACATAATCATTTTCATGTCTCATTAACTCGTATTAAATTCACAGTAAAAATATTTTTATACTTTTTTGTCCTGTTCTGGTCTGACGAGGACTCCAGCTGTCCTTCAGTCCTGGATCTTCTCTGCTGGACGGAGCAGATGTTTTAAAATCTGAATATATTTTCCTGCATTGATGGAGACTTTTTCCAGATGTGGCAGCTGCTCGTGTTGGAGATACTAATGCACCCCCATACCATCAGAGAGGCAGCTGTTTGACCTGCGAGCTGATCCAGGCTGGATGGTTCATCTCCTCTTTAGTACGGAGGATGTGGTTTCCAAACAGAACTTCAGATGTGGACCTGTCTGACCACAGAACAGTTCTGGACTTTGACCCGGTCCATTTGAAACGAGCTCTGGTCCAGAGAAGACGGCAGCGGTTCTGGATGGTGTTCACATCTGTGAACAGAACCAGAATCAATTTACCACACTTTTATTTACATTTCACACAAGGTCCAAACTTTTCCTTGTTGGAGGATATTTGAAGCGTTTATCGTTCAGCGAAGGAAAAAGCAAAACTCAGTTTGGTAGAAAATTAAAATAATATTTAAGATCAATCCAGAAATGTTTCCATCGGTTTCAGTTTGTTCATATCTGCGTTCTGTTCCTACGACCCGGCAGAATGGACCTTTGTGGGTCGGCTCGGCCTGAATAAAAGCAGCAGTTCCTCTGAATGTTCCACACTGACAGAGCAAATAATCGTTCGTCGTGTTTGATTTGTCGTTTTGACTCCCTCCCTCTTAGCACCCCTTATCTCCACCTCAGCCTGGCTGTCAATCAAACATGGCAGGGGGTGGAGGAGACAGATGGAGGTCTGGAAAAGGAGGAGGCCTCGGTGCTGCTGGCACGCAGTCTGCAGCCATCTATACGTGTCTATATATACGGTGCTGAATATACGATGAGATTAAACATAGACGATGCAGATGGAGGCTGAGAGGTGACGTCTGTCCATCTGTCTCCGTTTCAGGCGTCCCTGCAATGGACAGAAGACGTGCATTTAGACGTTTGGACTCGGTCAAAACCAGAAAGTTGAGGGATCTTTGTTGATCGACGGCGACTCCAAAACAAACAAACATAGATGTCACTTAGTGGAAGGGCTCACTCTGGTGTTGTGTTTTCTTTGAGCGTTGGAAACATCGGAGCAGAAAAATAAACTGAGATCATATTTTTTAAAAACTGGTCCCCCGTCCCGCTTCTTCCTCTGGATCTGAGAGGTTCTGGATCGGCCAGGAGCTGCTGTTCAACTCGTCTTCATCAGAACCGCCCCTTCTCTGGAGCATGCAGGTGTGTGCTAACACAACGCCAAGGCGGGAAGACATCAGCAATGACCTCAGACAAGAACCTGTTGTTGTCCATCAGTCTGGGAAGGGTCGAAGGTCATTTGGAGTCCATTGTTCTACAGAAAGATTATACAAGAGAAAAGGTTTGGTCACCCTGAAGGTCAGACTGTGCAGTGCTCAGACTAAATGAGCTCCATCCCAGGCCTCTAAAGGTCAAAGGTCATGATTTCTTCTCTTAGTTTTGGAAAAGTGTCATCTGAAGGAATCACAAGACATCTGGGACAGAACCAGACCAGAGGACAGATGTT
>JARVLU010000624.1:22404446-22416384 GCA_031762415.1 Simpsonichthys santanae | reverse complement strand
CACCAGGTGCAGTGGTGGAGCCGGGGGGGGGGGGGGGGGGGGGGCAATGGTGGCCTTGACCCCATAAATTAATCGTCAGCCCCACTCATCATTTGACGAAACTTTTCTTTTAAGAAAAATAAAAACTAGAAATCAGAGTTTCCTCAATGTTCTGTGAAAACGCAGCTCAAACACCGAGACCTGAGTGACAGCTGAAAACCTGCTGAAGAAGCTGGAACTGAGCCGATAAATAAAAAAAGCAAAAACACTAGCTAAAAGCTAAAAGAAGCTAAAGCTAAAAGTAGCTTAAGACAGAAATGAGGGATATGGATGTGTTTCAACTGGGAGCTTTTTTTTAAAAATTTTATAAACAAAGTTAAAGGATTTGAAAAGTAAATAAAAGCAGCAGGTCTCGTGTTTCAGACTGGGCCTTAAGAGGTGATGCATCGGTTCAGAACTGGGTCGGTGCCGCTGCAGCTGGTTGTTGACCTTCAGCATGCGGAGTGGGATCTTTAGCTGTTTAAGCTGTGATCAGGTGGACAACAGCAACACGTTTCTACTTTAATAGACACAAAAGGGACAAAGTCATTTCCTCCAAAACAAAGCTGCTGTTGTCACCCCCGACCTCGCCGTGCATGTGTGTGTGTGTGCGTGTGTGTTTACTTCCTCCTCTCAGCCAATCAGAGGCAGAGCTGGACTGCCAGCTGAGAAGGAGACAAAGCTGCCAATTAGAGGAGCGGGGCAATCAGCGGGTCAGTGTCCCGGCAGGACACGGCAGACCTGCACACACAGACCTACCTGCTGGGCCTCTGGGCCCCACTTCCTGTCTGTTTGCAGCTAATCAGCCGCCGGGAGTCGAACAACAGATCAACAGGAGCAGAAAAACAGCCGAATCTTCCTTTAATCAGCCAGCAGGTCAACAACAGCTACATGTTTGTCTGTTTCAGACCAGCTTCAGCTGCTTCTGCTCTCCTTGAGGGTTCTGGTTCTTCAGAGCACCTCTCTGGATCTGGACTCATGGCCCGACCAGAACCAAGACGTAAGGTCCAACAAGATTACTTCATGAACATCAAACAATCAGGGTTGGACTTTAAGCTTCTGTAACTGACCTCAAATCTTTTAAGTTTTTAGAAACGTACAACTTTTCTCATCAGTTTACAAATATAATAGCTGTTAATTATTTGGCTGTAAACCTTTAATAAACTGTTAATAAGCAGATAAATAAGGATAATATTGCCTGTTTTGACCATAAAATTTAGTTTAGCTACCAGCATATTTACATTTATCTGAATTTATTTGTCAGTTTTATACCAGTTTGATAATGTTTATTAATATTTTATAAACTATGAATAACCTATAAAGCATTAATAAACATGTCGTTAGCGTGATTTCATTTTGAAGTGATAACTTTGTGTTGTAACAGTGATGTTTTAACCTAAATATCTTTTGTTTTTTATTAGCTTGGTAAATTGTACTATTTCATCTTGACTGATTTAAACACAGTGACTCAAAGTTAACTCACAACTAAAAAATGTTAATATTTTCGTTCATCACGCACCATTTTTAGTGGCAGGTCTGTATTTTTCTTCATGTTCTGCTCTTAATAACTCCGTTAACAATGCGTTCAGCTAATTTCAGCTGAATCGTTGAGCAGCTGTAAAGCACGTTTACTGTCTCCCATCACAGAGAGGAACTACATCTAGAAGTTAGAAAAGTTACTGTAGAAAATTGTGTTGCCAAGTCAAAATCCAAGATGGCTGCCACCATGTATATGTGAACTGACCACCTCAGTCATTTGAGGAATCTACGCGTTATAGTTTTTATATATGATTGTGGTGGCTGAACATTAATCTGTGGGAGCCAAGGCCACAACAAGTGAGTCTGTGATTTATTTAGAGAGAAGCTCCTTAAAGTCCTTAAAGGTCCTGAATTTAAAATCAATAAGAAGGAAGTGAAGGCGGTGCAGCGAAGCAGTGGCTGATGGGAGATTATTCCTCTTTATTAGAGCTGATGGAGTCCTTCAGGTGTGACAAGTAGAGAAAACAGCCTCGCTTGTATCCAGTTAAACACAAAAACAAAGAAAATGGAGGACAAGCCAGAGGATTTTAATCAGCTCGAACATCAAAAACTGTACTTAACATCTGGACATCGTTGTTCTTTTAAAGTCCTGGTTTTAGTAAGTGTCCACCGCCGTTTACTTTCCTAACGTTTAATTTGTTATTTTAGGAGCTAATCTCCTGACAGTGCGTGTCCAGAGGACCAGACTTAACTTTTTTAGATCCTGACAAGACTGTTTTAGATTTTATGACGTTGCTGCCGTCAGAAGCAAACGGACTCCTTCAAACCTCTGGAAATCAAACTGTGGGACTCATTTAAACAAAATCTGCACCCTCAAGAAAACTATGCAGATTCTAAAACTAAATAAATGTTTTAAATCAAGTTGAGTTCTGAAAAAAGGTGAAGTGTGCATAAGTTTTCAGCCCCTCTAAAGCAGCACTTTGGATTTTTCTGCCTGGGTCCAGAGACCAAAGACTGTTGCAGGAAATGGATCCGAGGAGAAGCAGGAACAGTTTCTGAGAAGCCAGAACACTCAGAAGAAGTTCAGCAGAACCAGCACTTCCCGGATCTGGTCCCACACTGACAAATGGAGGGAGGTGGACCTGAGTGAGAGGAGACCTGGAACTAGATGGTCCCTTCAGAGATGGGACAGAGATCCAGAGCCACAACTGAAGGCCTCCATTGATCCAGGCGTTATGTCAGAACAGCTTGATGGAAACCTCTGAGGGACTCAGACTGTGAGGAATCAGGTTCTGTGGTCTGAAGAACCAAGAACTGAACTGTTTGGACTCAGTTCTAAACATGAAGGACTGGTGTCGATTCTTGTTAGCTGTAATTAGTTACATCAAGATGTAAAGAAAAGTCATGAGACACCATGGTTGTGTGTGTGTTGGAGTGGGAGGGGCTTAAAGCCCCACATCGCTGATACTGGTTCCAAAAATATAGCATGACAGCTCCTGTAGACCCAGTCCAGCTGGCATCAAGTCCCAACAATAAAAGGAGGCAGGACCTGAGGTCCAGTACAGTATTATGATACACGTCAACAACTGGTACCAGGAAGTGCAGAAGATCAGACCACAGCTCCACCTACAGGACGAAACTGGGAGGAAGCTGCAGGATCCTCAGAGACATGAATAAAATAATAGGGATGCACGATATTATCGGCATGGTATCGGTATCGGCCTCCGATGCAATTTACATATCAGATTTTTCCGATCCAGCCTGCTGATATTTCTGATCCACATGCGTGTTTTTGTCTAATGAAACGTCTCCACACGTTGGTTTCAAACTAGGGGGTGGATTTCCCCACAAAAACTGTGAACTTACAAAGTCTGTCCTTCATGCACAGGAGTGCAGAGGATCCCACACTGCAGCAGGAACCTGGAACAAGCCTCCACAAGTGAGACAGCATCGCAGGTGACTAATGCTAATAAATAACATTTAACAGTTTTCATTTAATATAAGTTAAAGTGCTATGGCTCTTACTGAATATATGTCACCAGCTCTAACAGCTGTTACACAACTGTTGTAGCAAAAAGCCTAAATTATAGGGATTTTTGTTGTTTTGACAAAGAAAAGTATATAAAATATTGGTATCGGTTATTGGCCACATAAGTTTTAACATATCGGATATCGGCCAAAAATCCAATACTTTTTATCCCTATAAAATAAGTTTACTCGGAGATTAATAAACGATTCATTTATTCTCAGTGTCTTGAAAAGAGTGAAACATAAATTAGTCCAGTTTACTAATTTAATAATTCATAACTTTTATTATTAGACCATTTTTTTTAATCCCTTTACATTTAATTATTTCCAAGATGCACAAAACCATTTTGAAAATTTTACATCAGTTTACCTGAAGTTAATTTTTTAGGTTGAGCGTGGATCACGCTCTGTGTCAGAAAGTGTCCCAGACAAACACGAGGTGCTCCGAGGAGAAATATAAGATTTATTAAACAAAAACAAATAAAAATGCTGCTGAACAAAAACTACAAATAAACAAACTCAAGGAGACGTAGGAGCTACAAACACAGACTGTGGCTGATGAGCAGAGTGGAGACACCTGGGCTTAATGATAACAGGGAACAGGTGAAAGTGGGCGGAGCTTGACCAGAGGAACAGAAACTGAAGGAGGAGGAATCAACTGGTGGCAAAGAAACGGAGTACAAGAAAAATAAAGAAATAAAGGTGAAAATAAAACCTAAACAGAAAAACTAAACACAGATCACGACAGGAAGTTGCATCAACAAAACAGGAAGTGACCAACAAACTGTTAGTCTGTCTTTTAAACAGTTCCTTCCATATTTCAGCTGATTATACATATTTTTTTTTACCTTTTAAAGTCATCAGTAAAATCTAAAAATGACTTGGGTTCAGTTCAGGTTCACCCGGGCCCCTTCAGAAGAGCTGAAGGGCCTCGTCTGGCCCTGGAGCCACATGTTGCAGTCCCCGACTGTAGGGGTAGAAATACGGTGATTATCACGTCCATCCATCAGCCTAAAGTCCTGGAGTTTAGACTCATTTCTGTGGCAACTGAAAAGCCTTCCCACAGCATGACGCTGCACCTACCGTGCCTTTCTGTGGAGGTTAAAGTTTAGAAATTCATGTAAAAATGTATTTGATCTTCGCAAAACCCAGAATAAACCGTGTGCATGTTTGAGTTCCGCCGTTTGGCCGAGCCAGAAACACTTGTTTCCTGTAGCCGTCGGCTCACCACCAGCTTCACGTCGAAAATACGAAAATCTGATTTTCTTAAGTGAAACACACACACACACACACACACACACACACTCAAAACCAACCACTCAGCCTCCTTTAATGAATGGCAGCAATTGGCAAATCTGTCACTTTTCACCACAGGTAGAAATATAATACAGCCTATGATTAATTTTAATAAGATTCTTTATGGAGGAGAAAGGGTTCATATAAAACTCAAAAAGCTGATGTAAATACAGAAAGAGAGGAGAAGGACACGACAAACGAGAAGAACTGGAATTAACAGGCAGAAACAAAAAAACGGAGTACAGCAGGAAACAAGGACGAAACACTTGAATTGAATGTGAATTTTCTTTGATCTAAACAAACTAAATATTTAGACGTTCGCCTAAATGTAACAAACGGTGCTGAAGCTTTTAGACAGTCCACTGGTGTCCCCGTCAACAGTTCCAAAGATCCAAAACCTTCAAGCTGGACTGAAACAAATGTCTCCTGAGCTGATTGGTTACAAAGATGCGAAGGACGTTTTGGAGGCGTGAAGGTGAGGCTTTCAGGAAAACGAAGAGGTGAAGAAGCTGCACCTGGAGGACGACAGCTAGAACACATTTCCTCCTCGTCTTAGGGTTTCTACTGCTCCAGGATCTTTAGCTCGGACTCTGCAGGACTTGAGGATGGGGGGGGCATTGACCCCCTCCATGAGCATGAGTCACGTGGAGCTCCCTCTGCCTGATGTTATCTCTTTGAAGGGCGTGATGATGTCAGAGTTGCTCTGGATAACAGCTGGATGTTGTGTTGGGATTTTGATCAAGGTTTATGGATGTTTTTATCTACTGTGGTTGAGAATGTCAACTGCCCATGAGCCATGTGAGTTAGCCCAGAGTTATTTTCTCTATCGGAGAGAGCTGAATGAGCGCTGATCTGATCCTGCATGTGCAGCTGGATGGCCAAGTCTGCCTGTGAGCCGGGAGCTGATAAGTTTATAAAAACAATCCTTGCACTCTGCCCGTGGCAGATTCTCGTGACTAGGCTGAATGTACCTTCTGTACATCTGTGTAACCTGTTGAGAGTCTGCTCTTGCAAGTAAAACCAGTTAGAAACGTCTCATGTCCTTGAATGTGACTTCTTAAGAGTAGGTAAAATGAATGGAGGATATTTTTATCCAACATTTTGGTCCTTCGAGCCGGATACGCACCAGTGGCCTAAGGATGCCACTTCCTGTCTGACTGATTGAGAAGTCACCTGGGGGGGCGAGATGGGATAGAGGTACGGCAGTTGACTGGAGACCAGAAAGTTGCGTCTCGACTCCCCCACCATTCCCGCATGTCGTAGTGTCCCTGAGCAAGACACCCAATCCCCAATTGCTCCCCAGGCACCTACATAGCTGCTCACTGCTCCACCTGGGTGTATCTTAGGTAGATGGGTTGATACAGAAAATCAATTTCATTCCATACAATGATTTAGCATTTATACCTATACTTACCTGAAGGACTATGTGTCGCCCACCACCGTTCATTCCTGAGATTTAACTTTATTCAACTGTTATTTTAAAATGAGGTTTTAGTGGTCAAGTCTTGAAAACACCGTCACGTTTGATACCCGACCACATGTCCTGAATGACCCTGAACCACCATCACACCAGTTTTTACTGGTCACGGTCAGCTGTGGCGGCTATCTTGACTGGGCTTGGCTCCAACAATTAACTAGAGAAACAGAACAGGCTGAATAGATAACAAAAAAAATCTGAAATTAGCAACAACAGCAAATTAAATAAGTAGAAAAAAAGGGAGATTAACAAAAAAAGTGGCTGAAAATAACTTAAAAAGCTGAAAGGAGCTGAATTAGAGCAACAGCTGAAATGAGCAGTAAAATGTTTTACAGCTCACAGGGTTTGAAGGCCATGAAGAGAGCTCCATTCATTTTCAATGGCCGACAAAGTTAAATTTTTCCAAAGGTTAAAGTTAAAACACTAAAACTCACAGCAGGAATGTCCTGAATGAGCCAAACGTTTTGATTTATGATGAGATCGTGGGTGCAGGTGGTTGAAATGAGTTTTTTCCACAGGGTAGCTGGACTCTGCCTTAGAGATGGGGTGAGAAGTTCAGTAATCTGAGAGAGACTCGGAGTAGAACTGCTGCTCCTCCACATCGAGGGGAGCCAGTTGAGGTGGTTTGGGCATTGGTAAGGATGTTTCTGGGGAGGTGCATGTGCAGTTGAGAGGTGCCCCCGGGGAAGACCCAGGACACGCTGGAGAAACTATGTCTCTCAGTTTGCCTGGGAACACCTTGAGTCCTCCCAGAAGAGCTGGAAGAGGTGGCTGTGGAACAAGATGTCTGGGCATCCCTGCTCAAGATGCTGCCCCCAAGACCTGGCCTCAGAACAAGTGGAAGATGATGGATGGATGGATGGATGGATGGATGGATGGATGGAATAGAACACAAATGGCTGGAGGATACACAAGCTGAAAACTGTACGGAAGAAAAACGGATCAAGATGCGAATGATTCTGAAACATTCAGACTGTTCGTTGAAGACGAACGTCCAACGAGTGTTTCCTGAAAGTTTCATTCAAGCCCGTTCGGTGGTTTTTGATCGCCTGCAGACACGAGCATAAACATGATCGCCCCTTCACCTTTCGTCAGCGGTCCTGACGACGTGCTGGTTCTGTAAATCCTGCCGGGTCATCCGAACCATCAGGTTTTATCACGTCCCGATGTTCTTCCATCATGTTGTCCGAGTCCGACTGGACATTTTCGTGTCTCCACGATGTCTCCGACTCTTCTGATTGGATCAGACGGATTGAGTGTCACAGACCCGGAACCAATTAGCCGCTGACACTGAAGCCCCCCTGGACCCAAACAGCACTCCCACCCCTCCCTCCCCCGACGCATAGCCCAGCTGTTAACCTATTTGCTGTCCACGCCGCTGCTAACCGTGCTCCCCCCATTAAAAATGAATGTGCTTGGGCTTTTAGAACGGATGGCTGGGGGTCGTGGGGGGCCACGCTTGGAGGGGAAGAGTCTGCTGTTTTCCAAGGAAAATATTGTTATTGATCCCATCTTGTCGTTTTTAGACGTAAACCGATCCGGCCTCAGAATCTTCTTAAAGTGTCTTGTTGTAACAGCCATCATCGCAGAATCCGATACCTCCTTAAACGGTTCTGGTCCTAATGCACTGAGCTGCTGTGGGGGGAGGGGGGACGAGAGGGCGTGGGGGTACACGTGTCCCGGGAGACGGCCTCGACTATCAAGCCGCTGTTGCGGCGATGAGCAGGACGGAGTCGGGTTATGAAAATGAAGTGGGGATAATTGATTGGGTTGGTAAAGTTTTTATTCCTGCGTATTGATTGAAAGGCAGCGAACAATCCTGAAACCAGCCGAGGAACAAGTTCCTCCAAAGAGAACCTAAACACAGACGACTGGGAGGACGAGGGAAAACCGAGGAGAAGACAGACCTGACAGATGGACAAGAGGACGGCGGGGGACATCAGCGAACCTGAGGACGGTCCTCGAGTTCAGGGAGTTAATTCTGGAGCTGCAGGAGGTCGAACGTATCAATTAAACCTTCACCATGTGAATCATCCAAACACATTTCATGTGGAGTCCAAACGATACCAGAACCAGAGCTGGCTCCAACATTTACACTCAGTCTGTGGAACCGTTTGGACTACCGCAGATCCAGGTCAAGAACCAGTCCCTCAGCATTTCAGGTTCTGATCCGCAAAACTGGGACAGAGAATTTCAGGAACACAGAAGGTTTTTATTTAAAATAAGGTCAAAATGTCGAAATTTTAACTTTTGTCCCGTTCAGACTGATTTATTTTGGTTTTATTACAACCCAAACATTAAATATTAATTACTGAGTATTTAATATTAGGTTTTAGTTCAAAATTTAAATCTTATTTACTCTGAGTTTAGTACAGGGACTAGTTTTAACTTGCATTTTGATACGTGTGGCTTTGAACTAGCTTTTTGCTACTTTTGGCCTTTAGCTCACCTTACGATACTTTTGTTTAACCTGTTGGTACTTTTAGCTTTTAACAAGCCTGTTGCTATGTTAGCATATAGCTAGCCTTTTGATACTTGTAGCTTTAACTAGGTTTTTGCTGCTTTTAGCCTTTAACTAGGTTTTTGCTGCTTTTAGCTAGTCTTTTGATACTTGTGGTATTTAGCTAGCCTTTTGATACATTTAGAATTTAGCTATTGCTTTGTTACTTTTAGCCTTTAACTAGCTTTTTGTTGCTTACAGCCTTTAGATAGCTTTTTGATACGTTTAAAATTTAACTAGTGTTTTTGTACTTTTAGCCTTTAACTAGCCTTTTGCTGCTTTTAGCATTTAGCTATTTTGAAACTTGTAAATTTAACCAGCATTTTGCTACCTTTAGCCTTTAATTAGCCATTTGTTGCATTTAGCATTTTGCGAGCCTTTTGATGCATTTTGCTTTTAGCTAACACCTTTCTGTTTTGGTTAATCTGGGATTCTAACTCTTGCAGATTTTTAGCGTTTTAACTTCACCAGAACAGAACAGCTGTTCAGCTTCGCGCCTGTTTAGCTTCATGAGATACAGTTAGCTCATGATGCTAACATGACACATTTTACTTTTCTGTTAAACTGTTTTAAAACCAAATCAGTGCAGATAAAATCTACATATTATCAGAAAACCAGTATGTTTTGAATTGGAAGCTTCATTTTTCTCCCTGATCATCGTTCTGTTTTTGTGACGATTTTAAAAATCGGAGGCAGCCTCTAACCTGACCTTTGACCTTGCCTGCGGTTTGTTTCCTGCCAGGCTGATCCGAGCTGTGAACTACGGCTCGATTCCCAAACGTGACGCTCCGACAAGCCGAGAAACGAACAAAAACATTTTCATTTTTAACTTCCTTGAAGGTAAAAAAAAAAAAGAAAAGGAGGAAGAGGAGATAAAACGGAGAGGGAGATGTAACATGAGAGACTGAGGTGTGAGTTAATATCTCCATCTCCTCAGAGTGCGTGTGGTCTATTTATCCATCGCTCGGTGTGTGTGTGTGTGTAAGGAGATTACAGATCTGGAAGCTTTGGTTACATTCCCCTCTCTCATCCTGCTGGAGCAAACGGTGATGGGTTTGATGGTTTTAGTGCCTCTGCGCTCGATGTAAATCTCATCAACACGTTTCAGACACGAAGGCTGGGAAGCGACAAACAGAAACCAGAGAGCGGCAGCATTAACGCTCCTTCAAGAAACGAAAAAGAAACCCAGAGGCTGAAAATACGGCGTCGGGTTTCACCCGTTTAGAAAATATTCTCAATTTGATCAAACATTTCTAATGTGTCTTTTAGCGCAGCTTGGGTTTCCTGCAGCACTCTACGCAGCTCCTTTAATGCGGTTATCGGGCACTAACAGGCCGCACTCCGTCTGCATGCGTGTGAATGCAGCATGACTCTGCAGCCTGTGTGTTTATGCACGCTGAAGTCAACACGAAAACACGGCTCCGCACGGAACGACGCTCGCTGAGTGCTCGGAAACTTTGCAAACTTGGTTTTATGTGATATTTAGCTGCATTTGGTCCTAGAGCTCGTCATGTCTGAGAATGCTGGACGTAGCCAGGAAGAACTCGGATGTTTGATGGAAAATAACGCACACATAACGAGGACATTAACGGAGATCAGTGGGGGTTTGGTACCAAAAAAAACAACCGTAGGCTCCGCAGCATCATCCAAAGTTTAAACGGGTCACAGGAAGTTGGACTGAACTGCTGATTTCACATCTTTAACTCTTTTACACGATCAGCTGAACATGGAGTTTACAGGATGTTCAGCTGACAGGTGATGATGTCATCTAAATAACTTATAGCTTTAACAAACAAACTTTTGGTACTTCCACGACTTATTGTGGTACAAAAACAAACGATCCTTCAAATTTAATGAGTTTCTGTCTTCTTCCACCCATCATGTGTCTTTGCTGCAGGACTGACTGCAGCTAACAGCTGAAATTAGCTAAAAGTTAAATGATGTAAAACTGCAGCTAACAGCTGAAATTAGCTAAGTTAAATTATGTAAAACTGTAGCTAACAGCTGAAAGTAGCTAAAAGTTAAATGATGTAAAACTGCAGCTAACAGCTGAAAGTAGCTGAAAGTTGATGTAAAACTGCAGCTAACAGCTGAAAGTAGCTGAAAGTTGATGTAAAACTGCAGCTAAAAGCAGCTTAAGGTGCGAAGACAGAGCTCATTGGAGCAGATTTCACAGAACTGAATGGATTTCTGTTCAGAAAACGTTTGTAAATAAAAGTTACAGAAAACCAAAAGTTTGTGTAATGTGCCGAAGGAGCTGAACGTTTTGATAAACGGCTAAAATCACAGAAACTCTGCAGAAAGTTTTAGACCCAAAATGCAAGTTTGAGGAGGAAAAGGTGACTCAGCATTTACACAACAAACTGCTGACATCTTAAAAGTCTCTTTTTTAAATGACATGAATCCTTTTTGTTGTTACTCCACAAAACATTTGTTCAGCTTTGAACTTTTAACGAGCAACTTTCACACAGAACCAGCTCCTCGCAGGCCAACAGCTGCTGCGTGTCGCCACGGCAACCTGACATCGGTAACACAATAATAATCAGTCAATTAATCAATGCACAGATTTAGCCTGGGACACACACATACACACACACTTTATCCCCCCTCCTCTGTTTACAGCTGAGTTATTGATAGCTGCTCCAGGACCTTTCCTGTCGTCACCGCCATCAGTCAGCAGATATTACCCTCATCTGACCACACACACACACACACGCACACACACACGTGCACACAGAGTGTGATGAACACATTTCATCCAGACTGAGCTTCATGTTTTAGAGATGGGATGAGTTAATAAGAGATGAGTGTTTACTGCAGAGCCTAAGTGTCTTCTGTGAAAGCACACACACACACACACGTGCACATACATGCACACACACACTATGCCATCTGATCAGACTCATGCTGCATTTGAAAGACAAAAAGCACCAAAAAGACTTGGAAACTAAAGAAAAAAGTGTAATTTATGCTTCTTATAACAATTAAAGGCCTTGCGTTGTGTTGCGCCGCTCGAGGCGGCTGCATGTTGGAGCAGCTGCTACTTTCATTCTGGGATGTTGCTTTGGAAAACTTTATTTACTCTTTGTTTGTGGACATAAATGTTTTTTTTTTTTTTTTTTTTTTTTGGATTTTTAATT